>CM050168.1:248933990-248951490 GCA_027410445.1 Discoglossus pictus | reverse complement strand
TTGTTACAATGTATTAAAATGTATAGGTGCCTGTGATTGGCCAAAATAAATTATGATTTTTATGCTAATTTTAGTAGGGATAACCAGGGGTGGTAAATCTGTAAAGCAACTCAAGAGATTTCATCAGGCTGAGTTTGTTCATGTTTATTGTTTCATGCAAAAAATGTTTGCATACACAACTGATTATCATCAGAAGCAACCATGATCAAGGAAACTTAGGTTAGTGCCAACTTAAAGGCATATCTATCAAAACATTATAGGTTTAATTATTTACAATAAGAGAAGATAAAGATAAAGAACCTAAAAAAAAAAATTAAGACAAAGCGAAGTGGTTTCATAAAATCTAAAAACATACTTTTTGTAGAAAAGTCTCTGAATATTTGTCTTTTCTATACTAGATATCATTATCCCATTTCCTCCAAGTGTCCTGCCCTCCTCCGCTCTCCTGTAATCCTACGTCAATACCGCTGTTTGACATGGCTTGTGTGAGGGGGTGAGCTCTCTTATCCTGTGTTTTTACTGGCAGTCTGTGAAGGGACCTTGTGCCTTATACCTGGAACAGTCTGGACCACAGGAATGCAGTCTGCCTACATCGACTTAGAGAGGCAGCGAGGATGGGTTTTAATTAAAGCAGTTCACAGACAATACAATTTACACCTTTGTGGGATCTAATTAACACTCGGGCTGATGTTTTATAACAAAGTTTGATTGCAAATAAAAGTATAAGCTAGAAACTGGTCAAAGGCAACTTCAGGCCAAGTAAAACAACAATTCTACTGCGTCTAAATTATCACTACATATTTAATTTTTCTTGTAATACACAACTTAAAAAAAAAAAAAAGTTTAGAGTCTCTAATGAAATAAGCAAAAATATTAAAAAGGTACAGTATATGGTGTTTCCCAGACTTTTTCTAATCTAACACACATTAGATTGATTCATTCTATAAGCATACAGATTTATTTTATTTAAATAATAAAAGCCGACAAATCCCATGATGCTTGGCTGCAGAGACTGAATCCCCCAACACTGCAACAATGTTGTAGCTGCCCCTGACTGGCCACAACAAATGAGTTTTATGCTAATTTAGCTTGAATTTTCAGGGGAATTCCTTCTCAATCAATTGGCAAAAATTCTAGGATAAGTTAATTAAAGTTTGTTTGGTGATTTTTCATGCAAAAAAAAAATAAAATTTACATACACTACTGATACTCTTCTGCATCCAAAATCCCCCCCAAAAAAATTCCGGAACACCCCAAATTTTTTTGGGGGAAAGATGGATACAGGTGAAAATGAAAGGTATATTATGTACAGCGCTACGGAATATGTTGGCGCGTTATAAATAAATAATAATAATATGGAAGTTTCATGCATTATACATTCATCTGCTAGCGTATCAGTAGTTTAAGCATCTTTTGCATGAAAACAATCCCAAAATAAACTTACCCTAAAGATTGCAAATTAATTATATTTTCTAGCAGTTGATTATGAGAAGGAATGCCCCTGAAAGTCTACGCAAAATTAGAATAAAAGTTAAAATTTGATGTAGCCAGAGGATGCTACAACATTGTAGTCCCTGTAGCAAAGCATCATAGGATTTGTAGTTTTTCTTCCCACCACACACCTTTCCTCCCTTGAATGATGCAACTCTGGATCTCTGTACTGTGCCAATACTGGCTGGAAGGTACTTGAATGCAGTTTTTCTATTGGTTAGTACCGTGTACCTATGTAGGCAGCCTTGGGGGTGTGGACATTTTTTTTTTTTTTTTTTGAATCCTGGAACCGCTTCTTTCTTCTGCGCTAGGTATAGTATAGGTATAGTATAATCAATACCTTTTTACTGTTTTTTGTGGAAAATTAGGTGCCTCGGCTTGTACTCGGGTCGGATTATACTCGAGTATATACGGTACTTCTATTTTCTACTATTTCTGAAATCCCTTTGCTAATAAAAAGCAGATGCAAAAGATGGAAATCAGGGGAAACTGTAGGAATTCCTGCGCTTTCCATATGCCAGGTAAGATCTGCACCGCAATCTACAAATATAGCTGAAAACCCATCGACATTATGCGGTTGCTTATATTGCAAATGCAGAGTTAAAAGGGGGCTAAGATTGTACATATGAAGTTATGTGTGGAGAGAATACAGACGATGTGGATGAAATGATCATATTTGAGGGACTTTAATTGCTTGCATATCTGCGTAAAGCAAGAAATATTTAGGCTGCTTTGAATTCTTTTATGATGAAGACATGGACATTCAAGCAAAGTGATGGCAGAAACATGCAGTTCTCAGGAGGTCTCCATGCAGGATACTCTGGCTGTGTTTATAGGGCAAATCTGATTTCTAGGGAGGAAAATTCTATTGCTAGCAAATAAAATTGATGTTTTGAGCCAAGACAGCGGCAGCCTGCTCTGTATTTTCAGAGGCTGCTCAGAGGGTGAAATCGGAAAATGTTTCACTGGAGCGAGGTCATTTCTCCTAACAAGAAACCAAGCAGCAAAGGTCTAAATAGGTGAACTTGTCTAACTCGGCTCCACCGGCTTCAATGGTCCTTTAAGCGTCACATTCCTTTAAAGAGTTTTCAGTATGGTGATTATTAGTTTTGTAACAAATAAAACATGTGTTTTTTTTAAATGAATGGAGGTTTGGAACTACAGTGGCACTTTAATACTCTATTACACAAATTATTTACAACCTTTATTTCTATGTAGATTGAAAGAAAATTAATGACATATTAATTTAAAAGGTATACTGACGTTTCCCTATAACTTTTTCGAACACATGCTGTTTATATCAGAAAAATACATTTATTAATTCTATACACATACACTATTAAAAAAAATGGTTGCCACATAGGCTCCCTGTACTAACAATAGAAAAACTGCATTCAAGTGTGTTTTTTAACCCTATACTAACCTTCCAGCAGCACAGTGCAAAGATCCAGAGCAGCACTGCCTGAGCCGCTTGTGTGTGGTGGGAACAAAACACTTCCAATCCCTTGATGCTTTGCTGCAGAGACTAAACTCCCCATACTGCTAAAAATGTTGTAGCTGCCTCTGATTGGGCACGACAAATTATGAATTATATGCTAATTTAGCCGAGATTTAATTACATTAATTAATAATGGGGTATAAGACACCAAAACGTAAGGCTGTTTTGTTTTAATTTCTAAAAATATTTTGTCTCTAACGATTATTACTGACCAATCTACACATGTTCTTGTTCTAAAATAATTAGGAGACTGTATTTTATGCTTAAAAAAAAAAACTAATTTTTTTTATAACATATAATTATAGTTAAATGGATTTATATATTTCCCTTAACTGAGACCATGGCATTTTAATAGCTGTAACCTGAGCACACTGGTTATGTCATCTGCTTTTAATGCTGATGTCACCTATAGAACGCTTTTGTTACTCCCCATGTAAAATCCTCTTAGCACAAAACAAACTCCAAGTCACTGACGTATTCGGTTTTCACACTTACTTTAAAACTAGATGCAAGTTTGCCGACAGTCGGGGATCTGTGAACTGCGTAGTTCTGTTGTTATGATCCACAAAATAGACCCTCCCCGTGGCTGTATTTCGGATCTCCCATCCCGGAGGGAGTGGACCTAGCTCCTCGCAATTGATGTTGCTAAGATCCCTGTGAAAAACAAACAGAGGATAAAAAAAAGAAGCAGACTTGGCCTTCCAGGCTGGAGAGCGGAGCACAAGTAATTCCACCAACACTGAGAAAACGTATTGTTTCAGAAACCCGATATGTTCAGCTGGAAGATTTCAGTCCCTTGTTACAAAAGCCGCAAAGCTGCACATGCCTTTGCAAAGAAGTGTAGTTATCGCATAGCTTACATTTTTTTTTTTTTTGCTAAATCACTTAACAAACCCTAATTTAACCCAGGCTTGACAGTTAAAGGAAAAGCCAATAGGACTGCTGAGAAAAGTTATTGCATGTCTTTCAGTTTGGATAAAACGCTCACAAACAGATCTACAGATAGGATTTCACGCTGAAATCATCAGAAGAACAGAAATGTGCAACCTGTATGTGGCGTAACTGCACAAATGATTATTTTATTAACAACTTTGTTCACTAGAACTTCCGTTAATGTGTATTGCACTATATATTTTTTAAATAAACCAAGAATATATTGTTAGATACACATTCAAGTACTGTAGGTACCTCCTTCATTTATCAAGTCAATCAAAAAGCAATATGGCCAGGGCTCCAAAAATGTAGTATATGAAAGTTTCCTAGTTTTTAACCTTTTCTAATCGAACACATGCTGCTTATATCAGAAATATACATAATATTGATTCATTCTATACACATACAGGTTTATTTTATTTAATTTGTTTCCACACCCCAGAGCTGCCTACATAGGCACCTGGTACTAACCAATAGAAACACTGCAAATACATTTGTTTAACCCTATACTAACCCTTCAAACCTCTAAGAACAGTGCAGAAATCCAAAACAGCACTGCCCGAACCTGCTTCCTTGATTCCTAGTGGTGGGAATAAAAGACTAAACATCCCGTGATGCTTTGCTGCAGAGACATTGCAATAATGTTGTGGTTGCCTCTGATTGGATATAACAAATTATGAATATTTCTGCTAAATTATCATGGGTTTTCAAGGGAATTCCTTCTCAAAATCTGAAGACATTTGCAAACTTTAGGTTAAGTTTATTAATGTTTATTTGGGGGATTTGTTTCATGCATAAAAATGTTTGCATACACTACTGACTTTCCTATCAGATCCATTCATAACCCATGAAACTTCCATATACCTTTATGTATTTTTACAAAGTATAATCCATCAATAAAACATTAGTACCTTGGTACCCTTGGATCATGCCATGTGCTCACACCAGTCTGCGTATGCAGAAAATACACCTGTCCTTGCTGGGTTGTTCGTTGCTCTGTTATATAAAGAAAAAACAAGTTCAATGAAACTAAATTTACTCTCAAAATACAATAAGACCCATACCGAAGGATTCAATTATTAATGCTTTATTGCAAAAAAAAAAATGGTGACAATATAATGAAAATGAGTAAAGTTACTTATTTGCATGTTCGACCCTCCCTGGATTTTTAAAGCGTGTGTGAAATTGGAGTCTGACTAAGAGTATAATTAAGCAGGGAAAAAGTAATAAAGCTAATTATTAATGAATACAAATGTAATGCCTCTGCTGGACCCTGCAACCATCCATAATACTTTGGTGGAAGTTCAGTGTGAGGGGAGTATACATTTCTGGAGAGCAAGGTTTGCATCTATAGGTAAAAGCACCTTCATTCCAGGCCTGTGCAGGGGAAGGGGTGTGGTGTCATTTTTAGTCAGATTCAATTAACTAACAAAGCCTTTGGGCCTTTCTTCGTTCACTCCTTCCCTATTCAAAAATGGAATCTTAAAAAGAAAATTCAAATTTTAGCTAAAAAAATGAAATAATGTCCATTAATTTGTTTCATGCTTTACAAACAAGTGCCTGTTTTCATCAACTACAGTGGTCCACCCGTCAGTAAAATCATCTGAATAAAGATTAAGGTTTCAAAGTGACATTTATTTTGTACGTTTTAGATTAAAAAACCTAATATACATTATGTAAAATACTCATTTCAATCATTCTACCTGCTCTGACCAGGTTTTAGATGATTGTATTTTATTTAAAAGGCACAAAGTAAGTAATATGAAATATTAACCTAATTAAACAGTTTTTTTAAAGCTATACAAGGGGATGATGAAAGCATATAATCTGTACACATATTTATATACATGTTTATTAAACATACAGGGCAAATCCCCATCATATAAATAAAGAGGCATCACAAGGAACAGGCATTTTAAAATAAAATAGTCTAGATTGTACAGTAAGGTCTGTCATGTATCCATGGAGAGGATCTGCTGCAGTTCAGTCTCTTACCATATCCCTCTGGCAGGTCGGGTGGGGTGTGTAAGTGTGTCCTACTCATGTAATTCCGATGTCGCTGTGACCGGACTCTCCTCTCTGCGATCCGCGGATCTGAGCTCTGTCCACAGGTTGCGCCATTGGTTGATGCTATCGGAGTGTTTTCATCCACAAAGCAGCTGAGTGGCCTCCCTGGACTGGAGTACTCCGATGCTGGCCTGTTGATCACATACTGTTATTTAATTAACCATTTTCCACACACAGAATTGTTAAAAGAATGGGAACTAGCCTATTACCAGCTGCTTAAGTAGTGGGCATATAATCATTTTTATTGAGGCTGAAGAATGCCATACGCGTGTGCTCCACACTTCCTATTGACTTGGAGACTGATTGGAGTGTTTATTTTATTTTTATTATCTATTCAAGAATGGATGAGGGAGTGATCTGCTGGTTTGGTCGTGAATTAAGATAATATGAAACATTACATTTATAGAAGTGTGCGTGAGTGTGTAAAAGTTTTAGCACTTTACTGTTGCCATAAGAATAAAGAAAATGAATGTAACTGTGTTTATAAACTGGTGCAGTTTAATTGGGTTTTGAGATGGCCCTTGCATTTTTGGCCCAGAATTCTTAGTGTCCGTGACGGAAATGGAATACCTAATGACGTCTGTATCCACAAGCAAGGAAGCGTAATGGTCTAACAAGGTATAATTAATCTTCTCTGCATATGTTCTCTAATATATAAGTGTTGATGAGTGTAAGTGAAACCTCATCTGCATACACGCTGAATAAAACTAACCTGGTTGGGCGTTCCCATTGAGTAGTTCTTGTTATGTGGTTCAGGTACTGGATTCGACCCGATGCGGTTCTCCGCTCTTCCCAGCTAGAGAATGGCAGAGATAAAGCAGTTATTTTCAGGAACATTTTTAAAAATCTTGCTTTTTTAAAAAGACAAGTCGATGAGGAGGAAGGAAGGATGGATGGGTGTCATCATTCAATGCTCTTAAAGGATATTGTGGCCACATTTTTATATGGTGCTTTGATTAACTAAACATGATAATGTGCAAAACTTTTTTAGAAAGTAAAATAATAATAATGTAATATCATTCTTTCTGAAAACTATACTATAAATACGATATATCCGAGCACCTTTTAAAGGGACACAGGGCAGATTCCAAATTTTGTACAAATTAAAGCTTTAGATGGTAAGTATGTTTTCAACTAAATGTTAAAAAAAAATACGGAGACTAATTATGTAAATTTTACCGTCAATCAACCCACTCATCCGATGTTACCAGTGCAGTTATTACTTACACTAAGTTTGAGCCACCCTGCATTGGTTGCCGTCTACATGCTCATTGTGCCCAATGTCAAATGGGTAAGAATACTAATTAACCCCAGGAGCTGCCCATGCTTAGATTCTTTAAGTCAAGTTTGTGATTTGATTGCAAATAATGCGTGCAAAAGCACAGAGTGTAATTAGCACCCTAAGATAAGGCAAAGCTTGGCCGATGTTTCAATAATCCTAACTGACCGATAAAAATTACGCACTGTAAATAAGATTCAATTATTTTAAAAATATGATTCAAATGAAAAAAAGTGTAATGCTTCTTACCTATATTTTATTATATATTTGGAACTCCCCCTTTGACATTAAAAAGGACGCCAGATACATTGATGATCAGTCTTCCAAGGACAAATATGTTCAGTGTTGACTTGATCTCACACTGTATGGAGTTTTGAACAGATTTCTTTTGCAGTGTATTACTATAGTATGGTTCAATGTGTACTTCTGTATTGTTTTAATTTTTTTGTTTTTTACAAATATCCAATATACATGCATATTTTATCACTTACTGAATCCTAATAAATATTTTAAACTAAAATGGATGCCATGATTTGACAAATGACCAAACATATACTTGGAAAGCAACTACATTCTTTTAAATTTGCATTTCACAATTTTGAAATTAGGACTTCTAAAAAACAAGTATACAAAGAATTCAATGGGCTCCTCCATAGAGCAGCATGTTCAGATATCAGAGACACGGATGGCACAATGAATGTGTTCAGTATGTGTACATCCAGTGTATGGCGCTCACCCATCAGGTAAGTCGTTGTCAAACAGTCGGCTGCAGTCCACGACCTGTCCACCAGTTCCTATCCGGTCTCTGGACTGAAGACTGACTGCAAGGACACACAGCGATAGTTACGGATTTGTGTACTCAAGAAATACAGAACACCATTTTGTTTCATGCGTACAACATGGCCTACCAAACTATTAAAAGGGAGTGATTTTAAGATTGAAAAGTTTACATTAAAATGATCAATGGAATTCAGAAAAAAAAACTTCACATTGGTGAGGTATGTCACAAACTAACAGAATTAACTGCTTATAAGAAGCCATGAGAATAAAAACTATTTTTAAGAGCAAATTCTTTAATTTGATCACTGTAAATAGGAAGGTCTATCTTTTCTAAAATGGGGGGACTAGAACGCTTGTTCCTGCCTGACCCTACACCTTGTGATTGCTCCCATGTGAAAATATGATTTGGGCAGTTGTAAATATCAACCTGTGCACACAAATGACAATGTTATGTCTTTTTATGCGCACCAGGCACACACATTAACAGGAAAGAGGGGACACTTAAACCATCCAAGCAGCTTTTCGTGGTTACTTTACTTAAAGTTTCCAAAATGGATGTCATGATTTGACAAACGACCAAACATACTTGGAAAGCAACTACATTCTTTTAAAATTTGCATTTCACAACTTACGTGAAATCAGAACTACTAAAAAACAAGAATAAAAAAGATCACTAGTGCAATTGGAGAAACAAAAAAAAATGTTTGCAGTTTAGAAATCTTATCCCCAAAAAACTCCTTTAAATAGACAGCATAGGTGTGCTGTGGCCCTTTAATGTATGGGTATGCACATCGGAGCCAGTTACTAAGTAACAAAATACACAGCCTTAAGTATATACAAAACTGGCAAATGTTGTGATATCAAACACTTCACATGACTTTCTTCCTTTATGGAGTTTCATGGTCAGATCATTCCTGCACAGCAATACGGACATGTAAAAATAGGTTGGCTGCTACTGTTGTAGTCAAACAATGCGCACCCAGGTCGTGATGTTTTGTTTGCAAAAATCTATTTACTTCTGATATAAGGAGTTTCACAGATGACCGCCACATCAAGGTGAAACATAGCATATTGCATTATATGCATTGATTGTTTTTATACTGAAAACTGTGCTTCAAAACTAAGGAGATCTGTGCAGAGGTAGTCCTTGGCCTCAACTGCTCGTGACTATATAGATCTAGGCAGAAAGGTAGTCCTTGGCTTCAATTGCTCGTGACTATATAGATCTATGCAGAGAGGTAGTCCTTGGCTTTAACTGCTCGTGACTATATAGATCTATGCAGAGAGGTAATCCTTGGCTTTAACTGCTCGTGACTATATAGATCTATGCAGAGAGGTAGTCCTTGGCTTTAACTCCTCGTGACTATATAGATCTATGCAGAGGTAGTCCTTGGCTTTAACTCCTCGTGACTATATAGATCTATGCAGAGAGGTAGTCCTTGGCTTTAACTGCTCGTGACTATATAGATCTATGCAGAGAGGTAGTCCTTGGCTTTAACTGCTCGTGACTATATAGATCTATGCAGAGAGGTAGTCCTTGGCTTTAACTGCTCGTGACTATATAGATCTATGCAGAGATGTAGTCCTTGGCTTTAACTGCTCGTGACTATATAGATCTATGCAGAGAGGTAGTCCTTGGCTTTAACTGTTCGTGACTATATAGATCTATGCAGAGATAGTCCTTGGCTTTAACTGCTCGTGACTATATAGATCTATGCAGAGAGGTAGTCCTTGGCTTTAACTGCTCGTGACTATATAGATCTATGCAGAGAGGTAGTCCTTGGCTTTAACTGCTCGTGACTATATAGATCTATGCAGAGATGTAGTCCTTGGCTTCAACTGCTCGTGACTATATAGATCTATGCAGAGATAGTCCTTGGCTTTAACTGCTCGTGACTTTATAGATCTATGCAGAGATAGTCCTTGGCTTTAACTGCTCGTGACTATATAGATCTAGGTAGAGAGGTAGTCCTTGGCTTTAACTGCTCGTGACTATATAGATCTATGCAGAGAGGTAGTCCTTGGCTTTAACTGCTCGTGACTATATAGATCTATATGTAGAGAGGTAGTCCTTGGCTTTAACTGCTCGTGACTATATAGATCTATGCAGAGAGGTAGTCCTTGGCTTTAACTGCTCGTGACTATATAGATCTATGCAGAGAGATAGTCCTTGGCTTTAACTGCTCGTGACTATATAGATCTATGCAGAGAGGTAGTCCTTGGCTTTAACTCCTCGTGACTATATAGATCTATGCAGAGGTAGTCCTTGGCTTTAACTCCTCGTGACTATATAGATCTATGCAGAGAGGTAGTCCTTGGCTTTAACTCCTCGTGACTATATAGATCTATGCAAAGAGGTAGTCCTTGGCTTTAACTCCTCGTGACTATATAGATCTATGCAGAGAGGTAGTCCTTGGCCTCAACGGCTCGTGACTATATAGATCTATGCAGAGAGGTAGTCCTTGGCTTTAACTGCTCGTGACTATATAGATCTATGCAGAGAGGTAGTCCTTGGCTTTAACTGCTCGTGACTATATAGATCTATGCAAAGAGGTAGTCCTTGGCTTTAACTGCTCGTGACTATATAGATCTATGCAAAGAGGTAGTCCTTGGCTTTAACTGCTCGTGACTATATAGATCTATGCAGAGAGGTAGTCCTTGGCTTTAACTGCTCGTGACTATATAGATCTATGCAGAGAGGTAGTCCTTGGCTTTAACTGCTCGTGACTATATAGATCTATGCAAAGAGGTAGTCCTTGGCTTTAACTGCTCGTGACTATATAGATCTATGCAAAGAGGTAGTCCTTGGCTTTAACTGCTCGTGACTATATAGATCTATGCAAAGAGGTAGTCCTTGGCTTTAACTGCTCGTGACTATATAGATCTATGCAGAGAGGTAGTCCTTGGCTTTAACTGCTCGTGACTATATAGATCTATGCAGAGAGGTAGTCCTCGGCTTTAACTGCTCGTGACTATATAGATCTATATGTAGAGAGCAGTGTAAGTCAACTGATTGAGAGAATTGGAAATAACTCATAAGGCTTCATATAGAGTAGCAGCAAAACAGAAGTGTCACTATTAAAAGACAATTGTAAATTTGGAAAAACTGTACATATCTACATAGAAAACAATAAAAATAATAATTTATTTATAACAGGCCAGCATATTCCATATCGCTGTACAGGGAAGAGTACAAGGAAAATAAATGATGATGATGATAATAAAAAAATATCAGTAGCTATGTAATCCATGACCATAAAAACTTTGTTTTTTAAAGAAAACCTTCATTTTAGCAGACCCGGGGTCCAGACTGAACACCTAGACCACTGCTTATCAGTAATGGCAATAAGTGACTAGTTCCATCGGGCACAGACTAAACCATAACAGCATTTTATAGCTCAATATTATAATTATCTGTTTTTTTCACTTCCTTTTCATAGCGTGGGTATTAGATATGAAACAGGTGAATTTGTGTTTAACAAAAAGAGTGTTTCTTCTACCTCCTTTGCTAAAGGACTCTTGAATGCAATGCAAATGTACTTACCTACTATCTGACCTCGAACTGTATCATTATCATTTGGACCAAGTTTGCATAGATCTAGTCTCTGGTCTGAAAAAAGACCAAAGAAAAAAAGAAAAACAAATCAAAACATGGTATTCAATGTAAATAAATACTAAAACTTAAAATTAATACCATGGGAATTTCAAATATTGTTTAATTTTTTAATCAACTGAATTTTATTAACAGAACAGCATTTTCCTACAGTAAAATTTAAGATTGCAATTTTACCTGTTAATCAGCTTTTGTAAAACACCCAATTAGGACTCCCTGATATCTCTTGGTAATGGGAGATCATTGATAATACCTCAATTTTTTCATGCAAATGTTTTTCAGACACTATAAATTCTCCTCTAGCAGATGCATTAATAACCCAGCTCACTTGCGTATGCCTTAACTTGCTAATTAGGACAGTGAAGGGTTTGTGATAATATGATGAACGCTGTATATACTCACAGCCAGTGTCCTTCAGGCGATTGATTGCATTGGACAGAAGCCTTACACAGCCCAGAAAACCGGCTCCCTGCTTCTTGTGGATCTTCTTGTGGTTCCATACACTGATGGTGATGGAGTCGGACTTTCCAATGTATCTGAAAGAGAGAGGAATGAGATTTGAATAGGGAATGATGAGAGGGGGGTTACAAAAAGAATGACAAAAGAAATGCAGAAGTGCAGAGGATAGGAATTTAATTTAAGATACAAGTTAACAGTGAAGAGAGGAATATCTGTAGTATGCGATTAAGAAGAAACTTGAGAATATGTAATATGTATTGAAAGTAAATACCAAAAAAGAGTAACTTTTTAAAGGATCACTGTACATTGAGCAATCTATTGATGCAACTTCCTGCTTCTGTGAGGGTGAAGGGGTGGGGTGTCATTTTGAATCGTATCCTATTATCTAACACAGAATCCATATTTCCCTCCTCCCTCACCACTCCCTCCACTGATAACTACAAACGCACACCCTCATGATCCAACTCTCAGAATGTGATGCAACAAAAGCAAAATGGATTACTGTACTCAAACTTCCACGAATAATCTTAATTTGGTACTTTCGTGACAAGCAAGTGGTCCTGTAACGGTTAATGTTAGCCCACGTTCTGCTTTTGTTCCTAATAGGCTTAGACATGTGAGAGGGAACAGATTCGGATAACATATCTATTCAGTTCTATCTAGAGATTTACACTGTAAAGTGCCAAGCATAAGAGAAGAGCAACTCATTGTAGAATAATCCTTCCTCTCAGGCTATAGGCCATGTAGCATTACAAAAGGGAATCACTCATGACACAAGAAGAATCTCTTAAATTAGATTTTACCTAAAAATGCCTTTAGGCTCACGTTACACATACGTGAAACATCCCCAAATTACAGAATGTGGGCGAGAAGAAAGAAAAAGGAAAGACAGAGCAAGACACAATTCAATGCAACTCAGTAGAAGTTGCTTGGTCGTTTTCGTGGCACTGAAACACACGGTAAATGGAGATTTAACAGGGTCAGAAGACAGAGTCGCTGTTTAATAACTGAGCATTCTCAGAATGAAAGATTCAGAATTATTATGTCAAAAGAGCAATTGTTCTCAATGAAGTAAAAGCATTCATCCATTTAGCCCTTGTAACCTTGTGTAATTACAGCTTATAAGATAAACAGTGCAGCTCCTAACATTCAAAAACAAAATGTCCCAGAATAAGTACAGTTTACAGAGTTGTAAGTGCCGCCTACAAAGGAAAGGACAGAAATAGTATCTACAAGACAGAAGGTGAAGTTCAATACTATGAAATATATCATTGGTCCGCTCACGAACATTAAGAAGAGCACGATAAATAGACATTTGCCATGGTTAGTGGTGTATTTTAAATACTAATCAGCTGCATTGATGTCCTAATTAGGAACACTGTGTACAGAAACAAAGTGCCCGGCCTGTGCGGGACAAAGTGCCCGGCCTGTGCGGGACAAAGTGCCCGGCCTGTGCGGGACAAAGTGCCCGGCCTGTGCGGGACAAAGTGCCCGGCCTGTGCGGGACAAAGTGCCCGGCCTGTGCGGGACAAAGTGCCCGGCCTGTGCGGGACAAAGTGCCCGGCCTGTGCGGGACAAAGTGCCCGGCCTGTGCGGGACAAAGTGCCCGGCCTGTGCGGGACAAAGTGCCCGGCCTGTGCGGGACAAAGTGCCCGGCCTGTGCGGGACAAAGTGCCCGGCCTGTGCGGGACAAAGTGCCCGGCCTGTGCGGGACAAAGTGCCCGGCCTGTGCGGGACAAAGTGCCCGGCCTGTGCGGGACAAAGTGCCCGGCCTGTGCGAGCATCTGATCTAATTATTGTTTTTTTCTTTATGTCCGTTTACTTTTAAGGTTTTGTATCCAAAAAAAACACTGTCAGTTCAAACTAAAAGGTGAAAAATCGGATTATTTCAGTTTACATTGATTCCTATGGGAAATGCTACCTTGGTACTCAACCTGTTTGGTTCTCACTCTACCATCCAGAATGGATTGAAGGCGTGAACGAATGTACCACTGTACTTGTTATTTATGTGGTGGCAAAACATTGTGTCCCAATGTCAAAGGGACCCCAACAGGAAGTCGATAACATCTTAAAGAGAATTAAAAATGGGACCCCAACAGGAAGTCGATAACATCTTAAAGAGAATTAAAAATTGGCTTTACACTGTACTAGCCGTTTTTACTACTGTAAATCTTTCCCATGTTATACAGCATTGTTATTCTATAGTATATTTCTCTATATATCCTTGTGATCTGATTTAGTTGTAAACTCAGACCCCACCCAACCATGTGATGTAATCCAGTACTGAGTACTTCCTTTGAAAGGTCAACCTCCATACCTAGATACATTTCTTCTGCATACTTTGTAATATCAGTTTCCTCTGGGTGTGCAAAGCTGGTATTTACTCTCCTGCCTATAAATACACTAAACTGATCTATATAACACATGTTTTTCTGATAATCACTACCTGTTTCTTATCAAACATTTGAAGCCAAGGAAGCTTCAACCCATTGCTATCATGTTTTATGTGAATTCCAGTATTCCATGCCTGCACAGATAGATGTGGTATGGGTTAAATTATTTGTTAGGATAACTCCACCCCCTTGAACTGGACTGAAGGCATTGCTCAAATTCTAGGCAGAAGCAATAGAGCAGAAACCTAAATTTCCTGCCAGTAAGAAAAATATAAACCTATTACAAGGTCTGTTCCCTTCAAATGGGAAATATAAGCAGTCTGCCAAAAATCTTTGTATGGACATGAATGTGGGGGACACTCATTGCAACCTGATTGGCTGGAGTAATTTAAGTGGATATGGAGCACACTGTGGGTAGTCTTTCACACACATAACAGATTATATCTGCTCTCATGAAAAAGTGCACAGCTTTCAAAAATTCAAAAAAAAATTCAACATGCTTTTAGGAGATATTTACATTGATGTTATCCAAATTGGGGTGAATTAAGTGGCCCTTTAGTCAACTCTCATAGTAGTGGTGATTAAGAACATGTCCATTTGTTTAAAAGCTAATATTCAGAGAGGTTTCACTGTTAAAGTATGTGTCATTACACATTTATTTCAACGCCATACCTCCCCTCCTGCTGTTTATCATCACTCAGGAATGTTTAATCATTCATAATTACTGATATCTTAACATAACAGTACATGGTTACATTTTCTCAACAGTTAGTAGGTTTGTTACACAAAGAGGACACTTTTTCTTTTTTCTCCAATTCAATACAGTAGAGAAATGCATTGGCATCTGAACGGATAAGTGGATTTTTAATGCATCTGAAAAAAAAAAAAAAGTGTGCTGTCCAGGTGCATATGGCAACTTTACTTATATACATACATAAATATAAATATATACATATATATATATATACACATATATACACATATATATATACACATATATACACATATATATATACACATATATACACATATATATACACATATAAATAATAGAGGGGATGGCTTTAATTCCCGGGTCCCACAGTTTGTGGGATTGTCGGTATAAGCCTCCTAATGTTGGTGCTTAACACCTATATAAACAAGTAAATAATGACTCACTTTGGATTTGCGAATAATTAGTTTATTTATAATTAATAAAATAAAAGAACGTCGCTAGTTATTTAAAATTGAATGAGGGGATACTGGTAAAACTGGCTGACTAGTATTATGATGGTAGTTAGAGCTGCAGAACGATTAATAAACTGTGATGAATACGTGAGGTGAGCTTTTCTTAATATATTAAGTGAGAATATTATGGTGTGTGAGATATGACTACCTAGAAAAACAGTGTCTGGAACTAGTGTAAGGTAATTGGGTCTTATTGATGCAGGATTGGAAGATCCTGTAGCTAGATGGGTGGGCTAGTGTAATGAAGAATAAGCTAGGAAAAAATCCTAAAAAGGGAGTTTGGGGTATTGGTGGGATAAATAGATACATAAGGCGCCAAATGGCGCATGTGTTAGGAAAAAATATACTATGATGCGTATTTGAGGCTGGAATTGCCTCTGGCTGGTCAGCCAGGAGTATTAACAATATTTATTGATAATGTTTATTCAGTATATCTAAGTGGAGGTCCGTGCAGCTGACTCGGTCAATATGCACTGTTATCCACTATTTACTGAATATTGTATATAGTTGCCCTCATATACTTTAAAAATCACCAGGCAGCTATATTTTGTGGGATATAAAGGCTATTTAGTAATGCCTATCAGCAGGCTGCTTGTGGTGTATTGGGTTTAAATTAAAATAAATTGGAAAACAGAAGAGATATAGTTGGGGACTAATAGATTCTGCTGTGGAGGTTGAGGCTTATCTTACAAGGAAATAAATTGCTTTAATTAAGTTCAAAAAGTTAAAGGATGTATATTATAATATATTATTTGAAATCTCTTGCGCTCTTTTAATTCTCTAAGAGACTTCTAAAAGTGCTCTTGGGATCCCTACAGATTCAGAGGTCTTTGGGATAGTATTGTTTTTATCTAATATAGTATATCCGAAATTTGAAGCAGGTGCCTCAAGCAGCACCTGCTTCAAATTTCGGATATACTATATTAGATAAAAACAATACTATCCCAAAGACCTCTGAATCTGTAGGGATCCCAAGAGCACTTTTAGAAGTCTCTTAGAGAATTAAAAGAGCGCAAGAGATTTCAAATAATATATTATAATATACATCCTTTAACTTTTTGAACTTAATTAAAGCAATTTATTTCCTTGTAAGATAAGCCTCAACCTCCACAGCAGAATCTATTAGTCCCCAACTATATCTCTTCTGTTTTCCAATTTATTTTAATTTAAACCCAATACACCACAAGCAGCCTGCTGATAGGCATTACTAAATAGCCTTTATATCCCACAAAATATAGCTGCCTGGTGATTTTTAAAGTATATGAGGGCAACTATATACAATATTCAGTAAATAGTGGATAACAGTGCATATTGACCGAGTCAGCTGCACGGACCTCCACTTAGATATACTGAATAAACATTATCAATAAATATTGTTAATACTCCTGGCTGACCAGCCAGAGGCAATTCCAGCCTCAAATACGCATCATAGTATATTTTTTCCTAACACATGCGCCATTTGGCGCCTTATGTATCTATTTATCCCACCAATACCCCAAACTCCCTTTTTAGGATTTTTTCCTAGCTTATTCTTCATTACACTAGCCCACCCATCTAGCTACAGGATCTTCCAATCCTGCATCAATAAGACCCAATTACCTTACACTAGTTCCAGACACTGTTTTTCTAGGTAGTCATATCTCACACACCATAATATTCTCACTTAATATATTAAGAAAAGCTCACCTCACGTATTCATCACAGTTTATTAATCGTTCTGCAGCTCTAACTACCATCATAATACTAGTCAGCCAGTTTTA
>CM050168.1:248422182-248932182 GCA_027410445.1 Discoglossus pictus | reverse complement strand
ATTTAGTGATTGATTTAATGTGAGGAATAAAAAAAAAAAAGAGGGTTAGGGTCCAGTAGAACCCCAAAACAGCAGGCCTGGGAGGTCGGAGTGATGATGGCATTGTCAACAGTGAGAGATATGTGAGGAGTGGAAGCTGAGGAAATGAGTGGAAAGATAAGGAGCTCTGTCTTAGACATGTTGAGTTTGAGTTGACTGGCAGACATCCAGGAGGATATACTAGAGAGGCAGTTGGAAACTTGAGTTCAAGATGTAGATTTGAGAGAGTCGCCTGCATATAGATACTGAGATCCAAAAGATTTTATTAGGATTTTATTAGGGATGTATAGATGGAGATAAGGAGGGGGTCTAGGACTGTACATTGAGTCCACACCATCAGTTATAGGGTTAGGCGAAGAAGAGGTGCCAGAGAAGGAGACCCTAAATGTTAAATTTTCTAGATAAGATGTGAACCATGAGAGAGAAGTCACGGGTGTCAAGAGAGTGGAGAGCTTGGATAAAAAGAGAGTGATCAACTGTGTCAAAGGCAGCAGAGAGATCCAGGAGAATTAGGATAGAGAAATGAACCTTTGACTTGGCAATTAGCAGGTCATTAGTAACTTTTGTAAAAGCTCTCTCTCTGGAGTATTGGGGCCCGGAAGCCAGATTGGAATGGGGTAAAGGAGGGAGTTGAAAGAAAAAAATTGGGTTAGCTGATTGTAGACGATATGCTCAAGCAGTTTAGAAACCAAGTGGAGAGATAGGGCGGAAGGTAGATGCAGAAGCTGTATCCGAGGAGGTTTTCTTAAGAATGAGTGTAATTATGGCATGTTTTAAAGGACTATTTATTTCTATATAAAACATTTTCATGTTATCAATGATTCTTTAAAGGGATCCTATAGATAAAGAACTTCACACACTGTCTAATGTAGAAGATAAAAGCAATTTCACAAGTTAAACTAGAACCCACATTAAGAGCTCCTTGCTCCACCCCCATCCCAGAGATATTATGATAATGCCTGTGGAGGAGGCAATAAAGTATGTCCCTTCCATAGCTCGGCTTGTTTGCACAGACAGAACAATAAGGCAAATCAATCTATTTTATAATATATGGGTTGCACATCATATCTTCTATAAGTGTTATAATCAAAGAGGGATATCATGATATTCTCAAACCTTAGATTTGCCCAGTGGATAAAACACAATCTTTACATTCTTAACTGTGATATGAAATACTATACCGTGTGGCTCCATAGTCTTCACTCGGCTAATTCACTTTGCTACTTTCTCAGGGGAGTGTACTCTTGTAAACTAAAAGGTTTTGAATTGGTCCCTTTGCAACCACTGGCAATTTTTCCATTGCAACATTTCCATTGTGCAGAAAGAAACTTCCTCTCCACTCAAAATCTCCTCCCACCTTGGGAAGTTGATCAACAGAAACCAAAGAGAGAGATTCCATAGCAGTGTAACTGCACATAAAAAGCTAATTAAAGGCTGTATTTTTTACATTCTAAAGTATTTTCCCTGTTCTTTTTAAATTTAGCAACACAGTGGTCCTTTAAAGGCACATCCACGTTTTCTGTTTTATCAGATTTTTGCACTTTTTATGCAAAAAGCATCATTTATATATGCAGCATATTTCATAAAACATTTTATTTGTATTAATATCTAAAAATCCATTTAATGATTATGTTGACAGGGGTGTCTACACGGCCCCCTGATCCACACCCAATCAGTATGAAGAATTAGGGAAGCAAATTTAATCAGTTATTTACCCGATGGGTATTCTTCAGCCAATAGGAGAGCAGTGATGTCAGCCCCCTAGTCACTGCTGGGTTATGACACTCTCTGCTACTTCCGGTCGGTGATGTGGGCTAACCACACTACATATCTCAGGCTGCTCTGCAGCACAAACAGAGGTTTTTGAAATTTATCAGCTGCATCGCTTACTCCTGATTGGCCAAAACAATGTTTTTTTTAAATAAAAATAAAGCCTGAGTTGTTTGGAGGGGTGTTAACCCTAATTTTCAGCTGTCAGAAGTTACAAGACATTTTGCAACCTTCAAGTTAAGTGTTTATATGTTGAATTTTGGCGTTTTTGCATAAACTATTAATTATCTATCAGATGTACTCATAATCCAGGAAACTTAGGTATGCCTTTAACAGACAATGCACCAGCAATAGGAGCTAGTTATCTATAATTATGAATTGTTCATTAATAACATTCCCATTTAATAATTTATAAGTGGAGTGTTTTTGTCTCCACCCTGATAAAGTCATTAAGGGGTTGGGCAGGAGATATTGGCTGAGACACAGGTCTAAAGTGTTTTAACAACAATTAGTATTGATAAGGGTAATCATTGATAAGCTGCCCCAACAGCAAACACTTACTGCCATGTGAACCCTATGTAATATACCAAGTCTCTACCTAAGAGACCATTGCGTGGTACACTTTGGGCCTAAACATTTTGCAGACAAAGTTTAAACATTGAATATTGCTTTTCTAACTGAAGATTAAAACCTAATTAAAGCATCTAGCTCAGGTTCTTAGAGTATTACATTGGTCCTTTAAATACTCAAGCATGTACTTAACATCTGAGAGGGAAAACATAAAGCAGAGTCCAAAACAGAGAGTCCGTCCAAGATAAACTCTTCTTTTTAGCAGGCAAATCCGCTTTAATCTTCCAGCAAATATTCCTGTAGACTCCCTGGCTCTGCCACATTTTGAGCTGACCAGGGATCCTATAAAGAAGCAATGTGTTCTAAAAGTGGTAATGGGGTCTGACCTTGCTTGTAATCATGGTACAGAGATATAAAATGGAGGGTGGAGGGGGATTCGCCAGTGACCTGACAAACACTGTCTGGAGATGGTTTTGGCAGCAGAGGCTTGTGGTAAAGTGTCTAAATAAAGACTGTAAAACTCCGCTCCTGGAGACGGGCTTACGAGGATCCTTTTAAAGTACTGAGATTACAGTTTCGGAACAATGCAATTTTTATCTCTGTGGTTCCTCAAATATTTTACCTCCCTCGCTAATGTGTTTGTCTGTTTTTTGGGGGATCATTATCATGGCTGCTGTCCAAGTTTCACTCTCACAATACAGAATATTACAACTTCTTAGAAATACAGAATGGCCTCTTGCTATCTAAAAAAATAAAATATATATATATATATATATATATATATATATATATATATATATATATATATTTATTATACATATATTTCTATACATAATACAATCACTGGCTCATATGAAAGATGTGGCTGGCTCCTCACAAATTATGTTGGATCCTACATTTTAAATACAATTGGTCAACCCCTGATTTAAAGATCAGGGGTTTATTTATGGTCAGGACTGTTGGCCTTTGTTTATAGAGAGGTGACATATTTGGTAGCATTGCACAAGAGGTAAAGTGATGATGAACTAGACGTATACGTACGGATATGGAAGAAAGAGTCCTGGTGGTTGGCAGTTAAAGGGAAAAAGCATGGAGAATACTTGCTAGTGGTCAGGACACAAAATCAGAGAAGCCAAAAGTGCCATAAGTAGCAAACAGCAAATTTAAGAAAGTTTTGGAAGAAATGGTGCAATGAGGAAACCAAATGAACTAAAGTATGTTTAAGATCTAAATTTTGTGGAATAGTAAAAATGTTCGATAATGTGACCAATCGACGAAAAAATGAATGCGCACCCACACCAGCGCGGCAGTACAACAGCACTCTGTACTTACCCTCTCCAGCTCTCCATCCCTCTCCCCAAGTAATCACCCACCCACGCAGTATTCACCCTCCCCAGTACTTACCCTCTTTCCCTAGCTCTGTCCCTCCAGTACTCACCCTCTCTCCCCAGTACTCACTCTGTCTCCCCCTAGAACTCACCCTCTAACCCCAGGTCTCTACCCCAGTACTCACCGGCCGCGCTGGTGTGGGTGCTCACATTTGTTGGTGCGCATATGACGTTGCGCATGTCTCCATCGCCCAAAAGTCAGTGTGCCTTTTTAGGGTATATAGACTCCAATGAGCCTTGTTATCTCCTTGGAGGCACAGAGACTTGGCCTCAGAACAGTCCACTGAACATGGATAATATCAGCACCAATCCCATTGGAAGGCAAGGTGGGGCCCATCTGGTTATCCAGCTTGAGAAATGGTATTGCTTCCCTGTATTATATGGCCACTGTGGTCAAAACTTTAAATAATCAATATGTTCAAGTCTATGTGTGCCATGGAGCCCTGATATTCAGTATTATGTGCCAGGGAGTTCCACAAGAGCATTGCCCTAAAAGGTTGTTCTCTGTATTAGATGTAGATGGAAACCACACGTGCTGTATTTGGGTAAGGAAGCAATTCTATGGTCTTGAGAAAAAGAAAAACAAAAGGGTGCATTGCAAAAAATACACAATATGTGTACTGTGACTTGTGGGAGATGCACAAACACAAGATAAGTAGTAAATGTGGCAAAGATTCAATAAAGGACCTTTGCATGTAAATAACAATAATAATACTGCAGAGGATGGTACTTGTGTCTTATATACAGCAAATCACACCCCGTGACCCGACTTATTGTGAGGTTCTGCCATACCAGCCGGGTTTTATTTTGTTTTTTCCCCCCTCGCAGAATTTATGTTTGCGGTTTCCATCCCTTTCATTTTATTGCAAAAATTATTTTGGGACAAATATGTGTATGTCTTTTGTTCTAAAGAATCAGAATTAATTTTTTAACTAAAGTTTACAGGGGGGGAGAAGTATTGAGGTGCTATAGAAGGTTTATTGGTCCATCTTGGTGGTTCTATGGATGAGGTACATTAGGATGTGAGGTAGGAGATAGGTCTAAAAGGGCCCAGTGAAAGGAAGTGGATCTGGAAAGATATCAAAATGGTAAAAATGGCTATATTTACTGCTTTGTATTTTATAAAGATTGAACTGAACAGCTTACCAACAAAAAAAAAACAAAAAAACTTAAGATAAAAAACAAAGTGTATAAATTACATAAACAGGAAATAATGTAGATATATTTCAGAAATCGTTAAGAAAAAAAAAAAAAAAAAAGATGGGCTTATTAACCTTCATTTGTTTAGCAGTATGGAATATGTTGGCGTTTAATTCAAAAACAATTTTGGCAAATTGCAAAAGAATGGAAGGCCCTGTTATTGAGTTTAAAATCAAGCCAACAAAGTGCTTACTCTAAAGCACCTAATAAGATTGAAAACTCGCAAACTTACATTCTAGAGGGTATGAATGAGGTACAATTTATTGCACATATTAAGGCTGAAGGCGATACACTTCGTTATACAGATGAGTTTTAGTGCGTTTTTGAGGCAGGACGATAGGATAGTTTCGGGAGGCTTACAGGTTACTTTCTTAGAAACCCTCCATAATGTTACGGGCGGTACACTTTTCTTTAGCTGCACAATTGAACTGAAAGCTATCTAGGAAACATGCTGCAGATTAAGTTCTGAAGACCAAGAGGTCACACCACCCTGAACCTATGCAGGGTTGGTCCTGGTCAGTACTTAGATGGGAGACCACCCAGGAATGCCAGGAGCTGTATGCTGTGGCCCACTGGAGAAGGACATGAAAACCAAGTGGATCAGTATGACCATGGACATAAAGATGTGCCTGGTGTGTTGCAGTCCATGAGGTCACGGAGAGACGGACACAAACGCACAAAGAGCTCGATACATAAAAAAAAAAAAAAATATGACAATTGAAAGCTGCTGAGACCAATGATCACAAAGCATTCTCTTATTACCTCTGTATATTTAAGACAATGTTCCATTTGTCAAAAGTTTGACTGCAGGGAAGTCCCAAGATTATGGCCAAAGGTACTTCCTTTATTGTTTTTTGTTACTTCCTTTTAATGAGACAGGAGAGGCGCATACAGAAAATCTAGATTACATTTAGCATACTATACAAGTAATAAATGCAATATGCAGATTTTAGTTATTTTAATAGAAGCTGCAATTTTCTAACATTTTCGAACATCTAAAACATTGAAGCATCTTGTGTATGTGTGTTGTACAGTCGTGTCCGACTCTCCATGACCTCATGGTCCGCAACATGTAATGCATGGTAGAGAAACTGGAGTGGGTTGCTTGTTCCTTTTCAAGTGGGCCACAGCATACAGCCCCTGGTATTCCTAGGTGGTCTCCCATTCAAGTACTGACCATGCCCAACTCTGCTTGGCTTCAGGGGTGGTGGGACCGCTTGATTCCCTGACTGGAATCAAACCCAGTTGGCAGAGGTGAAAGCGCCGAATCCTAACCACTGGACCAAATCACCCAACAGGTAAGCTTTTAAATCAGGGGTCAATTTGCTATTAAGGCCAATAGAGTAATTTTAAATAATTCTAATGTTCAGAAGCTATTTTGAAAGTATCCTGGTATTTCACTTACGACCAAAATAATAGGGTTGCGATTGATCAGATTGATCCATCTTTTTATCAAGAGATCACCTTCTTATAAAAATATAAATATATATTTAGATTTATGTGGATAAATGCAAACAATATTCATACACAGCATTTTTCAAGGACAATACAAATAAACGACTGACGTATGTACTTGATGGACCAGTCTACAGCGAGATGGGAATGGGTGCATTTCTTTTCGAATGGAGAACAAGGAGTCTTTTCTATGCTCGATATCCTGTGTTAAATAATGTTTTGTTTCAATAGGACGACACGGATGTAACTTTACACGTGGCCAATGTGGCATCTTATCCTATTCCTAATGAAAAGGTCACACCTTGAGAGAAGACAATAAAATACATGCATGTGAAGTCTATCTACTGCCTAGAAATTAGCAGCATCTTTTTCAATCTTTGCCATCTTGTCCCTACAGAGTCCTGTTATTTATCTCTGTATTTGAAGCACATTAACCAAATTTCCTCTTACAATTTTCAAAATAAGTAAAGGGTCTTCTGATCTATTATTCTGGAATCTCCTTAAACCTGCCCCAAGGTTGTTGACTGGTAACAAAGTTAAAAAGACAGAGCAAAGGTTCCAAACATGGTTCGACTTAAAGCTATAAAGTACTTTATCAATTAATTGTTATTTAACTTAAATTTAAAATTGCATTTTTCTACGGTCAACGCTGAAGTTTGCCATTAGGACTGTTCGTTATGCTTTCTGATCCACCTACATAAATCCAATCTTTTTGGCAATAAAAGATCACTGTTATTAATTACAAACAAGACTCTCCAACAGTGGGTCTATTGTCTTGAGTGCAATTACCTGCACACAAAAAAAAAACGGGTTAGGCATACCAGTCAAGACAATGAGCCCACTGCCTCAAGGGCTTAACAGTAATTAATATAGATTACATTATTTATCAAAATATATGATTCTCTGAGGGTTTCTCCTCCTCTGTCCTGATATGACAAAGGAAACAAAGGGACAGTGAACCTTATGGAGGTCTGGACTGAAACTTAGTGTCTCTGTTCCCATTCAACTGAATGAGATCCGATAAGCCACAGGCTCCCTCTCAGTCCTTTTGTAAGATAATGGGTAGACCAAACAAACTTTTATATTACGTAGTTACATAGTAATTGAGGTTGAAAAAAATACTTTTCGCCCTTCAAGTTCAACCTTTTAAGATCTCTTCTGATCTGCAATATGCCGATTAATTGTTAATTGATACAGGGGAGGCAAACAGAAAAAAAAAACGCGTGAAACTTTGCCAATAGTCTCAAAAGGGATTCCTCCCTGGATCAATACTCCCTCTCTAATTAACCAGTAAAATCCTGAATGCCTTTTTCTTTTTATTAAAACTATATCCAATCCCTTTTTAAAGTTATCTATTGAATCTGCTGTCACCACCTCTTTTGGTAGAGAATTTCACAGATAACCAAACCTCTTGGAACAAAAAGTTCCCTTGACAAAGCCTTGTATTGATTCTGGATATATTTATATAAAAGGTAATCATATCCCCTTTTAGATGCCTTTTTTCTAGAGTAAATAGGTTTAGTTTGGTTAGTATTTCTTCATAACTTAGCCCCTCCATTACACTTATTAGTTTTGTTGCCCTTCTCTGCACTTTTTCCAACTCTAAAATGTCCTTTTTATTTGGTGGTGCCCAAAATTGTACTTCACATTCCAAACGAGGGCGCACTAGGGATTTGTATACTGGCAGAATTATATTTGCTTCCCTTGCTTCTACATACTTCTTAATACATGCTAATATTTTACTCGCCTTTGCAGCTGCTGCTTGGCATTGAGCACTGTTACCTAGGTGGTTGCCCACAAGTACTCTCAAATCTCTTTCAATACCTGATACCCCTAGATTTTCTCCATTAAGATTATACATTGCATGGTTATTTTTCCTTCCCAGATGCATAACTTTACATTTATTTGTATTAAATTTCATCTGCCATTTAGTTGCCCATTTCTCTAATTTATTTAAATCCCTTTGGAGGGAAAGTACATATTTTTTTGACTTAAAGGTATATGTAAGTGAGCTGGGTAATTAATGCATCTGATAAGGAGATTTTATAGTGTCTTCATAAAATTGTTGTCATAAAAAAAATCCCAAAGTAAACAGTTAAGCTGTTAGCCTGAAGTTTGCTGAATTTCTTGCTTTTGCAAAGAGTTTTCTCTCAATGTTCGCACCCCCCGTGAAATTCCCAGGGATTTAGCATAACTTCTACAATGTTTCTTTTGGGCCTGGGGATTGTGCAGACATGCTCAGTTCCCACAGTAGGGCAGACTACAGGTGCTAAGTCACATGATTTCAGACACTTTCCTTCAGCCTATCAGCATGTGCTGCATATTTTATCTCTCATGGAAAATGAGATATCCAATATGCAAATCTCAGTTGCTGGGGGTGTCTACATCACCTCCAGAACACTTTTTTTTTCTTTTTTCAAACATTTTTTGCTAGGTGAGTTATGATGCATTCTACAGGATGCATTCATAACCCACCTCACTTTCATATACCTTTAATATTATCAGATTCTCTGATGCCCTACTGGTAATTTTCTTAAGATAATTATCATACACTTTCCCTGGATATATAGCCATCTGATCCTCAAAAATGCTCCAATCAAACACAACCATCTCCCAAGCACAGAAACAGACTGGGATACTTGGTCAGATATTTAAACTAGTACGAATACACAGTCGCTTAATTAACTTTTAATGATGGTCATCGTCATACATATCCTCCCTTACCCTAAAAAGTAAGTGATCTGTAAAAATATTTAACAAGGCCAACATCTACCAACTCAAAAATAAAAGGTAAGCATTACAAATTAGATGACGGGCTTGATAAACATATTGCAAAATGTCATAAAAATCTTTCAACGTGTTTAATTGGATTTTCAGTTTAATAAATATAACGTCATTAATTCACTAAGCTGTAAAATAAAGGCACGACGACACTGATTCAGCATGAGGTGACTAAAGTTACATCCTCTATACAAGGAAGCGTCTATTTCATTGTGCAAGTCATGCTTTAATTAACTAACACAATTAACATATTCACTCCCGTGCATACGTTACGCCTTGTTTTGGTAAAGGAAAAATAAGAAAAACACTGGCAGCATGTCTGTAATGATGTCACCTAATACCTATACAGCAGTGGAAACCTTATTATTTTGCTAATATGGCCTCTTACATTTACTTAGAATTGGCAGTCTTGTTTTGCCTCAATGCAGTGACAAATCTAACTATCACAATCCTGTGTGCAAAATAATATTTACATAAAGTGCCTGGATAAGTAAACTTGGGTAAAGACAACAGAAAGTATTACAATGACCGAAAGTATTACAATTCTTGCAATTCTAATTTGCAGTGGCCTGAAATGATCACATATATAGTTGTGAGCATGCGGGTTGTTGCCAACGCTTGCACTGGTGAAAATGAGTGCCGTAGGCGCTTATCCCTTCGACCCCTACGACTTTCGGACCGCAAATGCGGACCCTCGCAAAGCAAGGGGCCGCTTTTGCGGAGGTGGAGGCTCCCATGTCTGCTGCAATGAGCCGCAGGTGGGACTTACAACGGAAAATTTACGGACTTCGCATTAAAAAAAAAACACGATGGACTTTGGAAAGCAAAAATACGACCTTAACGCCCGAACCGCGTGCACATGGAAACATTAAAAACACAATACCCACAGCAAGGGGGGAGGGGGCACCCAGGACCTCTGCAAGTGAAGTTACACCTCAATTTAAGTCCAAAATCCCCTTGGCAAGAAAAAAAATGAAAACGAGGCTACAGGACCCTAAACACGCAAAACACCACCAAGCACATATGGATTTTCCAAAAAGCCGTACGAGGTACAAGATACACAATTAACAAGGACGCTACATCATACACAGCCGCGTACCACATACACATTCCCCGCCATTTTACAACACTAACTTACACAATGCAGAAGTACACAGCTACCCTAACTGCTTCCCCTCGCGCTTGCAGCCTATTTACACTACACACATTGCTGACACTTACACATCAGCTCCACAACAGTGCAAACCAACATTGTATGCTGCAGGAACATCAAAACAGATTGTCAGCTCTTCAACACAATGCTTCCTGCATATATTACTTCAAAATAGGTAAAGTATATTCATTTTTTTATTTATTAATTATTTAATTAGCATACAAAAAAAAAAACATATACACAAAAAAAAAACACTCCCAACAAACACAAAAGCCATTCACTGCGCGACTCACAACGAGCGCCAACGCTGCTCATAGCACACAAAGCCTTGCAATAAGCGCAAAAAACAGATCACCACCGACCAAAGAATAACAGCAAAAGCGCCTATCAGAAAAATAAATACAACAACCAACAGCCTCGCAATGAGCGCGGAAGGCGCTCAGCGCGAGGCTCGTAATGAGCGCCAAAGGATCTCGGACCATCAACAAAATTAATGTCTCGATTAAACAGCATTACCTGCTTTACAATTTTATTGCCGTCATTTTTTGACGGGCAAGTCGCTAGTAGTAATAAAATGTTCATAAATAATGAAAACCATGACCGCATTGGTTCAGTAGTCCAAAGGATAAACAATGAGGGAATAGGTATAAACTGTAAGATATCTTTGAGCTTATAGCACAGACGCCAACTCTCTGGTATAAACCTGTAATTGTAAAAGCACCGGCTCGGACCTTGTTTATAATTAAAGGTATATCGAAGTTTCCCTGTTTTGACCTTTATCGAATCAGACACACACATTACATGGAGTCATTCTTTTATTTATATTTAAAAAAAAACAACAACTTTGTTTTCCCCACCCCCAGAGCGGCTTACATAGGCACAGTGTACCTACCAATAGAAAGACTCTATTTAGGTACGGATTTTAACTCTTTACTAACCTTCAAGCCAACACCTCATTATACATAAACACACAGCAGATTTAAGGAGAGTTTCAGGCACTCAAACCCTTAACCAGAAATAAGTCTAATTCAGTCACTTCAGAAACACTTTTTCTCTCGCATGCTTTTCAACCCTCTATGTGATGGTTTAATGCACATGTAATAAATTCACCTCGGTCAATTTTGGCTGAGATTTTTGTCAATTTCCTAGATCTATGCCATGACCATTTGGTGTTGAAGCTAGAGAGAAGTATGCTCTTATGTTTGAGAACACACTGGGGCTCACATGATGGCCGGATGTATCCCCAAGACTGCCTGCTGCCCATCACTGCTCTATACCATTGGTCAACCCTGTTCCCCCTAATGGATATGCATAATTCTGCCAAATTCACATTCAGAAAGAGTTATCATCACTCCAGTGATAAGATATAGTGCAACTGCAGCTACAATAGCTTAAAGTGACATGGAAGGTTACTGGATATCACTAGGAATATAATATACCTGTGTATCTATTTACTCTTAGGTACTTTATTTTATTAATAAGTGCTTTTTTTTACTGCCTAAAATCTTAATAAATAGTTCCTAATTGAATTTATACTCTGCAGCTCATGAAGACAGTGTACATCTTCGTACAGGTGTTGTATTATCTCATAGCAACCAATCCGTTTAATATATTATCAATCCATCAATTCCTAGTTTGCATATTATAAATGTTATATTATCAAAATGTATGTCTTTAATCAATTAGGCCTCCTACAATTAAAAAGGTAGATTAACATTTCCCAGTTTATATTAAAATAAACAAAACAAATTTGCTTTCATATCTAAACATAATTTTATTAACAAGTGCTTAAAAGCTCTGTTTTCACTCACACCTTCCAAACAGTCCCTGCAAAGGTCTGCCCAACAGCTCATGCATATAATGTTTCTATTGGTAAGAGATGTATTAGCCACTTACAGGTTGTTTCTCAACAGTAATTTTTGAAATATTGTTGAGAACTGATCTGTAGGTGGCTAGTACATATAGTACAAATAACAATATTGTATGCAGGACCTTTGCAGGGAAAGGTTGTAGTAATATTAAAAACCGGGAAAAACCCACGTACCTTTAATATAACAACTTCTGCAGACATGACTGGGTGGAATTGTCCTTCAAAAATGTCACCACACTAATTACAAAAGGGAAGCTATTGAATATTTTACTTACAGGTCGTAATGCTGGTTCCACTTTGGGTCAAGAGTATTTTTCACAGTGTCAGTAGAGTGGCATTGCCCAGATCCATCTACAACCACCTTGGCAAAGGGATCCGGTAGTCCTGCAGTGGAATGAAAGCAGAGAGATAAAGCAGCTGCCCCACAAGGTTACATTTTACGCCACCTTGCTTGCTACAGAGGAGTTACAAATATGGTTGGTACTTTTGATTTTATCATCAATTAAATTGACATTCAAACTGAGAAGAGCTTCTATAACAGAATACCTTTATGGGCCACTGAAAGGATGCATTTTTTTCACCCTTATAAAAACTCATAGGCAAACAAGTGAAAAGAGGGTCACGCATACACTAACTAACGGCGTACAACATGTAACTGCAGCATATTGAAAATGGGTGATGGTGTATATGTATGTATGTATGTATGTATGTATGTGTGTGTGTGTGTGTGTGTGTGTGTATGTGTGTGTGTGTGTGTGTGTGTGTGTGTGTGTGTGTGTGTGTGTGTGTGTGTGTGTGTGTGTGTGTGTGTGTGTGTGTGTGTGTGTGTGTGTGTGTGTGTGTGTGTGTGTGTGTGTGTGTGTGTGTGTGTGTGTGTGTGTGTGTGTGTGTGTGTGTTATTTTTTCTCTTTCATAACCACAGATGAAACAAAGTTAATACTTACTGAAAAAATCCTTCTTCACCAAGTTTTTTGCGCACAGTACTGTTAAAGAAAACAAGATATTAGGATATGGCACCTTAAGCTTGTTTAGATAACACAAAGCAGTCACATTTAGGACATTTCTGCGTTCCTATAACTTCAATCAACATGACATCTCTATTTTGTAACCAAAATGCAAAGAAAAAAAAAAGTATATACTTTTCAACCGATACTTTGTCTTTTCAGGAAATTATTTATTTATAAAATAGCGACTATGGGATGCAGGGTAGCCATGAGCACATTTTTCAAGATGACAGAAAGCAAAACAATTTCCCCAAATATGCTGGATTTTTTTATAAAAAAAAAATATTCAAGGAGAAATGCATATAACAAGACACAGCCTCTAATATTTTATATGGTTATGCTTAAATGTAACCTACCATTTTGGTGTATGCGGATCAGTGTGAAAATACTTTCAATGCAGTGTGTGATGGGTACATGGCAGCTAAAGCTGCTCATGCTTCCTACTGGACTAATCAATGGATCTTTATTTTACACCATACCCCCTTACCAGTATAATAAGGAAATGTGACTACACAGTAAGCAAAATTACATTGTATTGTTTTCATGACATAAAGATAACACCTATAAATACGTCTATTTGCAACTTGTTAAAATATTTGATCCTGAATGTTGCAATTTTTTGGCCAATATTACTATTGAAGATCCTCATTATCTTGTAGGGTCCAGTTCATTTGTGGTTTCCTTTATTTAGCAGGAATTAGACATTCAAGTAGTCCCTGTGTTTATTTGATGCTTCCAACTGTTTTTTCTTTTCCTGCCTACAAGTGGCTTCTTATCTAATTTGGGAAGACATCACAAGCTGCCTGGTACCCGGCATGTCTGCTCTCATAGTGTATGATAACAACCACTTGAGAAAAAGAGATAGAGAATAATAAGAAAAAAGAAACAGGCTCTAAATATAGTCAGTGAAGACTTAAATTTATAATTACTGCTGTAGTGGCCTTTTAAGTTTTCCACACATTTTGTATTTAAATAATTACGCACCTTTATTATGAATACATTAAATATTTAATTAGTATACAAAACGAATATACCATCAATAAGAAATAAAAAAAAAAAACTTGAATAAAAACTTACTTAAAATGTATAAGGAGGTTTCACACATACATTACATGGAGTCATTCTATACATATACAGATTTTAAAAAATGGTTTCCACACCCCCTGGAGGTGCATACACAGGAACCCAATACTAACCAATTGAAACACTGCATTCAAGTGCATTTTAACCATATACTAACCTTCCAGCCAATGGCAGCACAATGCAGAGACAGAGCAGCATTGACGGATTTGCTTTATTTCAGGTAGGCGAAAGAGAGAAGTGTTTGGTGGGAATAAAAGACTACAAAGCCCATGATGCTTTGCAGCAGACTGACTCTCCATACTGCTAAAATGTTGTAGCTGCCACTGATTGGCCACAACAAATTATGAATTTTATGCTAATTTAGCTTGAATTTTTAGGGGCATTCCTTCTCAAAATCAGCTGCCAGAAAACTGAAGACATTTTGAAATCTCTAGGGTAAGTTAATGTTGATTTTAGTATTTCATGCAAAAAATATGTTTGCCCACACTACTGTTTCTCCTCTATCCGATGCATTCATAATCCAGGAAACTTCTATATACATTTAACACACATCCCTCACATTCTGTGTTTGAATAATCACACACCTTTAATATGAATATATTAAACACTTTGTGACATAATAGTGTAACTGGTAATACAGAACACTAAATAAAGTAATATCTGTATGCAGATTAATGTAGCAGCAATTAAAGCTTGAATAAACTTAATTAGTAAAATTACAAAGGGACACTAAAATTGAGAAACAGATTGTTTTCCAAATCATACATTATTTTATTTTTTTCATTTAAATGCAACGGCCTGGACTACAAGAACTCTACAAATGTCCATTTAGTCTTTTCACAGCCATAATATTTACAGGTGATGACTACAACATGTAATCCCCGAGCAGTGATTAGAGGGATGTGACCACGTCACGGCCGTGTACCGGAGACTGTGACTTATAATAATCTGATAAATAGTGTCACAGGTTTTATCCCGTAACATCGCACCATATAATTTCATGGCAGATAATAACCACTTGTCCTAACCCGTCTGACGTATTCTTACAGGCTATAAAATCTCAGACTCTGCGCCTCTTTATATGCCGGGTGGCACGGTGTCCACCCCAGAGACTTTTATGTATCTCTGGTAGCTTTTTTCATATTACAGACACAGGAGTATATTAGCAGCAAATCGCAAGCTCATCTGCCAAAATGAAAGTATGATAAGCGAACACCTGAAACCAGTATAGGTAATAACTGGCTAGTACACATGAAAGCACTTCTGCAGATGTCTGCGTAAACACTTCTATCCCTTTATGTCTCTTGCATTTGGGGTTAAAAGACCACTGTAGTGCCCTGAAGAGCAAGTTGTTTTATATATAAATCACTAAACTGGGAATGTAATAATATGCTATATTAAATTCATTTTTAAACAAACCGCTTCCAGTTATGCTGTTTGTCTCCACCCTGATAAGGTCATCAAGAGGAAGGGCGCTAAGATAGATTTAAAGGATTTTTAGAACTTTAAGATTATATATAAAAAAGAGGTTAAACAGTCATTTATTGGCTGTTCCTACAGAACAACCTGGTTAGCAAGTCTCCAGAGAGTTGATCAAACCTTGTGCTTGAAAATTTAGCACCATCTTCCCATAAACCTCACAGTAGGTGGAGACTAGTAGCAGCTGATCCGATCTTTACAATTTTAATATTGGATACTGCTTTCCTCAAATAAATAAATTAATAGTAACTGTATTAATATCCATGCCTAATTAAACCATTTAGCTGTTAGGTCTCTACAATAGTCCGTTAAGGCATATAGAAGTTTAATGGATTATGGTTCATGTGATAGAGGAGAACCAGTAGTTAAAGCAAACATTTTTTGAACAAAAAATCCCCAAACAAACACTAATAAATTCACCCTAGAGTTTGCATAATTTCTTTAATTTTCCGGTAGTTGATTTTGAGGATGAATGCCTCTGAAAATAAGTTAAATTAGCATAAAAGTCATAATTTGTTGTAGCCAATCAGGGGTGGCTACAAGATTGTAGCAGTATTGGAATTCAGTCTGAGGCAAAGCCTCGTGGGATTTGTAGTCTTTATACCCCCCATTACACAGCACTCTCTTTCATTAAACGGTACATCTGCTCTGGAAGGCTAGTACAGGGTTATACAAAACAGTGGGCACTACGAGGCGCGGACATTTTTTTTAAATAAAATAACTCCATGTAAGATGTGTTTCTGATTTAAAGGGATATGTAAGTGAGCTGGATTATGTATGCATTGGATAGAGAGAATTAGTGTATGAAAACATTGTTTGCATAAAAATATACCAAAATAAATATTAATTAGCTTACCTTAAAGTTAGCAAAATGTCCTGATGTTTTTTGGCATTTGCATTTAATCATGTACACCCCTAGAAAATCCCACCTGAATTAGCATAACATTCAAATTCAGAATAAGGCTAATACATTGTATCATTCTGGCATGCGCTCAGTTTAATAACTGCAACAGTTACTTCCTGTGCTCTGTACCAGAAAAGTCAAAATATGTACCCTGCTGTATTTCCTGTGTGTACCCGGCTTATGTAAGTGTCCTGTGGGTGTGAGCAGCTGGATTTTACTTTTATGCAAATAACTTTGTAAGTAAACGTAACTTTCTATGCAACATGTTTTCATACACTACTAATTCTCTATCCGATGCATTCATAATCCAGCTCACTTACGTATCCCTTTAAGCTGTGCAAATAACTACTTTATTCTACTACTAATCACAAAAAAATGTCCTTGCTAAGTATGTCACCTCTGGTACAGAAATAGTTAAGCGCTAATGGATGAAGTGTACAAATGCCGGTGTGTATGGCACTATCTTTACACAATGTTGGCTAGTGTGAGCCCAGCTGATAATGAATGGCTGTCTATGATTTAATCTCAAAGCCTCCCAACTGCCTTCTCTCCAGAAAACACTTCCCTTCCTCCTCCAGACAGTGGTTGCATTCCAATTACACTGTGGATAGGAATGAGCCTCCATACACCCGGCTTTCATAACAGCTTCTGAGACGCACAAAAAGCTCAGCGCATTTTTTTAGCCCGGTACGAGCCAACAAGCCTTTCCTGCAAGGAACTCCCAGAGCCCCTTCTGTGGAGATCCAGGTCTTAAATGCGTTCGAGCTTTAGCAAGACGTTAATAGGAGTTAGTGGCAAACGTAGAGCTCATCTAGCGTGTCCTCCAAAACAAATCTCACATTAGTACACCAAATAAACGAAGTAATTATTAGGACGGGACATAAAAATCCTATTGTTTGCATTATTCTCACAGAATACTGCCAAATGGGATAAACTGTACACCGATTTTATGGTGACATAAAGTGATCATTATAAATGCATATATGGACAGAGATCAATAGCAAAAAAGACGGCCATCTTAGTAAGAAACCAAGATGTTTTAGGAGATTTCGATGTATATTTAAATGGTATTTGGAAGTTTCCCTTTTTTCTAATCTAACACCCGCTGCTTATATCAGAAACACATTACATTGAATCATTCTATACACAGATTTATTTTATTTATAAAATAGTTTCCACACCCCCAGCGGTGCTTACATAGGTACGTCATTCTAACCAATAGAAATACTGCATTCTTAACCCTATATTAATATTAAAGCCAACAGCAGTACAGTGCAGAGACCCAAAGCAATAGCATCATCCAAGGGAGGAGAGAGATGCGTGATGAATCCTGAATCCTCATACCTTGCTACAATGTTGTACCTGCCTCTGATTGGCCAGAATGAATTGTGAATTTTGTGCTAATTTAACTTGGATTTTCAGCAGCATTTCTTCTAAAAATCAACTGCCAGAAAACTGAAGAAACTTTAGTGGAAAGTTTAATAATGTTTATTTTGGGAATTTTTCATGCAAAAAATATTTCGCATACACTACGGATTCTCCTGTATCAGATGCATTCATAATCAATGAAACATCATATGCCTTTAAATAGATTTATGTAGAATAAAAGAAAACAGTCCAAAGCCAGAATTAAAATTTGAATGAGGCAGTGGCTTCAAATCTACTGAATTTGTCAAGCCCTGAAGCATAGGAATTTCCCAATCTCATTAGGGGATGACTATAGATTTTCAGGTTCTTATAAAAAAAACTTTGGCAATATGAAAAATAATTAAAAACCATAATTAACAAGAAATAAGTCCAACAATACGGCTACTGTTCAAGGACGGGATTTGATAGAGAAAGATAGAGGGCTGGGTTTACATTTCTCCAAATAAAGTTGACTTAATTTCTTAAGACAAATGCTCAACTACAGGATTACAGTAGCCAAAGAAAAATAATCTTGGACCTATTCATGTTTAGCAGACACTGTTGGGGGGGGGGGGCTGACAAATGTATAGGCACTTAAGTGATGATCGAGTCAATTTTTTTTTTAGAGGCAACAGGGGTGAAAATTTGCTGGGAGCCAGAGATCCTAAAATTTGTAATTGTATCAAAAAAAAAAAAAAATCAAAACTGTAATGTATCCAAATAAAGGACTTCATTGTAGGCACCAATAATCATCCTGTCTGGCTCCTAACTATTTAATATTATTGTCCACCCAGTATAGAAATGGATAATCTGAAGTATCTAACACTTTATAGGAATATCTTATCTGAGCAAAACAAGTTGTTTCCTGGAGCGTGTATGGAAGCCCCTTATATAGATACTTCTGAAAATATTTAGGAGACAGAAGTACACATTTTAGGAGCCCTGGCTCCAGGGTATTTCCACCTCTGTATATAATAACTGAAGGTAGGAGCTGGCAATAACATTTTAATAACTTGTGTAACCCAGTTAGAAACTTTTGAGATAACCGATTTAATGCATGTATTAATACCACAACATAAAAGGCAGAATGGCCCACAAGTGTTTATATAAACAAATATGCTCATATACTGTGTCCATGCTATCTACCTAATAAAATCATGCATACTTGCATTCCTCTACAGGGTTTGTCGCTACGATTTCTTTTGAGTTGAGAGACTCTAAAAAGGTAGTGATTGCCAAAATTATATCAAACTAATGAGTGTCTGGTTATACTGGCAGATTGGGAAGGGTTATGTTTATATAAGACAAACGAATGTCAAAATGCCAGAAAACAAAAAACCTGAAAAGGAATCCTAGTTCGTGTGCGATTTTTCATCTGCAAACCTTTATTTCTGCAACACTAAACCAGTAGTTCGCCAACATGCACAGCGTATGTATGTTGGTAACAATACATGAGGGTCAGGAGACTCGCACATGCTCAGTTTCATTTCAATAAGGGGTTCAAAGTTTGTTGCTTTCTATTTGAGGTTCTGATCAGTCATATCCGACACAGAAGGTTTTCTTGGCAAAGACACTGGAGTGGGTTGCCACTTCCTTCTACAGTGATTTTTCTGATTGCTCTGCTATGACCTACCGACCTTGGGTGATACGACATGGTATAGCTCACAGCTTTAATGAAATATACAAGCCCCTTCACCACGATACGAACTCTAGCAAAGTGGCTAATTGTTAAATACAGTGGTACCTCGGCAATCGTTGCCATCAAAACTCGTCGAATTTGTTATTAAAACGCATTTAGACGAAGAAAAAATGCTTCAGCACTCGACTCGTGCTAAAACCTGTACGAGTCAATTTACATTACTCCTTATGGGAACTTCTTATCCTTTGCTACTCTTCATTTTTGCCACTCATTGTGCCTTCTGGAACCAATTAACGAGTGCCAAGGAACTGCAGTATTACAGACAAAAAAAAATCTCCCTAGTTGGAAAGAAGTGATAGAAATAGTAAATAGAAACAGAGAACTCGAAAGAAGTGACTATGGCCCGGGGAAAATTAACCTCCAACAAAACAAACTGGATGAATATATGATGCACACTTGAGTTTTTAGGATTTAAGAATGGTTTACTCTATATAACGTTTTATAATACTGTTTTGTATTGTATAAATATTTTTTTTTTTTAAAAAGTATAAAAAAAAAGTATATAAAAAAAAAGTATTGAAAACAAAAAAAAAAAGTATCAAAAAAAAAAGTATAAAAAATAAATAAATAAAAGATAGCATATCCAGAGGGCCAAATTATACAGTGCCTACACTCACAACCTTGATACACAATTCTATATAAACCCAGCAATCATGGTCAGAAATGTTTTTACATTTTCTTTCCAATGGACAGATAGACACAAAGAGTGTTTGTTTATCTTAACCTGACATCATAAACCATATATAATTACACAACAATACATTCTTCATGACCAAAGCGGTTTACAGAGCAGCGTTGCCTCCACCCTGGTGCTGGAGGGGAATGTCTCAGTTTGAATGGGGAACACAGCGTGTGATTTTCTGCCTCAAGGTCACAGTGAGAGGATCTGTCAATTCGGAATAGTTTACAATGAAGTTATTTTTATATTTTTTTTTTTGAGTGGAGAAAAGCACAGACATCCCTGTAAGGGTCTGGCTCGGCGTCACACAAGGATCAGTCTGTGCGATACACTTATCACATAGAGGAAGTGCAGGCACAGAGGCCGCATTCACTGGGCCTGGAGATCACAGAGGCCTCACTGATCTGGGGAAATCAAATCACTATTAGCAGAAGAGGCAACCAGTACATCCAATGGCATTTCATTTATTAGTTTGCAATCAACTGTACTTATTGGTATATGGAAGTTTCCCCGTTTTTAACTTTTTTCAATCTAACACATTACATGGAGTCATACTATACACATGTATTTTTTTTATTTATTTTTTAAGGTTTCCACACCCCAGAATCGCCAACATAAGCACCCCATACTAACCAATAGAAACACTGCATTAAAGTACGTTTTTTTAACCCTATATTAACCGTCAAGCCAACAGCAGAGACTGTCGGAGTTGCTTTGATGCTGAATTCCCATACATTGCTATAATGTTGTAGCTGCCTCCGATTGGTCACAACACATTTTATGTCAATTTAGCTTGGATTTTCAGTAACGTTCCTTCTCAAAAATCGCCAGAAAAACTAAGAACTTTTGCAAGCATCAGGGTAAGTTTATTAATGTTGATTTGGGGGATTTTATTTTTTCCATGCAAAAAATATTTGCATACACTAGTGATTCTCCTCTATTAGATGCATTCATAATCCATGAAACTTTGATATAACTTTATAACATTTTATTGTACCATTACTTTATTAAAAGTGATAACACTACCTACTAAGGATTTTTATCTTCCAGTATAGGTACAGCCATTTTGCCATAAACTGTCCTCTCTTTATACATATATAAATTGACATTTGGTTCAGACTTCAGTGGTCCTTTAACCCCAAAACAGAGTCTAGGTATTCGATTTTAAACTTGACATGAGTTTCAAACAGATGTCACATGGTTTAAAATAATTATAATAAAACTAGAATTTTCAGAAAAGTACAGTAATTGAAAATGTTTTTTTTTTACCAGAACTAAGAATGATATCAGCTACATGATTGTGTTTAAAGCAGTAATTCACAAACTTTTTTAGTGGTCCACCAAGACGCAGATATTTTTTTTTTATATTTTCACCAATCTAGGGCTCCCAAACGGTGATCGTAATATAAAAGCGTTCACACGACCCTGAAGCCATGCAGGGTTGGGCCAGGTCAGTACTTGGATGGGAGACCACCAGGAACAGTATGCTGTGGCCCACTGGAGAATGAACTAGCAACCCACTCCAGTATCTCTGCCATGAATAGCAAGTGGATCAGCATGGTGTGTTACAGTCCATGACGTAACGGAGAGTCGGACACGACTGGACAACGCAAATACACGCACTGTATAAAAACATTCTGTACATTATCAATGTACCTCAGCAATGCATAAGTGGCCTTGTTTATAAAAAAAAAAAAAAAAAAAAAAAAATCAGTATTTTTTTTTTTTGCATTTCTATTTGTACGATGGACCACTTGTATATAGTTTAAGGATCTGGTGGTACGCTATCCACATAGTGGTGCCCCTTTAAATACTTGTGAAGGATCTGTGTCAGAAGGCTCCTACAAGTCGGCAAGTGGAGCAACATTTAAATCTGGCATCAGCGCAGATCTGAAGGTATAAACTCTGTACACAAGGAGTCTCAAGAGATTACCGGGTTTACATTAGCACAGTGTGGGAGCACTTAGGGACAGAGCAGCCGTAAGCGTATCAAATAGCTGACATTGTTGTCAGGCTCAGCATAGGACCACGTCCGTGTCATTTCTTATGCTCTTATTGATAATGAGGGAAAAGTTTTTTTTTCCCCCAAGATTTTAAATAAAGCCATTCATTTGTAGCCATTGTTTTCAGTTTTCCTTTAATGGTGGAAGATATTTTGTATTTATTCATAGCAGGATTAAAAACCTGGGAAAAATGTTGAAATCAGGCACTGTTACCACTCAACAATAAGAAATAAAAAAGCAACCCCCAGTGTCATCAAGTCCTCCTTGTACTATAGGCTTGCCAGCAGCCCAGAATGGAAGCTTTTGTTAAACTTGAGATTTTCTCTAAAATTATTTTATGCTCATGGTGGATATAAAGTTACAAAGTTACAGAACAGAAGGCTTTATCCCATCCAGTTCACCCTTTTTAGATCTCCTTTGTTCCTTTTTATTGTGTGAATTGTTACTAGAACCAGAGGAAGCAAACAAAAACCCCATTGAAAAACTGACTAGTATGTCTTCAGGGAAAACTAATTCCTTTCTGATCCTAATACTGGCAATCAGATTGTCCCCTAGATTAATATCCTAACTATTCTTGTTTACCGACATAACCTTGTACGCCATTTTAATTCTTAAAGATATCTAAACAAACTGGAGTCTCAACCCACCTTGATAGAGAGTTCCGCAATCTGACTGCCAGAACCTTGAAGAACACTTTTCCTATGTTGACCTTTTCATAATTCAGAAGCATTTTGTTTTTCCCCAAAATACAGTGGTTATTTAAAAATGTCGCAAAGGGCCAATAGGATTAGACAAAGTCAAAGAATTACATTTATATTGTCAAATCTACAATTATATCTATACAATATGAAACACCCACCAAGACTGTGCCGTTATCTATTTCTACAATATCACTATTATTATTATCCTTTATTTGTAACGCGACAACATATTCTGTAGCGCTATACAGGGGTTCTTAAAGGAATATTCAAGGTATTGTATTATTATAATGAAGGCATAGTACTAATTACTCATATTAAGGCTATTTTCCTTTGTGGGTGCAGCCATATTAGGATTCCTTCCTTGATAACAAGACGTTCATCTTTGTAACTCCATGTTATCTCCCTTTGTCGCTGGTGAAAACGCAGTCACAACCAATTGATGCGCAGAATAAAGCGTGTGTAGACAGAAATATGTAATGGCAACATTATCATGCGGCCAGAGGAAGCCTATTCAAAAACAAGATGGCGGCACCCATAAAGGAAAATAGGAAGCCTAAATCACTAGGAAGAAGAGTTGTTCCTTTTTAACACATTTTCTTGAATTACTACAGTCTTAAAATAAAAGTAGAATGTGGATTACACTGACTTTTTCCGCATTACATCATTAAAAAAGGTATATAGAAGTTTCATTGATTATAAATGTATTCAATAGAGGAGAAACAGTAGTGTATACAAACCGTTTTGCATGAAAACAAAATCTCAAAATAAACATAAAATCAACTGCCAGAAAGTTGCAAACTTTAGGGTAAGTTTATTAGAGGAGGCATGCGCCTAAAAATCCAATCTAAAATTAGCATAAAATTCATAATCCGTGTTTGCCAATCAGAGGCAGCTACAACACTGTTGCAATGTCTCTGCAGCAAAGCATCATGGGGTGTGTAGTCTTGTTTCCACCACAAGGAAGCAGCTCAGGCAATGCTGCCCTGGATCTCTGCACTGTGCTTCTGTTAGCTTAAAGGCTAGTATAAGTTTTTATTTTTTTATTTTAAACGTACTTGAATGCAGTGTTTGTATTGGATAGTGCCAGGTGAGTATGTAAGCACCTCTGGGTGTATAGAATGACTCCATGTAATGTGCGTTTCTAATAGAAGCAGCACGTGTTCGATTAAAAAAAAAGGTAAAAAACTGGGAAACTTCCATGTACCTTTAAGATTTGTATATTCCTTTAAGTGCATGTAATAAGTAGAAAAAAAGAAAGTCTATAGAAGCCAGTTTTAGTGGAAAAATAGTTTTTTTTTTAAGCATATCTATATGGGATTCCTACTAAATATGTTCTTTCTCCAAAAAGATGCCAGGAATTCAAATTAGGGGGTTGCTAATATGAATGTTAGGCAAGAGGAACAGGGTCTCATTTACTTGCAATTAGAGGGTGAATTCAGTAGGCGAGTAAATGACGAGAGGAATTTCAGATGGGTCTCCAGATAAGCATGAAAAGCCACTTTATAGTTATCGGGACATGTCTCAGAACCAGCGCAAAGTCCCAACACTGAGGGGGCTTAACCTTTTCACTGCTCCTCTGTGTCTGTGCTCTCTACCCTGTGAGAGATGACCTAAATTACACACCCTGGGGCTGGAATTTCTGTCCACAGTTTTGCAGAAGCACACATGACCAACAATTTACCATAATTACAATAAACCATTGTGGAGTACGACAAAAATAAGTATTTGTATGCATGAGTCGTGTTGTGGTCCTGGGGCTGCAAGAAGGCACTCTAGACAGGACAATTTTAATATTAAACTTCACTTCAAAAAGATCATATCTAGGTGTAAAGGTTTTAGAGCTTGCCTTTTATTTCTAAAATACTTGTATTTTAGGTGAAGGAGAACAAAGACCACGGACATAACCAACAGCTTAGAATTTGACTGGATCTTGTACAAGCTCACGGACCTACTAGCGACTTGCCTGTCAAAAATGATGATAAATAAAATTTGAAGCCTGGCAATGCCCTTTGCCACACAATGCGAGGCTATGCCCCCTCTGCGCACCTTCGGCGCTCATCGCAAGCCTCTCCTCCCATCTACTTCACCGCTCATTACAGGCCTCAGCAACTTGAAACTTGCCATGTGTCTTTCCACCATCTCCTCCCTGTGTCTTGCTCCTCTGTGTGTCTGCTAAATGTTTGCGTGGCGCGCGGACTGCCGTTGGTTTTATTTTCAAAATCCTGGGTGCCTGGCGTTGTTCATCTGTGTCCCGCGTGCCTGGCATTGTTGGTGTGTTACTGTATTTGCCGTCATGTATTTTCTAAGTCCTGTGTTCCTGCGTAAGTCCTGCTTGCCTGGCGTTGTTGGTGTGTTACTGTATTTGCCGTCATGTATTTTCTAAGTCCTGTGTTCCTGCGTAAGTCCCGCTTGCCTGGCGTTGTTGGTGTAAGTGTTACTGTCTTTTGTGTGGTGTTTTTTCTAAGTTCTGCGTGCCTGGCCGAGCCTCGTTTTCATCTGGTTTCAGAATTTTTACGTGTGTGAGTGTGTAAATGAATTTGAGGCACATTTGTGTGCTTTCGCCGTCTTTTCCAGTTTGACAACTATTATATGTGATATATATATATATATATATTCAATCTTCAAAGTGTGATCTTCAATATAATGGAACTTTATTGTCCTCTGAAATATGTTCTTCCAGGCATGATTTAAAAAACGTTCAGTAATCTGTAAGTCTTTATAGTTTATGTATGACTACTACAAGTTATTAACCTGAACTAGAGGCCTAACTTATCCTGAATTCTGCTTGTGTGTCCAACCCGCTCTCCCTTCCACGGAGTCTGGTCCAGCCCTACAGTGTGTGTGGGAGGGAGACGGTGACTGGATGGTCGGGCTGGAAATGTTTGCCATACCAGACTGCTGATTACACACTGAAAAACCAAAAGGAAAAGTAACCCTAGGACGGAGACTTTCACTATCACGAGCCGAGGAGACAGAGGGGGACCTGGCATCATTCCAAATATACTAGCAAGGAGAGGAAGCAACTTAAACTAATACACTGAGGAAATACGGAATGATTAAAAGGACGGATTATGGATATATATATATATATATATATATATATATATATATATATATATATATATATATATATATATATATATATATATATATATATATATATATATCATCTGTGTCCACATTTGAATGTCTAAAGCAAGTTTAAAAGAAAAAAAAAAAAAAAAAAAACTTATATACACACACACCTATGCATCTCTTTAGCTAGGTGTACTTTATTTTATTAAGTGCTTAAAAGCTCTGTTTTTCTTACAACTAGTTCCTAATTGGTTTATCCCCTCTGCGGTTCATGAGGACTATATACTTCTTAGCAAAGGGGTTGCACTCTCATTGCAACCAATCAGAGGCAAGATTCTGCTACATGCTGCTGAGAGATGATCACGGATTGGCTAATTTGAAACACTGCACTTCACACTCTGTATTCAGAAGCTACAGAGGGCAGACCTAAGCAGCATAATGTACAAATTGTATCATTTTAGGCAGACAAAAAAAAAAAACACTTCTTAATAAAATGAAGTACATAAACGTAAATAGATACACAGGTATTTTATATTCCTCGAGAAATCTAGAAACCTTCCATGTCCCTTTAAACAATACAGCAACACTGGCCACTAAGCATGAGGATACTGGTGGCGAGTTGGCATATAAACATACAAATATATACATAAACCAAACAAATATAAAGATATACAAAGCTGGGAAAGTATAATTTACCAGCCAATGCTGCATAAAATGGAGGGAAGTTTAGGGTTATTTTAACGTGTGGATGGATGGAGCGTGTGGATGGATGGAGCGTGTGGATGGATGGAGCGTGTGGATGGATGGAGCGTGTGGATGGATGGAGCGTGTGGATGGATGGAGCGTGTGGATGGATGGAGCGTGTGGATGGATGGAGCGTGTGGATGGATGGAGCGTGTGGATGGATGGAGCGTGTGGATGGATGGAGCGTGTGGATGGATGGAGCGTGTGGATGGATGGAGCGTGTGGATGGATTGAGCGTGTGGATGGATGGAGCGTGTGGATGGATGGAGCGTGTGGATGGATGGAGCGTGTGGATGGATGGAGCGTGTGGATGGATGGAGCGTGTGGATGGATGGAGCGTGTGGATGGATGGAGCGTGTGGATGGATGGAGCGTGTGGATGGATGGAGCGTGTGGATGGATGGAGCGTGTGGATGGATGGAGCGTGTGGATGGATGGAGCGTGTGGATGGATGGAGCGTGTGGATGGATGGAGCGTGTGGATGGATGGAGCGTGTGGATGGATGGAGCGTGTGGATGGATGGAGCGTGTGGATGGATGGAGCGTGTGGATGGATTGAGCGTGTGGATGGATTGAGCGTGTGGATGGATTGAGCGTGTGGATGGATTGAGCGTGTGGATGGATTGAGCGTGTGGATGGATTGAGCGTGTGGATGGATTGAGCGTGTGGATGGATTGAGCGTGTGGATGGATTGAGCGTGTGGATGGATTGAGCGTGTGGATGGATTGAGCGTGTGGATGGATTGAGCGTGTGGATGGATTGAGCGTGTGGATGGATTGAGCGTGTGGATGGATTGAGCGTGTGGATGTAGCTTGAACCAGTTCAGCCAGCCACTCGCACACACGCACGCGCTTACACACACACACAGAACAGCCATATTATAAATCAATTGATTTCAGAGTATAGTTTTGATATGAATATGCAAAAAAAGTCCAAAATTGGTGCAATATTTAAAAGAGATATTAAATAAGATGCTTAAAAAAAATAAGAAGTCAGTCATTCTAAAAAGAGGATTGTTATTTATAATATTGTTAATTTTGAAAAACAATATTTTAAGCTCAAAAAGTCCAAGAAGCCAGGGAAATCAGACTAAAAAACACATCCAAGAACACAACAGTAAATATGGACTTGGACCATCCATTGCGTCAGAATGGTTAATTTACTGTAACAGAAGATAAAACAGATTAGGATTTAGAGGGCTCTTTTAAACAAAACTCAAGAGATCTGGAACTACAGTTGCTCCAACTCCACCCAGATATTCTTTAAGGAATACAAACAAAATGTCTTATGATTAAAACAAAACTTAATGCAATAGTAAAGGTTAAAGGTTGCATTTATTTATTGTAAAAACGTTTTTCATATTCAAGTTCTTCAAGACTAGTTCTTTAAGCAGCTATAAGAATATCGGAGTCATTATCACACCGCCAGCACCTTGCAGTTCATAGCCATCATAATGATTTTAACTTCTTCCTTTAAGGAAACAGGACTCATTCCATTGAAGATCATGGGTAAGGGGAGTTAAACCGTTATTGGCACAACTATGAGAAATGATAAGAAATCAGAAAATTAAAGAGGACTTAATGCTGTGATTTCTGGCTCAAACAAGAGTGATTAAAGGGTGAAATACGTCACCATGCTATTGGGTCAGAGCCTGATAAGGAGAGGAATTTCCTTTGAACTTGGAGGGGTGTGGGCAAAAATATTTAAGAGCTAGAAGTACCTACAGGAGAAGCTCTGGATTCCAGGCAATTTCTTTCTTTCTTTCTATCCATCCATACACATATTTTTCTACTTGATAATGATTCTTTAATTCTGGTTCTCAACATCTAACTTGTACATATTTAAAAAAAGGAATAATCCTGATCTAACACAGGACAATCAGAACGTCTCAGTCCATCTGTGCTCTATTGTGAGCAACAATATATAAAACAATTAGTTAAACTAGTTTGAGGGAGTGCATTAAATGATGCAAGGTAGGAGTCAGACGTAAAATTGTAGGAGCCACAGATCCCAGCATTGCTCATGCATTTAACTTTGGTAATGCTGCATGTATCTACACACATACTCCAATAAGATGATCCTAAGAATTTGTGGTTTCCCTTGTGGTCAGGATTCAGTGCTTTCACTACTGCAACCTGGGTTCAATTCCACTCAGGGAACCAAAAGGTCACACCACCCTGAAGCAATGCAGGCTTGGACTTGGTCAGTACTTGGATTGGGGATCCCCTAGGAGCTGTATGCTATGGCCCACTGAAGAAGGAACTGACAACCCACTCCAGTTACTCTGCCATGAATACCAAGTTGATCAGCATGGTGGGTTGCACTCCCTGAGTCACAGAGAGTCTGTCACGACTAAGACGCAAACACACAAGATAATTTGTTTTTCTCCTCTACACAGGCTGGCTCATAAGTTTAGTTTAAATTTGTTAACCCCTACATTAGAGACGTCTGCAGAGAAGCACAATCAAGGCTTTAATCACAATATATTGGGGTCTCAGAGTCATCACTTTAAATTTTTTAAGTAAAAAAAAAAGATCAGTGTATTTACCAAGAATGCTCATTGTTATATGGACACTAGAATATTGCCCGTCAAAAAATGACAGCAATGAAATTGTAAGTGAGCTAATGCTGTTTGGTGTATGGTAATCAACTAAATACATTAATAAAGGAATATACTTTACCTATTTGGAAGTAATATATGCAGGAAGCATTATGCTGAAGAGCTGACAATCTGTTTTCATTTTGCTGCAGCATACAATGTGTGTTTTCAGTGCTGTGGAGATGATGTATAAGTGTCAGCAATGTGTGCAGTGTGTAGTGTAAATAGGCTGCGTGCGCGAGGAAATCCGCTAGGTTAGCTGTGTACTTCCGCATTCTGTAAGTTAGTGTTGTAAAATGGCGCCTAATGTGTGGTACGCGGCTGTGGCTGATTTAGCGTCCTTGTTCTTGGACCTCGTCCGGCTTTTTTGGAAAATCAGTATGTGTTCGGTGGTGTTTTACGTCTTTAGGGTGCTGTAGCCTCGTTTTCTTCAGGGGCCATTTTTTCTCTCGCTTAGGGGATTTTCGGGTGTCTAAACTCTTCAATTTGGACTTAAATGGAGGTGTAACTTTAATGGAGGTGCCCCCTCTTGCTGTGGGTAAGCTTTTTATGTGTTTGTGGTGTGTATTTATTGTGTTTTTAATGTTTTCAGGTTTGCGCGGGTTGGCCGTTAAAGTCGTATTTTTGCGAGGTCGTAATGTTTTTTTTCCTAAGTCCCACGTCTCGTATTTGTTTGTCGTAAGTCCGTAATTGTTGCGAGGTCCGCAGTTGCTGGCCTGGAGCGCCGCCAGCAACTGAGGGCCTCGTGAACAGAGGGCCGCAGTTTTGCTACTCGAGCCCGCAGCGTTAGCAACGCCCCGCTTGCTCACAACTATATATGTGATCTATTTGAAACATATGAATTGCAAGAATTACTATGCAGCAGGGCTTGACAAATCCCGCTCAGCATATCTATGTAAAGGGTCTTCCTTGGGTCCCTTAAAAAAAAAGTGTCTGGCTCCTAGTTTCCACATAAATTTGTCAATTCCTACTATAGAGTAATTTGCCAATTTAAAAGCGCAGGCACACAAGGCTCACAGATCATATATATATATAATAAAATTTGAACTGCGTGAACTAGAAGGGTTAAAAGGAAATAAAAGCTAATTAGCAGCGGGCAGACACTGGTCTCCCCCCAGCAGCCTGCTTGGCTGGCCTCTTTGCAGACTGCATACATTAGCCATGTTTAGACTCCTGCTCGGACATTGCAATGTCTGCTTCACAGTATTGTTTTAGCACAGACAAAGGGCTTCCTTTCCTACTCCTCCTGTCCTCGGACTGACAACCGAGCAGGAGTTAAAAAGGTGGAGGGGGGAGAATTCCTCAGTTGACCATAGGATGAACTGATTGGGCCTGTATTTCCGAGCGAGCTTCCGTCTTAGAGCGGAGGCCATGGTGCCCACTTGTTGAAAAGCAAAAAATAGTTTAGTACTATATGCTGAGCAGTACGGTGTTACACCATATGACTTTAGGAGTGATCGGCCATTCTATATTCTTTTACATAACTAAGCTTCATAATGGGCACAATATTCTAGGAAGTAAAATACAGCAATTACAATTTTGACTTTCCTGTGCAACTATTTGCTGCACACGTATTCCATTTACTAGACCGCTTCTCGTAAAATCTGTCTGAAGAAGTCATTTTTAAAATAATGATCTTTGAATTTGTGCTGATGAGAACACTGGCAGGAACTGCTGCTACATTTCTATGTTGGTCAACGTGGTATTCATGGCAGATATACTGGAGTGGGTTGCCAGTTCCTACTCCAGTGGATCACAGCATACTGCTCCTAGTATTCCTAGGTGGTCTCCCATCCAAGCACTGACCAGGCTCATGGTTTCAGGGTAGTGTGACCTCTTGATTGCCGACTGCAATCAAACCCAGGTTGCAGCGGTGAAAGCACAGAATCCTAACCACTGGACCACCAGGGAACCCATAGTTAGAAACATGCTCTCTGCATTATAATTCTCTTTCAACCATGGGAAGTTTGTTTGAGGAGTGGAAACTAAAATGGTGGATTCAAGAGCAGCATAATTGTATATAAAAGCAATAAGTTTGAAGCATTTTGTTTTTCTATTCTATTATTATTATCCTTTATTTGTAACGAGGTAATATATTCTCTAGCGCTAAACGAGAACTTAAGTACAAGTCAAAAAAACAATATTAACACAACGCAAAATAATGAAGGTCCCGGTCTTTGGGAAAAACACTATACATTGAAAACCCTACAAGATTGAAAACTCGTAAAGTTACAATTCTAAAAATTATATATATATATATATATATATATATATATATATATATATATATATTTTTTTTTTTTTATTCCACGTGAAGTTATTAGAATAGGATATTTGAAATTTATAATCCTTTCAAAAGAGATTCCTCAACTGCTGGTTAAGAAACATCCCTTTAGAGAACCATTCAAGAATGTAGTTTTTAAAAACTGCACATGTGAAGTATGCAAACGAACAATATTAGAAGTTGTGTAAGCTATGTATAAAATATATATATATTTTTTTTTTAAATGTTGAAAAACTTTAAGAATAGAGGATTTTAGTTGGTCTTGTTTTAACACTTCCTAAATGTCTTGATGGAAGTAGATTTGTCAAATTACTTGATATTTTAGAATTTGGTTTGCGTCAAACTCAAGTCCTGATTTGCAGGGTCATACACACCTACAACGTCCACCAAAGTATTATGGATGCTTCCAGGGTACAGCAAACTGACATTTTGACTTTTTCTTGATACATAATGCTCAGTTATCTCCATTTTGGGTGGGCGCTCCATCTGCCTGGTTTGGAGCACTGCCTGGCCTGAGTGATAGATAGTGGTCAAGCACTGTTGGGATGTGTGACCGCCCAGATGTTCTGTCGTAATGCCAGCCAGCTCCTTCAAGTCGCCCAGAGACCAAAGATTCCTGGGGATACTGTCCTTAGGTAAATCAAATTTTCAAGTATCTATATAAAATGTCACAGTACAATGGTCTTTCATAGCAAATACCTCCAGTAATACACTATGGCATTGGGACTGTCCCATTAAACATGCCAGTATTTGCAGGCTCCTTCTAGTAAGCACCGTTACCATTTAAAGGAATATAAACTGTCCCAAAGTGCAGTTTTTAGAAGCCAAGCCAGATCTTAGTCTGGAGTTCTCCATGCCTCACTCTCGCCTCATTCAGAGACGGTGAATCATTTCCCACTTGGCTGCATTTCTGCCTACGAGGGCTGCCTGCTTTAAGACATCTCCTTGTGCTGGATCCTTTGATTTGGAGCACCTGATGGGCCAGCAGGACTGTATATCACTGTCAGCTGTGGGGCTAGACACCGTCCTGTTTATCAGCTCTATGTTCCAGGAGGAAACAAAATGCTATTCAAGGTAGAGGTAAACTGGTGGACATAAACAACTTGTGCATAAGACACTTACGGACTTCTTCAGGGCTGTACACTGGTAAAGGTATATGCAAGTTTTATGGATTATGAATGCATCGGACAGAAGAGAATCAGTAGTGTATGAAAACATTTGTGTGCGTGAAACAAGTCCCACAATAAACATGAATTAACTTACTCTAAAGTTTGCAAAGTTTCTGGCAGTTTGGGAAGGAACGCCCCAGAAAATCCAAGCTAAAATTAGAATAAAATTCATAATTAGGCAGCTAAGTATGAGGATTCAGTCTCTGCAGCAAAGCATCACGGGATGTGTAGTTTTTTCGTTCCTACCACACACACCACTCTTCTCTGTCACTCATACAGTGCTGCGACGTATCTATGTACTGTGCTGCTGTTGGCTTGAAGGTTAATACAGGGTTAAAGCACGTACTTGCATGCAGTATTTTTATTGGTTAGAACAGGGTGCCTACGTAAACACCTCTGTGGGTGTGGAAACCAAAGTTTTTAAGTAAAATAGATATGCATGTGTATATAATGAATCAATGTATTGTATATATATCGCATATAAGCAGTAGGTGTTGGAGTAGAAAATGTTAAAAACTGGGAAACTTACAAATACCTTTAGCAATTATTTTTTCCAACTCTAAACAAAGATTGACATTTGCCATTTTGCGCCATCAGTTACTCTCATTCATCCACAATCTGAGATTTAGATCATTGTCATTAATTACTGATTAGTCCCAGAGTCACTGAATGCATAAAGTGGCCATATAATTAAATTCTCAAGAAAAGATGCACGACAGACTGATTACAAAAAGATAAGGATACCTAAAGTAATGCTTCAAAAATCCTTCAGCTAAGACTTAAGTTTGCCATAAGCACCACTGACGCAGGCAATGTGACTATTAGATGATGCAGAAGCCATATTGAAGCTCACAATGTAAGTCTATGAGAACTAAAAGTCAACAAATCTGCAATGTACTGCAAAAATGTGATCTTGGGGTTAGGATATAACAGAAGGACACATTTTAAGTTAGGTTGCTTATCCATATGCTTCATAACAGTTTATACACTTAGATGCCAATAACTAATTGTTGTCAGTAAATCCTGGGTATCTTTTGAATTACATTAATTTCCAAAAGGCATGCTAGAGTATGTTGATGGAACAAAACAGTAACTTGAGGGGTGTTATTTTATTTTTATAGTTAATTTTTTTTTAGATCTTCTTGGTTCTTTGTCATATATGAATTATTTGATTCAGAATAAGGCAAGCTTCTGGATCCTTACCTTGTCATGGTGAAGGGGCTTGTGCACTTCAATGAAGCCATGAGCTGTACTATGTAAAGTCACCCATGATGGGCAGGTCATAGAAGAAAACTCAGACAAATTGTGGTACACTGGAAAATGAACTGGCAACCCACTCCAGTATCTTTGCCAGGATAACCTTACGGATAAGCACAATCTGACACAAGATGTGCCTGAAGCGTGGCAGTCCACAGAGTCACGGAGAGCTAGACACGACTGAACGACTTAACAACAAGGCAAGCAAACAAATAAAATTACAATATTACCAATGGTCTCAAAAGTGCATAACCTAGTATACTATTTATTCAAAAATATATTCAACCCTGTTTTTATTTTGTGAACCTGTTACACAAGATACAACTAAGATGCTAATGCACTCATCATTTCTCGTCTTGACTACTGCAACTCGCTTCTTGCTGGCCTGCCCACCACCCGTCTTTCCCGACTTCAATCCATAATGAATGTCGCCGCTAGACTCCTCTACCATACACAACGTTCAGTGTCAGCATCACCTCTTTGTCCATCACTCCACTGGCTTCCCTTAGCCTCTAGAATAAGATTTAAGTTTATGACCCTAACTTACAAAGCCCTCAGAGCACCCACGTACATCTCTGCTCTCATCTCCAAATATTTCCCCACACGCCTTTGTCGTTCTGCTAATGATCTTCTTCTTTCTAACACTCATGTCACCTCCTCTCACTCCCACCTTCAGAACTTTTCTCGTGCTGCCCCTAGTCTCTGGAACTCCTTGCCTCGCTCCACCAGACTATCTCCCTGCCTCAAGTCCTTCAAAACCTCACTAAAAACACATCTCTTTAAAGAAGTCTATCACATTCCATCCTAACACGCACAACACTTCTCTCTCCTTATTGTACCACACAAACCTTAACCTTTAGATTGTAAGTTTTCTCATTTCACTTCACCAACTTACATTATAGCCTTAAGTTCAATAGTCTAACAAAATAGGTAAAAAGTCAAGGGGGGTGAATACTTTTACAAGGCACTGTACATCCAATGCAGTACTAAATAATATATATATATATATATATATATATATATATATATATATATATATATATATATATATCTATCAGCAAAATCATCAGACTGGTGAATGTTCAATATAAATGTTTAAAAATAAAAAACAACTGTAACAATACGTTTTCGTTCCAAGTAATGTGTCAGATTTCAAGAAACCCACATTTTCCCACACACTCATTTTGTGACTTTGGGGGGGAATGATTTTTTGAGAAAATTCCAGATAAGGCTCTGCTAAAATGTGACAAGTTAATCACATTCGGACACGTTTAGGATTCCAAAAGGAAATATGCAGCAGACAAAAAAAAAAAAATACTTTTTTAATGCATGAGTATTTTATGAAAGTCAGGGAATCAAATCCACTTTCCAGAGTTAAAAAAACTCATGAATTCCACAGTAAGGAGGCTGGCTGTAAGATGTTTGTTGTAGCAGCCTCTGATTGGCCACAACAAATTATGGATTTTCAGGGGCATTCCTTCTCAAAATCAATTGCCAAGAAAACCAGTAAATTTTCTTGGTGGGCCATTGAAAAGGAGTGATCTGAAGCCTATGTAAATATTGGATATATTCAGCTTTTCCCCAAAAAAAATGTACAGTGTGTGATGTTGGTGGCTTCTGTTTATCATTTACAAATGGAGGGAGACATAACCCCTATACATTTGCCTCTGCCTCCTGTTTGCCTATATCAATCCTATAACATCAGAGCTCAAGATAACAGTCAAAGTGCAAGAAAACCTTGGTAAATTCATTATAACCTGAATGTAAGCATCTTTTTTTTTTAGTAAATGTCTCAGACCAGTGGTTCCTCAACCCTTTAGATAGCACTTATCAGTTACTTTATACTATATCACTTTCTGGTTAACAAGTTTGAGAAATACCAGCAGATGACTGTACAGTGCTATTCTGTCTAAAGTGCAATGTTATTCCAGATTGCTTCACACTTTATTTGAATTATTTTTAAGACTAAATCTTGTCCTACAACATTAGTTAGGAAAAGGCAGTGAGAGTCATGTAACATTTCTATAGATCTGTATGACAAGCTGTACAACATCTGTGTGCCGTTTACTCTTGAATACCAATGCATACCAGTACCTGTGGTTCTGGATATTACATGCGAGTCTGGGGGGAGCAATACAAAGCACAGATCCCTATGTGATTTCTACAGGCTGTATGTGAAGGTATTGGCAGATCCCAGGAGCTAGGGCTTCTACATTTTTTTAGTTCTGCATATATGTCTATATATAAACCATTCACTGGCTCCTAAAATAAGGTTGATCTGACTGCTCATTAACCTGGCTGCCTCCCACGTTTCATACAAATGTGGCAACCCCCTTTCTAATGGGTCACTAGATGTTGACAAATTTATATCAAACCAGATTAGTCAGGAGCCATGAGCACTATTATAGGTGGCTGGGTAGTATGTTTGCATTAAATGACCAAAGAACCAGAAGTAATAGTGGTTTATGTTGCTCAGTCATGTCCGACTTTCAGGGACCGCAACTCACCATGCTGATCCACTTGGTTTTCATGGCACAGATACTGGAATGGGTTGCAGTGAGCCACGGCATAAAGGTCCCCATCCAAGTACTGACCAGGGATAACTCTGCATGGCTACAGGGTGGCGTGACCTCTTGGTTCCCTGACTGGAATCAAACCCAGGTTGCAGTGGTGAAAGCACCGAATCCTACCCACTGGACCACCTGGCAGCCCATTATAATATTACTTACTGTTATACTAAGATCTATTACAACTAGTAGGTCATTCAAATAGTGTTGTCTTTGGGTTAAAAAGATGCCTAATGGCCCACTGCAATACTCTTAACGAGCTAGATGTTCTAATTAGACTTTGATAATTAATACAATTCATTAAAAATACCAAGTGGATCAGCGGTCCATGAGGTCACAGAGAGTGTAATACAAGTGAACAACAAAAATGCACACAAAAAAAAAAAACGCAGCATGAACGCATTCAAATAAAGCTAATCTTTATCGGTTTCCAGTTCTGACATTAGAAAGTACAGGACACACCTCATAACTGATAGCTGGGCCCCTTGGCTGCTAAATAGTTAATAGCAATCTGTGAAATGCCTGCCATGTGAAAAGTTTCTGGAGTCTGTATAAAGTGAGAATCAAAATTTCCTGCAAAAAAAAAAAGCTGAGGCCGTGGTTAAATATTTTATTTGGCTGGAGCTGCGCAGCAGAGCTGGGCATTAGCGACAGATCCGCGGCCTGGACGTACTTCAAACGCGGCCCTGTCATTTTTCCACTCCGTCAAAACAATGTTTTCCATGTAAACGCTCCATGTTTATGCCCTGAAAAAACACTAATTGAATCCAGCTGATGCAGGCGGCTGGATGTACATGGATGTCAGATCCGGGGGATGCATTTTTATATTATTAGTTTGCACATGTTGGATTGCCCCCTATTTAGAGGCACCGTCAACATTAACATGAGGGAAGAGTAAATTTAATCACATAATTGCTTTCAGTGGAATTATTAATCACATTTCTTAGTATGCCTGTGGTTATTGTAATTATCTTGATTTAAGTGCAGATTAAAAGCACTTCCATAAATTAATAGGAAATTCTACTCAAGAAAAAAAATATTTTGTAACCGTTCCTACAGAATTCCTTAGAATATTCCTTGAGTGATCCAAGGAGCAAGGAAGCTATGGTTACTAACATTGTACTTTCAGTACATAACTTTTTAGTATTTCTTCATATGTCCGTATAATACATCATTCCCTGGCTCCAAAGGAAGTCTTGGCTGGCATTTCTGTAATCTAGCTGGCTCCTAAATTGTATATATGTTTGTCAATGCTTGCAAAGTTTCCAAATATGTTCTTATTTAAAACTATGGAAATTAATGATATTATTATTGGAATATAGCATAGAAGTTTGTATTTGTTTTCTGTCCATCAGCCACGTCTGAGGTTATCATTGCCAATTACGACCTGTGAGTCTATACAAAGCAACAGCATCTGTGCATCTTCAGACCCCAAGGAGTAATTAGCAATGATTGAACTCTAGCACAAAATAAAAAGGGAGCTAAGAGCGTATAAGAAAGGCTCAAATTATACCTTCAATGCAAGTGGGCACATTTAAAGGTATATGGAAGTTTACCTGTTTAACTTTTTCTCTTCTAACACACACATTACATTGATTCATTCTGTACACATACAGATTTGTTTAAAAAAAAAAAATGGTTTCCACACCCCCAGAGGTGCCTACATAGGCACCCCATACTAACCAATAGAAAAACTAAATTATAAATTAAAAAATTTGTACTTTTTTTTTTTTAGACACTATACTAACCGTTGAGCCACCAGCAGCACAGTGCAGAGATCCAGAGCATCACTGCCTAAACTGCTTCATTGTGGTGGAAAAAAAAAAAAAACACATTCCATCATGCATTGCTGCTGAGAATTAACCCCCAGACATTGCTACAATGTTGTAGCTGCCTCAGCAAATTATGATTTTTATGCTAATGTAGTTTGGAATTTCAGGGGCATTCCTTCTCAAAGTGAACTACCAGAAAACTGAAGAAATTGGCAAACTTTAGGGTAAGTTTATTAATGTTTATTTGGGGAATTTGTTGAATACACTATTGATTCTCTATCAGATGCGTGCATAATCCAGGAAACTTCTACATACCTTTAATTTAGAAGTTCTCATTACTATATTTTTAAGGTACCACATATTTGGAACTTTCTCTGTGTCCCTTTTACACACACACACACATACATACACATACCTCATTAGCAGATTTTTCAAAGGTAGACTTAACATGGTCTTGAACTTGATGCCGAGTGACCTGCTACTGGTCCAGTCATTTCATCCCAATATGTGACCCTAACAGATTTGTTTTTTATATGTTTTAACTTAATTAGAGGGCATTTGCCACTATAAAAAAAAAAAAAATCTCATGTCCTATTTGAATATCACTTACTGCCACAATTGCTTTTCCTCTTCCGGGAACATACTGTCTGATTTTCAGACCAAGGAGAATCGTGTCCGACTCTCCTTGACCTCATAGACAACACACCATGCTGATCCACTTGGTATTCATGGCAGAGATACTGGGTTACCGGTTCCTTCTCCAGTGGGCATACGGCTCCTGGTATCGCCAGGTGGACTCCCATCCAAGTACTGACCAGTGTGACCTCTGCTCCCTGGCTGGATTCGAACCCAGGATGCTGTGGTGAAAGCACCTACATCCTAACCACTCGGCCACAGGTAACCCTTCTATCAACCTAATATCATAATCTTACTATTAGAGTGTTAACATACATTATCATGCAAAGTAAAGCGTCTACAGTGATTATTTTGTTTAAAAAAAACGTATATAGTTGCTAAAAAAAGGATTCAAAAACTAAACCATATTGTATTACCCCTTCAGTGTCCCCTTAAGCACTCATCTTAGACCTACTGATAACTTTCTAGGATTCATTTTAGGTGTACAAGAATCATTTTTTTGTTGTAATTAATGTTTTTTTTCATAAAAAGGACTACCTACAGTTTTAAGGTACAACATTTGCAACCCTTGTTCTATCATTTTACTAGAGACTGAATAATCAAAGGAAACTGTTTGTTTTGCAGTAGCTTTATCATTTCTATACTTTGCTAGCAAAAAAAAAAAATGGAAACAATTCATAATTTGACAGTAATTCATAAAATATATATATTTATTTATTGTGGAGATGAATTGTTCAGTATTTTGCAACACATTGCTGAATTAATATGATGGAGGAGTTAGCTTTTTTTAAATGCACTATTATACCTGGCCAAAAAAAAAAAAAACACTAGCTAATTTGTAGAATGTGATCTTGTGAGTCATGTATTCAAAACACATTTATAATCACAATTCTGCAAGCCTAGACAACCCACTTGTTTCCTTGATGTGATGCAGGCTGCCAAGGCCGACTTCACTGATGTATACAGTCACTGTAGTAGAAGTAACAACTATGAAAGGACCTCTGAAGGGTCATTTATTGTACGCTCTTAATGGGTATAAATGGACAAAATGTTTTTAGAATCTTTTCAAATAAATAAGATTTCATTTGACACTTTAACCCACACTCGACAACAGTATTGCATAGCATGCACTATAGAAGACTAGGCATGCTCAGATCTAGGGAGACTATTTTTTGTTCAGGTACCTGCAATCAAGACAATGGACCCAATTTCAAGGGGCTAATCAATAATGTGAATTATCTTACATTAACAAAATATATGAATTTAGGACCTTGCGTGTTAGACTAGCGCTACTTGTACCGAGTGAGAAGTACTGTGTCCACATAAGGTGGATTACTACAGTTACAACAATCATATAGAAGCAGAAAGAGTGTTATAGGTGGTGGGAAAACCACCTTAAGTGGACACAGCACTTCTCACTCAGGACCTCATTGGAACACGATCGCAATGCGCACACATGAGTTGCGCTAGTCTAACACGCAAGGTCCGAATTTCTATTTGTAGGTGGATCCAAAAGGCTCAAAATGGAACATTTGAATGTCATTTTGCAGTAAGAAAATACATTTTTAATAACATTCGATTGATAAAGCACTTGTTTTTACCAATAATTTTATATTGTAACATAAGTGGAACCTCAGCAATATCACATTAAAGAGCCACAGTAGTTTATGGGGGGGGGGGGATAAAAACACCAACGTTTGTGAAGCATGCTAAAAAAATATTAGGCCAGACTCTTGCCTGGTTTAGCGGATTTCCTTTCGGTGCACAGATGAGTCAATCGGTAGGACTGAAAAAGCGATAGTCTAACCTGGGTGCAGCAGGGATAGCCTTAAATCCAGGCCTTTGTGCAGCCCAACAGGACTCCTGCAGTAGAACTTGCTTTTCAGTGTATGAGGGAACAGTCATGAGTAAGGCAAGTAGGGCTTGCAGGTTAACTACTGAGATTTCCTTTTCTTCCTAAAGTAATAATCCAAAATCGTGTTTTGTTTTTAACCAACAGTTTGACGCTTAGACTGACAGACCTCTATGGACATGAAAAGGTAAAAAAAAAAAAAAAAATAGAATGGACGTTATATATACATAAAAAAAAAATCTTAAATATTGTAAATTGCACCATTTAAGTAACACGCAATATTTATTTTCCCATATGGATAAGGGCACGTTTTTCAGGTCTGGATTTTGATTACAATTGCAAAGATTTGCTATAAAAAGATTTTTATGCACAAAAAGCCATCTGGGAGACGGTCTGCTAAATCCATCTGTACAAACCAAGCTGGGTACTGCTAGGAAAGTCTATTCTTTGGATGCTCCAGGACACGGAGCTCGCTGCTGTTACTATGCCCACATAGACCTGTTTGCTATTTATGTTTATTCTACAAGTTCATGTGACGTTTACTAATTGTTTTTTGAAGCATACAGCTAAAGCCTTCCAATATCCCTGTATTTTATATGGCTGCAAAACCTGTAAGCAGAAACACAAACAATACACGCCAAACCAACTAAAGTGCCTTAATATGTGCAGTAATGTTATGTTTTTGCTGTATATTGATCTATAACTCCTCAATAGTCTCCAAAGATTGATTTAAGTTTTCCAAACCTTGTATCAAATCATGGTTTGATACATTTATCAGAACATTGGGAGCAATCCAGGTTAGTTAGGAGCCAACCAAAACTTTCTTAGGAGTCGGTTATGGATTATATATCTATATGCATAATTGCTAAAAAGGAGCCGGCAGTAAAATTGCAGAAGCCATGGCTTCCTGGATGTTGCAAACCTTCTATTACGCTATCACTAATATATTGGAGCGCATGCACACTTCACAAACTATTTGTATGGATTTGCGTACATGCCGCAGTGTGTACCGCAAATCACTGTGCCAGCCGCGCATGCAACAGAGGGGGAGGGGCTGTACGGTCGCGCATGTACATAAATCCGTACAAATAGTTTAAGTGCGCATGCGCTCCCACTGGAGCGTTACACACACTTTACAAACTATATATGTGATTGCTTCAAATCATATTCCTAGTTCAGCTGATTCTGGGATTTTTTTTTAAATACCCTGTTTGTGTAATTGCATTTGCTGCTCTCTTAGACAATACCTGAAGAGGCTACAGGTTCTGTGTGTGCGCCTACCTGCAGGTATTTTCTAAGAGAGTAGCAATATCTCATAGTAAATGCAACTGCTGTTACACAAACAGGATATTTAAAAACAAAATCCATCAGAGCTATACTATATGATCTGAAGCAATACCTAATAACTACATTGATAAAAGAAGACAGCTCCTAAATGTACTCAGTCCGAAACTAACCTTCACCAGCATCAGATTATTGCAATGTAACCCTCTGACAGCCAGAAACAACAGAAAGCTTGAGTCACGTTGACAGGCAATAATACCTAAGGCAGCAGAAACCGAGATTACTGCGCAGAGGAACTGTAATGAAAGAAACCAAAACAAGCGCTCCTTCTGTCTGGATACCTGCGCAACTACACATTCCAGGACACATATCTCACTTACACACAACAGGTATTTCCAGAAAAGAGCCCTTGTGAGGAAGCAACCCCTATGACTAATGGCATCCTACAGAAACTGCTTCCATACTACAAGCTCCAACAAGCAAGATCGTCTTATCTAGGGAAATCATTATGCAGAATTAAAAATTATATGGTAAAACAGAATCATGCATGTCAGTATGTAAGTGAGCTAGGAAGAGCTACATGCGTAAATAAACGAAAATCACATACATGTTGTAATTAAGAATGGAAATTGTATTTACATATTAGAATAAGGTTTTAAATGCAATAAAAAAGTAGCATTTATTAGCAAGGAGGTGATGATATTCTTTAGCAATTATAGTAACTCCAACCGCTAGATGGCGCTGCTGATATGTGAGAGAAGTTCTAAGCTTATAATGTTAGCCTAACCCTTGAACTTACCCAAACCCTCACCTCAACCCCAACCCTAGACTTTATAATATGGCACCGGAATATCTGCAGCGCCATCTAGCGGATACTCACTGCCACTGCCTTGTGCTGCGCTACCATAACAGGATAGGACCCATCACTCTACAAACCCTTTGAGTCGCTTATTTAAACTAGAGGTAGAAACAACTGTAGTCCATAATATATGTGCAATTACAAAACAAATACAAAATCATGAAAATCAATATAAAATGCATACAAACAGTGCTAAAGTTCCTTTATACCGTGAAACCTCTATTTTCATCAGCCCTATATACATCAAATCCAATATACATCACATGTTTTAGGCAACAAAATGCTCCTATGTTCATTTAAACATTCAATATTAGTCACAAAATTAAAAAAAAAACAGAAACATGTAACATTGGACAAGTGCTTTGCTAAATCGAGTGCTAGTAAATTGTCAGGAAAGACATTGATCAACAGAATTGGAGTCACCAGCTGTTTTAATGGAAGTTGACCCCCTTCAAAACAATAATCCCTCCCCTCCTATTCAGTTTCTGCCATTATTGCTCCTCTGTAAAGTTAAAGTTATGGTTACATTTTTATTTATTTATGTATCAGATGCGGGGCTGGGATCGGATTATTCAAATTTTAGTTCATTCCTATTGGAAAAAAGGAGCTTACATGTATCCGATTCAGTTTCCATCCGTGGCTCTGGGACAGATTAATGGCCAAAATAGAGGTTCCCCTGTACTAGATTATATGGTTTACAAGTCACCAGGATGTAATTCAAATTCAATATGATTGTTAATAAAAAGGCAGAAAAATCAGTAAGTGGTTGAAGACCCACAGAGGAAGTCAAAAGATCCAGCAAGCACCTAGTCAACTTTTTAAGTGGACCATCAAGAAAACAAAATGGAAACAACTGATCTACATAATTGAAAAAGCCATGTGCACCTATGACATTTTTAAGCTGATCTTAAATGAAAACCTAATTAAAGGGCTATGACACGTGTACAGTAAATAAATAATAAGCTTTTATTTCTAACAAAAAAGCAAAAAAAACTTAAAGAAAAATTATTCTTGTAAACTAAACTATACAATTTGTTAAATTAAGTTTTTCTAGAGTCATTTTTGACCTCACTTGATGTAACCAAAATTCCATTATATTTGACAGGAAAATGGAAGACACATAATATAAAGCTTTACATTCCAGTGTGATGGTGTCACCACTCTCACCCAGAGGGGGATGAAGGAGAAGCAAGTGATGCTGGGAAAATGAGACGGTTACCATTGATTTCCAGTGACAATGGCCAGCTTTCAGCTAAAAGTTACCAGGCTTTTGTGAGGTACAAGTTCAATACTTGCCGACACAAGGCTCCTAAATGTCTATCTCCGGCTCCTAGCATTTTGGGCATATACACACATATATGGTAAGGTTTTATGAACACTTGAATTAAAACTTTTACAAGTATTATCTCCAAGACTTTTCCCGCTTATATTGAACGTAGCAGAACATCCTTCCAAAAAAGTTTATATTGGCTCTACTACTACCGTGCAGGAGAAGGAACTGGCAACCCACTCCAGTATCTCTGCCATGAAAACCAAGTGGATCAGCTTGACCATGGACATAAAAATGCGCATGGTGCATTAAGGTCCATGGGGACATGTAAAGTCGGGAATGACTGCATGACACACAAAAAAACAACACTACAGAGTTACACATTTTATGGTGAGAAATTAGATAATGATACGTCTTACTAGATACTGTGTCATCAATGTGCACCGCGTATACAAAGACAATTCATAAAATAATTACAAGATGATGAATGCATTTGACTTAAAGACAATCAATGGTTACATAATCCCTTCCCCAATGAGCTTACAATCTACTTCTAAAATAAGGAAGTGACAGAACTGAAACCCATGAGTGCAGTATTATAGTCAGGTGATTTAACCAATAGATTATATCTTGATATTTTTGCAAAGTGCAGATTTGGTGTGTGACTATTAGGGATGTTCTTCTGAGTATCCTCATAATATTCAACAATGCAAAATGAATAGTTCTGCATTAAGATTACACTGGAAGCATACAATTTCAAGGAAAACCCTCAAAAGGCAGAGTAAATGGACGGAAGGAAAGGAAAGGAAAAGGATTGTGTGATTGGTGACTGTGCTTAGCATAGGTATTAAATTTAAAATAAATTAAAAAATCAAGGAGTTTTTACCCAACTAAGCCTATATTTTTTCCCTTATGGAATATGAAGATGGACACCAGGCATCCCGTCGATGTCCAAAAAATGTGTTTATATTACAGCATTGATGCAAAATTTCCAAGGAGGTGACCGACTATGTATTGGATGCCATAACTTAAAGGTATATGTAAGTGAGGTGGGTTATGAATGCATCCTGTAGAAGGCATCATGACCCACCTAGCAAAAAATGTTTGCATGAAAAATTTAAAAAAAAATTGCAAAATTTTTTTTTTTACTGGGGGGTGATGTAGACACCCCCAGCAATGGCACTGCAAATATCGGGTACTTTATTTAAAAAAATGTACCTGATATAAAAGTTGCCGATTGGCTAAAGGGAAGGAAAGTGGCTGCAATCATGTGACTACCCACAGTAGGGAAGACTTCAAGCGATAAATGAACATGCCTACACAATCCCCAGGCAAAAACAATACAATGTATTACTTATGCTAATATTCCCTGGAAATTTTAGGGGGGTGCCAACATTGAGAGAAAACTGTTTGCAAATGAAAGAAATTCAGCAAACTTCAGGCTAACGGTTTACTTTGGAATTTTTTCATGCAAACAATTTTTATCAGACACTACAAATTCTCCTCTATCAGATGCATTAATAACCCAGCTCACTTACATATACCTTTAAGATATTGCAATGGTTGTATTCACCAACAGTATGTGAAGAGCAGGGAAGCATCGCCACATGGGATGGAAGGGGTGTCCCATGACATATACTCACATATTAACCCATCCATCGGCATTAAGTACTGTTATTACACTCCAAGACCTAGAAGAGGTTGTGCTTTTGATAAAGTCAATGCTACCCGTTATATCAGAAAAATGCTAGATACATAAAATGAAAAAAAGTTATATCTGTCTTTGAAAAGTACATTTAAAGCTTGGACTGGCAACCTTAGAAGATAATGTACCTTATTTTATACAAAAACTATCAACTTCAAGGTTTTCTTTTTGTAATGAAGTTTAACTGTTTTCTCCTTGTGTTACGTCTCATATTTAAGGGGAGATCTTAAGTATAAGGAAAGACTTGTGTTCTGTATTTCCTTAGCTTTACTTACAAATGTCCATGAGGATAGACGGATACATGGAAGGAGGGTCATTCATCAGTAATTGGCAGTTTTGGAATAGATGAACTTTCAATTGTTTTTATAAAAGTTACTAATGGTCAGCTATTTGCTTATGGCTTTTTTGTTATGTCTAGTGTGGGACTTGGCACATTTAAGATGTCAGGGTTAATATTATATTTCTGTCTCCTTGATTTTGGGATGTGTTTATATATATATCCACCTTTGGCTGCCATAAGGAAATTACTGAAGATGATACCAAGACAAAAGTGTATATAGAAATAGAGAGGGGAAGCATGATTATATATATATATATATATATATATATATATATATATATATATATATATATATATATATATATATATATATATATATATATATATATATATCAATCACTCTCATAACTATTATAAAACATACATTTAAAAACAACTATAAGAAACTAAAACTTCATCCAAAACATCCCAACCTCAAGTAACAATCCTACAAAATATGAAATAAATGTTTTATAGTATTTAAGAATATTTAAAGCATTGGGACCCATTTGTTGTTGCAGAGGCCTGCACCTTAATGCAAATAAACACACCCCATGTCCCTACAGGGATAAATAAGCCAATATGATTATTGTAGGAGCCCATCGTTGTTTTAAATGAAGTTCAAGGTGTATATTTTCACTACTCCGATGGAATATGACTTATTTTTGGCTCTTACCGGTCAGTCGTAGTTTTACGGGTCCGTTCCTTCGGGATCCTTGGTTAGACATGGCCCTGAGCCTCCTGAAGTAGTCCCAGAAAAGGGGAGTAGGCCCCGCTCCGAGCCGCGGTGTGGAGTAGTGGGTAAGTCCGGGCTCGGCACGCTAAGTGCGGGGAGGAGAATCAGGCGGAATGCGGAGGCCCGGATGTGCAGAGCAGCGCCATGAGACGGGGAGAGGGGAGATAGGCACTAAGGGAGAGAGACTGGGAGGGAGGGGACAGGGAGAGAGTCTGGGAGGGAGGGGAGACACGAGGAGGGAGGGGAGAGGAATGGAAGGAGGAGAAACAAGAGGAGGGAGGGGAGAGGAATGGAAGGAGGAGAAACAAGAGCAGAGGGAGGGGAAAGGAATGGAAGGAGGAGAGCCAAGAGCAGAGACAAAATGAGGGAGGGAAGAGGAGGGAGAAAAGACAAGAAGAGAATGGAAGGAGGGAGAAGAGACAAGAAGAGGGAGGGAGGGAAGAGGAATGCAAGGAGGGAGGAGAGACAAGATGAGGGAGGGAAGAGGAGGGAGAAGAGACAAGAAGAGAATAGAAGGAAGGAGAAGAGACAAGAAGAGGGAGGGAGGGAAGAGGAATGGAAGGAGGGAAGAGAGACAAGATGAGGGAGGGAAGAGGAGGGAGAAGAGACAAGAAGAGAAATGGAAGGAGGGAGAAGAGGGAAGGAGGGAGGAGAGGTAAGTAGAGGGAGGGAGGGAGGGGGGAGGGAGGAGAGGTAAGTAGAGGGAGGGAGGGGGGAGGGATGGAGGAGAGGCAATAAGAGGGAGGGGAGAGGAAAAGAGGGAGGGACGATACTCAAAAGGAGAGGGAGGACACCAAGTCTGAAAAAGGAGGAGGAAAGACAAGAAAAGAGTAAAACACACAGAGATGGGAGTCTGAGAGAGACACGGAGGAGACACTTAGAGAGGCAATGGCAGAAAGACTGACAGAGGAAAGACTGAAAGGAGAAGGAAAGACAAGAGAGGGGAGGGGACAAAGAGGCAACACCAGGGAAGGCAGTGAGATAGGGGAAGGGGGAGGCATTGAGAGAGTACAGACAAGGGAGGGGAGATTAAGTGAGACAGGGGGAGGAGACGCCGAGGGAGGTGTGGCAAGGGAGGGGAGACTAAGTTAGACAGGGGGAGGGACAGACAGAGAGGGGAGGCTGAGAGAGACAAGGGGGTAAAGATAGAGAGGGGAGGCAGAGACATGGGGTAAAAATAGAGAGGGGAGGCTGGCAGAGACAGGGAGTAAAGATAGAGAGGGGGGATGAGAGAGACAGCGGGTAAAGATAGAGAGGGGAGGCTGAGAGATACAGGGGGTAAAGTCAGACAGGGGAGGCAGAGAAAGACGGTGTAAAGACAGACAGGGGAGGCTTAGAGAGACAGGGGGTAAAGAGAGAGGGGGGAGGCTGAGACGGACAGGGGGGAAAGATAGAGAGGGGAGGCTGAGACGGACAGGGGGGAAAGACAGACAGGGGAGGCTTAGAGAGATAGGGGGAAAGAGAGAGGGGGGAGGCTGAGACGGACAGGGGGAAAAGATAGAGAGGGGAGGCTGAGAGAGACAGGGGGTAAAGATAGAGAGGGGAGGCTGAGAGAGACTGTGGTTAAAGTTGAGAGGGGAGACAGTGAGAGACTGGGGGTAAAGACAGAGAGGGGAGGCCGAGAGCAACAGGGGTAAAGACAGAGAGGGGAGGCCGAGAGCGACAGGGGGTAAAGACAGAGAGGGGAGACAGAGAGAGACAGGGGGAAAAGACAGATGGGGAGGCCAAAAGAGACAGGGGGTAAAGTGAGAGAGGGGAGGCTGAGAGAGACAGGGGGTAAAGACAGAGAGGGGAGGCTGAGAGAGACAGGGGGTAAAGAAAGAGAGGGGAGGCCGAGAGAGACAGGGGGTAAAGGCAGAGAGAGGAGTCTGAAAGAGACGGGGTAAAGACAGAAAGGGGAGTCCAAGAGAGACAGGGGTAAAGACAGAGAGGGGAGGCCGAGAGAGACAGGGGGTAAAGACAGAGAGGGGAGGCTGAGAGAGACAGGGGGTAAAGACAGAGAGGGGAGGCTGAGAGAGACGGGGTAAGGACAGAGAGGGCAGGCCGAGAGAGACAGGGGGTAAGGACAGAGAGGTGAGGCTGAGAGAGACAGGGGGTAAGGACAGAGGGGGGAGGCCGAGAGAGACAGGGGGTAAAGATAGAGAAGGGAGGCTGAGGGAGATGGGGTAAAGATAGAGAGGGGAGGCCGAGAGAGACAGGGGTAAAGACAGAGAGGGGTGACCGAGAGAGACAGGGGTTAAAGACAGATAGGGGAAGCCGAGAGAGACAGGGGGTAAAGACAGAGAGGGGAGGCCGAGAGAGACAGGGGTAAAGACAAAGAGGGGACGCAGAGAGAGACAGAGGGTAAAGACAGGGGAGGCCGAGACAGACGGGGGTAAAGACAGAGAGAGACAGGAGGAGGAGAGAGACTGAGGGAGGTTTGAGAGAGTGAGTTAAAAGGACACAGAAAACACCCTGGTTAATGCATAAATTAAACGTATTCATATAAATAAATAAAATTGCATATAGTTTTTAACCATTTTGAGTGTACAATCATTGAACTTATTAGTTCTGACATAACTGTAAGATAAGAAAGATAAGCATGTCCAGTTGGTATAGGTATGTGTAGTGACAGACTTAATAAAATGATCTGTGATTATTACAATTTATTCAACTAGGCGTACTTTACTTCCCTACCCAACCATATTTACTAAGGTTAAAGGTGCTTCATTGGTAAGTTGAGACCCCATTATATGTCATTCTGTGGAGAGTGATCACTAAAATGTGAGAGGATCTCTCCATCTGATCATACACACTAGTATTCACATAGTAAATATAGCAAGGGGCAGAACAGAGATCTGGAAGGAGAGAATATGACATGAGAGAAGCTTCGAGGGCAGAGAAACTGAAAGGTTGAGGGAGTGAAATAATTTGGGAGGAGAGTTGAAGAATAAATGAGATGGCTTGACTCAAAAATAAAAAGGAAGGGAGGATAGAAGAGGAGGGGAAAGGGAATTATGAGGCGGAGAGAAGTCACGGGGAGAGCCAAGTGAGAGACCAGTGGGGAAGAGATATAAAGTAGTTGTAAGAGAGGGAAAGACTGGAAAAAGTGCATGGGAAGGAAAATAATTCTGGGACAATGAGGTGTGTCTAGGAGTAGACAGCGCAAGTGAAAGCAAGGACTGCAGAAGATCTTGTAGACTTAAAGATATTCTGATTCATAAACTTGGGGTTGCACGTATCAGCAAAGAAAGAAATGCTAAATGCATACTCCATAATGTGGTTACTTGCTTAAAATGTCCTAAGAGGTTAAGGCCAGTGCTGCTAACAGTACTATTATGATAGAGAGGGAAAGAATGTGGAAAGAGATGAGGACGGCAACGAACGTAAATTCCTGACCAGAAAATAACAGAAGGGAAATAGTAGTAGGAGAGAGGAAGAATGCATTACTATAGAAGAGATAGATGATGGAGACGTATGCAGGATGTAAAAGGTGAAGAATGAAATGAGAGAGTGCCAGGAGCAATATGAGAGTGCTAAGTGTGGATTAGAGGGTGCTTCTTATACAGTAAAACCTCCGTTATCCGGCACCCACGGGGACTTCCTATTGCCGGATACCTGTAGTTGCTGGTTAATTGGTAGTCCCCGAATTTAAGGGTCTAAACGATAAATCCACCAAAACCCCTTAAAATGCCTTTAAAAATGCATTGGTACCTAAACTGGGCCATTTAGGCCCAGAAAAAAGAGTTAGAAAAAAAGTCAGTTTTTTTTTTTTGCAGTCTCGAACTCTGTATAGTGCCGGTTAAGCAGGAGTTTTTTGAAAATGGGGAATTGATGCCGGCGCCGGTTGCTTGAGAGTCCCGGTTAGTTGGGTGCCGGATAACTGGAATTCGACTGTACTATTACAAAACATTTTATAAGGGTCATCTTAGAAGCCAATCAGCGGGTAACATCAATTGTGTGTGTTTTGGATTCTGTTACTTGTGACTGAACCCATGGCATTTTTGGACATACCAATGATGCTATGCAGTCTGGGCAAATAATAAAATGGGCACAGCAAAAGTACACACACACATATCATTGCCATTCAATGTTACTATAATTATTGAGTGGAACTGCTAGAAAAATGATACCCCAAGGTGGTTTTAAATTGAATGTGTAAAATAAGGATGCAGGTACAATCTCAAGATATTTAATGCAGCTCTGCTTTATTCTATTTGAATGATTTTAAATTGACATATGATAGCTGTATTCTGCAATGGATTCCCAATTCCACCTTCTCATTATCTATCTCAAGGTTTCTCAAGGTATCTCTTAGGTATCTCAAGCTCAAGGTTAGCTGTCATATAATATGGATACTGCCAAGTAGTGGTAGCCTTAGAAAGACCTTGTATACTTCTGCTACACTGAGAAACTTTGGGCCAAGTGCACTGACAAGATTTGCTATCTCAACTCCATATACAACTTTTATCTTATCATTTTTATTGGAACAGCATAACATTGTACAAACAACAATATTATTCAAGGTTTGCATTATATAATATTAACTTCTATATGCTTTGCTTTCTTTTTTATTTCTCTTTATTAAACAAAAATTTAATTTGCAGTTCATATACTAATAACCTCTTAATTTTTCAAAAGCTCTCAATTTTTATTATTGTAATTACTGTATTGATCCAAGAGACCAATTGCTTGTCATACGGTGATAACCTCTTTTCTAATTAATATATTAGCCTTTCCCAGTATTCAGTTTAATCTATTTTTGTTGGTACCAGGTACATTCTGTAAATCACTTTAAGACTTGTTCCTAATACATTGTAATATTAATTTGAAAAGCTAGATTTTTAACCCATTCTCTGTTATTATCTATATTAATATTCAGGTCATTTTCTTTTCCATTTATGGAAGGAGTATAACTTATGGAGCAGGTCCGGAAAGCCAAAGCAATGACGTTCCGGTTCACTGCTCTCTAAAGAACTCTATTTTACTTTGTGGCAACAAACTATACTTTTATTAATAAACACAAATAAATATATACTGAAAATGTATTTACATATCCAAAGAATATAATGAATAAAGAATTGTGCAAGTTAAAAGAAGAGTAACTCCACCATTGCATAGGGGAACAAGCTCATATGATATCTTGCTATTCAATCTAGTGTAGTGTGACCAAGTGCAAAAGGTAGAGTATATATCAAAACTGTAATAAAAGATTAACACTAGTTGTAGGCATGTATCTAGTTGAAAAAACAGTTCCCCTGATGAATCCGCTTCTGATTAGCGGTGAAACGCGCGTTGGGCGTTCGTAGCTCCAAGGGGAGCAGCTCATCATCTCCATATACAGGATAGTGTGCCTTGGGTGGTCACATTACACATTTTTATATGGTAATCACAGTAGACGTGTCATGATGCTGCTAAACCGTATGAATACAAAAATGGCAGCTTAGGCATTATGCAGTATCCCTATTATAAAAGTTGTGCAGTGGGTTGTAATTAACCAATCACTCTCGATTAATATATTAAACTGTAATTAGAGAGTACTAAGAAATAAATATGGCAACATAGTTGGGTTTGTGTCTTTTCAACTAGATACATGCCTACAACGATTTTGTATTCCAGTTTTGATATATACTCTATTTATTGCACTTGGTAACACTACACTAGACTGAACAGTGAGATATCATATGAGCTTGTTCCCCTATGCAATGGTGGAGTTACTCTTCTTTTTTTAACTTGCACAATTCTTTATTTATTATATTCTTTGGATATGTAAATACATTTTCAGTATATATTTGTTTGTGTTTATTAATACAATTATAGTTTGTTGTTGTGTGTCATTCAATTGTGTCCAAATCTGTGACCTCATGGACCGTAACACATCTTTATGTCCATGGTCATTCGGATCCACTTGGTTTTCATAGCAGAGATACTGTGGATTGCCAGTTCCTTCTCCAGTGGGCCACAGCACACAGCTCATGATATTCCAAGGTGGTCTCCTATTAAAGTACTGTCCAGGCACAACCCTGCTTGGCTTGAGGGCGGTGTGACCTCTTCGTTCCCTGACTGGAATCAAACTAACCACTGGACCACCAGGGAACACATCTACTGTTTTAGCAGTGCCATTTCTATCCTGAAATAACTGACCTTGAAAGTTATATATTTTAAGCATACATTATCTGGAAAGATCACCCTTTTCTTATTAACTCTCCCAGTGGGGTGATAAGCATGGTGGGGATGCCCAGTTGGTATAAACATGAATAAAGACAAAAGCTTTGATGAATATAAGCCTCTTTTATTATACTGTTTTAATTATCCAGACATGCTTATCCTGCTCATCACCCCCATTGTGAGAGTTAATCACTTTAGATAAAGTGACTAACAGAAAGGGGACATATTTTCAGGTAATTCATGTTTAAAATACCTAATGTTTATTCTCAATTATCTAACACTTTCCCACAAAATCTTTATTAACAACTAACTACATTTATTTATATGTGTATTTGTCATGTCAGCAATAACTGGAACCATTGCCGTGTACATTTATTGAGTGATCTAGAGCCGGGGTTGTCAATGTTTCATAGTTAAATAGCCAACCTGCGTAAAACTTCTTGGCATACCTAAAAAAAAAAAAGAAATACTACATGCATAATGGTAAGTATACAACTTAAAATTGCATATTTTTAATATGTCCTATTGTATTGCTCATAGAAGTAAAATTAAACTACTATTGGTCTGAAATTACAGCTATATTCTGATTAAGAGGAATAAAATAGTCATATATTAGGTTGTACTATGACACATTTGGTTCTAGGACATTGTTATGAAATATAAAGACAGTGTGTGAATCATTTACAGCATTTTTAAACTTAAATGAGTAAAACAAACCCACAATACTAATGATTAATATCAAAGTGTATAAAACATACAGTAGGGTTGGTGGCAATACCACTACTGCAATACATACATAACATAAATCCAATGACCCGCATTGGCAACTATTATTTGTTTTTTAGTACATATGCGGGAAAAAAATACTTTAATAGGGAAATTGGGAAATATTTAGTGTAATCCAGGATAAAACGTCATTAATGTATAAAAAAGGATAAAAGTGCGTCTTTCCTAAAATGATAAATATAAGTCAAGAAGGTATCACTGTCCCACAATTTTCAAATGTGACCACCTTAATTTTGACATGTAAATATAGTGAATTATAATTGTTGTATCTCTGTGGGCCTGATATAAATATAGTAAGGGCATCAATATTATTTTGTGATGTTTTATGATGCTTTTATGCAGGCCTCATATGCAAAATATTTGCTAATCATAGGAATGCAACAAGATGATTTCATTAGAAAATTTAGGAATAGACACACAAAAATAGTGCACTAATCAAAAAGGAGTTAAAAACACTAAGAAACAAAAAACAGGGAGTGGAGCATGGTGCTACTATATAAACGCAGTACAATATTATACAGGGGATGTATGCATATATATCACTTATAACATCATCAAACCGCAACACAAAGTATAGGCTTTACTGCTCAAGTATAAAAAAGTGAAGGAGTATCACTTATCTCCCCTGTAGGCATAAAATATGCCTGGGTACTTGCGTTTTTGGGTATGGTAATGGAAAAAGGTTCTGCTGTTGCAGCTCACAGGAGTATTAAATAAGGTGCACCATCCTGCCCCTGCTCCCGACTGTCCGTTTCGCCACTTAATTGGGCTTACTCATGGGCTAGGAAATTGCACAGGTTACTTGATCATATTTATACATATGCCCCACATATTAGAAGCAAATATGATAAATAAATAAATAGAAATGTATCCTCTACAAGTCCCACTGTAGAGCAGCCATAAAAGATGGATGTCTGGGCCTTCACCCTCCTCGTCCTTAAGAAAAGCTTTAAGGTACTGTCAAGTTCCCTTTCTCACCCCATTCATCTGAGGTGATCTACCATAAGTAAACAAGACTTAAAAATCTACTAAATAAATAGTGGGTCTCCCCTCAAATTGTTGTAGAGGAGCCGTGAGCTGCAGCAGCTTTCAGCCTGCAATTCCATCATCCACAAATATGGTCCCTCAAGTTCAAGCTTTTCAGATCTCCTCTAATCATTGTAATATGCTGATTACTAATTGATCCAGAGGAAGGCAAATAGAAACTTCCATGTAAGACACTAAATGAGGAAATTGTTTTGTGCCGGGTCCCCTTTCTTTGTAGTTTGGTATTTATACCCATCCCAAAATGGCACATCTATAAGGCTTTTTGGACTCCTACATGGGACATCTTAGACATGGGACATTCTTATTGCTTCGGACATAAGGAAATATGGTTTAATTGTCAATAAGCCAATTGTTATATCAAGAAATAAGACTGGTGAAAGTATTATTGACAATATGAAAATTAAAGATAATTGGAGGAATAGCTAACTAGTGGGGGGGTTTCTCCATAGGTGGACATATCACTTAGCTACATCCACATAAGGCTACTAGTTTTTGTTACTCGGGTAACCTGTTGTTATCCTACCAGCAGGCCACATTCTTGTGATGTTTTATGATGCTGGCAATGACATCATAATGTAGTCAGAGGTATAAATGCAGGAACTATCCTGTAAGAGATAGCATTCATCAGTTGACTTAGGGCTATTGCACAACAGCACATTCATACTAATAATGGACAATGACTGACTTAAGGAAATTGTGAGTATAATGTATAAGAAATGGCAAGTTATAAATTCAGGCTAGGAATGTTGGGACTGGTCGTCTTCTGCACAGCATAATTTTATATAATAGTTTATATATCAAGGCCCGTTATTAGTTTATATCCTTTCTCAAAAAGTTTACTCATTATCAAGTCTAGTTCTTCAATGCAGCAGTAAATATAAGACTTGAGTCATCATTTAAGCCAGCTACAAATAAATACCAAATATTCCCAGAACATGTTTTTAAACTACTTCCTGCAAACAGAATTGTATACAGACCTAATTTAAAATACCTTTCTAATTGTAAGGATTGTAAGTGTTTAAGGGACCACTGTAGACTAGGGAAAAAACACTATTTTACGGCCTGTGTATACAATGAGCTTTATGTCCATGGTCATGCTGATCCACTTGGTATTCATGGCAGAGATACTGTAGTGGGCTGCCAGTTCCTTCTCCAGTGGGCCACAGCATACAGTTTCTGGTATTGCTTGGTGTTCACCTTCCCAAGTACTGATCAGGCTAGGGTTGGTGCGACCTCTTAATTCCCTGACTGGAACCAAACCCAGGTCGCAGCGGTGAAATCACCAAATCCTTACCATAGACCACCAGGGCATATACAAAGTAATAAATGAGGGGCTGTGTTTTTGTTTTACATTCCAAAAGCATGTTGCTTATTTTTAAGTGTAGTTCTTCAAACGGGTAAATAGAGCTCCTGTGTTCATTTAAAGGGACATAGAAATCAAAAAATGTATTCAGAAATGTAACTGCTTTTGGGGGCTTGCCCTCTGAAAGCCAATGGGATCTACCAAGGTATTCACTCTGTACTTCCTTTCAGTTTCAGTGAAGATTAAACATGTTTTACTTTATGCAAATATCAACTTGTATAACGTTTAAAGCATTGTCTTTTAAATGCATGAAAAAAAACAGTTGCGTTCCCTGTCCCTTTAATATACTTTCCAGGTCTGTTTGAATAGACTTTTCTTGGCTCCACACTCCAGGGGGCTCACCCAGTGCAGAGCAGACAGCTAAGAAAACATCTCTCCACTTGAAACACATTTTCTATAAAGCAGTTTGCAGGAGAAGTGATTACTGAGGAGTCTGGCATTTCCTCATACTAATTACCTGTTAGAGGAGAGGGCCCTGCCTGTCATTCAGAGCAAGGAAATGCCAGCCATTGCTAGAGTGAGACCCCTCCCGCAGCAAGGCTAGAGTGAGACCCCTCCCGCAGCAAGGCTAGAGTGAGACCCCTCCTGCAGCAAGGCTAGAGCGAGACCCCTCCCGCAGCAAGGCTAGAGCGAGACCTCTCCCGCAGCAAGGCTAGAGTGAGACCCCTCCCGCAGCATGGCTAGAGTGAGACCCCTCCCGCAGCATGGCTGGAGTGAGACCCCTCCCACAGCAAGGCTAGAGGGAGACCCCTCCGGCAGCATGGCTAGAGCAGGACCCCTCCGGCAGCATGGCTAGAGCAAGACCCCTCCCGCAGCAAGGCTAGAGCGAGACCCCTCCCGCAGCAAGGCTAGAGTGAGACCCCTCCCGCAGCAAGGCTAGAGCGAGACCCCTCCCGCAGCAAGGCTAGAGTGAGACACCTCCCGCAGCAAGGCTAGAGCGAGACCCCTCCCGCAGCAAGGCTAGAGCGAGACCCCTCCCGCAGCAAGGCTAGAGCGAGACCCCTCCCGCAGCAAGGCTAGAGCGAGACCCCTCCCGCAGCAAGGCTAAAGTGAGACCCCTCCTGCAGCAAGGCTAGAGCGAGACCCCTCCCGCAGCAAGGCTAGGGCGAGACCCCTCCCGCAGCATGGCTAGACCAGGACCCCTCCCGCAGCAAGGCTAGAGTGAGACCCCTCCCGCAGCAAGGCTAGAGCGAGACCCCTCCCGCAGCAGGGCTAGAGCGATACCCCTCCCGCAGCAACTCTAGAGTGAGACCCCTCCCGCATCAAGGCTAGAGTGAGACCCCTCCCGCATCAGGGCTAGAGTGAGACCCCTCCCGCAGCAAGGCTAGAGCGAGACCCCTCCCGCAGCATGGCTAGAGCGAGACCCCTCCCGCAGCAAGTCTAGAGTGAGACCCCTCCCGCAGCAAGGCTAGAGCGAGACCCCTCCCGCAGGAAAGCTAGAGTGAGACCCCTCCCGCAGCATTGGTAGAGCGAGACCCCTCCCGCAGCAAGGCTAGAGCAGGACCCCTCCCGCAGCAAGGCTAGAGCAGGACCCCTCCCGCAGCAAGGCTAGAGCGAGACCGCTCCCGCAGCAAGGCTAGAGCGAGACCCCTCCCGCAGCAAGGATAAAGCAGGAACCCTCCCGCAGCAAGGCTAGAGCAGGACCCCTCCCGCAGCAAGGCTAGAGAAGGACTCCTCGCGCGGCAAGGCTAGAGCAGGACCCCTCCCGCAGCAAGGCTAGAGCGAGACCCCTCCCGCAGCAAGGCTAGAGCGAGACCCCTCCCGCAGAAGTGCTAGAGCGAGACCCCTCCCGCAGCAAGGCTAGAGCGAGACCCCTCCCGCAGAAGTGCTAGAGCGAAAACCCTCCCGCAGCATGGCTGGAGCGAGACCCCTCCTGCTGAAGTGCTAAAGCGAGACCCCACCCGCAGCATTGCTAGAGAGAAAACCCTCCTGCAGCATTGCTAGAGCGAGACCCCTCCCGCAGAAGTGCTAAAATGAGACCCCTCCCGCAGCATGACTAGAGTGAGACCCCTCGCGCAGAAGTGCTAGAGCGAAAACCCTCCTGCAGCAAGGCTAGAGCGTGACCCCTCCCGCAGAAGTGCTAGAGTGAAAACCCTCCTGCAGCAAGGCTAATGCGAGACCCCACCCGCAGAAAGGCCAGAGCGAGACCGCTCCCGCAGCATGGCTAGAGCGAGACCCCTCCTGCCGAAGTGCTAGAGCGAGACACCTCCCGCAGCATTGCTAGAACGAGACCCCTTCCACAGAAGTGATAGAGCGAGACCCCTCCCGCAGCATTGCTATAGCGAGACCCCTCCCGCAGAAGTGCTAGAGCGAGACCCCTCCTGCAGCATGGCTAGAGCGAGAACCCTCCTGCAGCATTGCTAGAGCGAGACCTCTCCTGCTGAAGTGCTAAAGCGAGACCAATCCCGCAGAAGTGCTAGAGCGAGACCACTCCCGCAGCATTGCTAGAGAGAAAACCCTCCTGCAGCATTTCTAGAGCGAGACCCCTCCCTCAGAAGTGCTAAAGCGAGGCCCCTGCCGCAGCATGACTAGAGTGAGACCCCTCCCGCAGCATGACTAGAGTGAGACCCCTCCCGCAGCAAGGCTAGAGCGAGACCCTCCCGCAGAAGAGCTAGAGCGAAAACCCTCCCGCAGCATGGCTAGAGCGAGACCCCTCCTGCTGAAGTGCTAAAGCGAGACCCCACCCGCAGCATGGCTAGAACGAGACTCCTTCCCCAGCATTGCTAGAGCGAGACCCCTCCCGCAGCAAGGCTAGAGCGAGACCCCTCCCGCAGAAGTGCTAGAGGAAAACCCTCCTGCAGCAAGGCTAGATAGAGCAGGACCCCTCCTGACGAAGTGCTAAAGCGAGACTCCACCCACAGCAGCAGCATGGCTAGAGCGAGACCCCTCCCGCAGCATTGCTAGAGCGAGACCACTCCCGCAGCATGGCTAGAGCGAGACCCCTCCTGCAGCATTGCTAGAGCGAAAGCCCTCTTGCAGAAGTGCTAGAGCGAGACCCCTCCCGCAGCAAGGCTAGAGCGAGACCCCTCCCGCAGAACTGCTAGCGAGAAAACCCTCCCGCAGCATTGCTAGAGTGAGACCCCTCCCGCAGCATGGCTGGAGCGAGACCCCTCCTGCTGAAGTGCTAAAGCGAGACCCCACCCGCAGCATTGCTAGAGAGAAAACCCTCCTGCAGCATTGCTAGAGCGAGACCCCTCCCGCAGAAGTGCTAAAATGAGACCCCTCCCGCAGCATGACTAGAGTGAGACCCCTTGCGCAGAAGTGCTAGAGCGAAAACCCTCCTGCAGCAAGGCTAATGCGAGACCCCACCCGCAGAAAGGCCAGAGCGAGACCCCTCCCGCAGCATGGCTAGAGCGAGACCCCTCCTGCCGAAGTGCTAATGCAAGCCCCCTCCCACAGAAGTGCTAGAGCGAGACACCTCCCGCAGCATTGCTAGAACGAGACCCCTTCCACAGAAGTGATAGAGCGAGACCCCTCCCGCAGCATTGCTAGAGAGAAAACCCTCCCGCAGCATTGCTATAGCGAGACCCCTCCCACAGAAGTGCTAGAGCGAGACCCCTCCTGCAGCATTGCTAGAGCGAGACCTCTCCTGCTGAAGTGCTAAAGCGAGACCAATCCCGCAGAAGTGCTAGAGCGAGACCACTCCCGCAGCATTGCTAGAGAGAAAACCCTCCCGCAGCATTTCTAGAGCGAGACCCCTCCCTCAGAAGTGCTAAAGCGAGGCCCCTGCCGCAGCATGACTAGAGTGAGACCCCTCCCGCAGCATGACTAGAGTGAGACCCCTCCCGCAGCAAGGCTAGAGCGAGACCCTCCCGCAGAAGAGCTAGAGCGAAAACCCTCTTGCAGCATGGCTAGAGCGAGACCCCTCCTGCTGAAGTGCTAAAGCGAGACCCCACCCGCAGCATGGCTAGAACGAGACTCCTTCCCCAGCATTGCTAGAGCGAGACCCCTCCCGCATCATTGCTAGAGCGAGAACCCTCCTGCAGCATTGCTAGAGCGAGACCCCTCCCGCATCATTGCTAGAGTGAGACCACTCCCGCAGCATTGCTAGAGAGAAAACCCTCCCGCAGCATTTCTAGAGCGAGACCCCTTCCGACAGAAGTGCTAAAGCGAGACCCCTCCCGCAGCATGACTAGAGCGAGACCCCTCCTGCAGCATGGCTAGAGTGAGATCCCTCCCGCAGCAAGGCTAGAGCAAGACCCCTCCCGCAGAAGTGCTAGAGCAAAAACTCTCCTGCAGCATTGCTAGAGCGAGACCCCTCCCGCAGAAGTGCTAAAAAGGGAAGCCATCTCGCAGCATGACTAGAGTGAGACCCCTCCCGCAGAAGTGCTAGAGCGAAAACCCTCCTGCAGCAAGGCTAGAGTGTGACCCCTACCGCAGAAGTGCTAGAGCGAAAACCCACCTGCAGCAAGGCTAGAGTGTGACCCCTACCGCAGAAGTGCTAGAGTGAAAACCCTCCTGCAGCAAGGCTAGAGTGTGACCCCTACCGCAGAAGTGCTAGAGTGAAAACCCTCCTGCAGCAAGGCTAGAGTGTGACCCCTACCGCCGAAGTGCTAGAGCGAAAACCCTCCTGCAGCAAGGCTAGAGTGTGACCCCTACCGCAGAAGTGCTAGAGTGAAAACCCTCCTGCAGCAAGGCTAAAGCGAGACCCCACCCGCAGCAATTCTAGAGCGAGACCCCTCCCGCAGAAGTGCTATTATTATTATTATTATTATTATCGTTTATTTGTAACGCGCCAACATATTCCGTAGCGCTATACATAAATTAAGTTACAGGCAATGACAAGTTAAAGATTCACACATTGCAAAGAGTGGATGGCCCTGTCTTTGAGCTTGGAATCCAGTGTCCATAGCGCTTTCCCTAAAGCACCGCGCAGGATTGAAACTCGCAGACTTACAATCTAAAGTGTGTATGTGGTACAGTAGGGAGAGAGTAGTGCTGAGCATGTTAGGGAGGAAGGTTATAGGCTTCTTTAAAGAGGTCAGTTTTTATTGATGTTTTGAAGGATTTAAGGCAGGAGGATAGTCTGCTGAAGCGAGGCAAGGAGTTCCAGAGAATAGGGGCAGCGCGAGAAAAGTCCTGGAGGCGGGAGTGAGAGGAGGTGACAAGAGTGGTAGAAAGAAGAAGGTCGTTAGCAGAACGAAGAGGGCGTGTGGGGGAGTATTTGGAGATGAGAGCAGAGATGTATGGGGGTGCGCTGTTGTTGAGGGCTTTATAAGTTAGGGTCAAGATTTTAAACTTTATTCTGGAGGCTAAGGGAAGCCAGTGAAGTGATTGACAAAGAGGAGCTGCCGACACTGAACGATGTGTACTGAAGATGAGTCTGGCGGAGGCATTTATTATGGATTGAAGTGGGGAGAGGCGAGTGATGGGCAGGCCAACAAGGAGCGAGTTGCAATAGTCAAGATGAGAAATGATGAGAGAGTATTAGAATCTTAGTAGTGTCTTGTGTAAGGTAATGGCGTATTTTGGATATGTTTTTTAGATGGAAAAGATAGGATTTGGTTAGAGTCTGTACGTGTGGGATGAAAGAGAGGGCAGGGTCCAGTAGAACCCCGAGACAACGGGCTTGGGAGGTGGGAGTGATGGTGCCATTGTTGACAGAGAGAGAGATGTGAGGAATTGAAGCTGTAGTAGAGGGTGGGAAGATTAAGAGTTCAATCTTAGACATGTTGAGTTTCAGATGGTGGGCGGACATCCAAGAGGATATACTGGAGAGGCAGTTGGAGACGTGTGCTAGAAGAGAGGGGGATAGATCTGGTGCTGAGAGGTAGATTTGGGTGTCAACTGCATAGAGATGGTACTGGAACCCAAAAGAGTTTATTAGGGTGCCGAGTGAGGATGTGTAGATGGAGAAGAGGAGGGTGCCTAGGACTGATCCTTGGGGTACGCCAATAGACAGGGGGTGAGGAGAAGAAGATGTGCCGGAGAAGGAGACGCTAAATGATCGTTCTTGGAGGTATGATGAGAACCACAAGAGAGCAGTGTCTCGAATGCCGAGGGAGGAGAGAATGTGGAGTAGAATTGAATGGTCAACTGTGTCAAAGGCGGAGGGGGATCCAGAAGAAGCAAAATAGAAAAGTGGCTTTTAGACTTGGCGGTGAGCAGGTCATTGGTAACTTTTATTAGGGCTGTCTCAGTGGAGTTTTGGGGCTGAAAGCCGGATTGGAAAATGTCCAGAAGAGAGTTAGAGAAGATTAAACTGGTAAGGCTCCAGCAGTTTGGAAGCCAGGGGAAGTAGAAAGATAGGGCGATAGTTAGATGCAGCGTCAGAATCGGATGAGGGTTTCTTGAGAGTGGGTGTAATTATGGCATGTTTTAGAGATGATGGAAATGTGCCAGTGTTTAGGGAAAGGTTGAAGATGTGTGTGAGAGCTGGGATTAGTGTAGTAGAGAGGGGAGCGATGAGCTGAGATGGAATAGGATCTGAAGGACAGGTGGTGAGGTGAGAGGATGATGTTAGGATGGAGACTTCATCTTCTGTTGCAGGGGTAAAGTAGTTCAGAGTGGCTGTGGGAATGGAGGGGGGGTAGATTGGGTGTTGTTGGTTAGTTGAGTTAGTCGAGAGAGTGAAGTGTGTGAGCCGCGGTGAGAGGAGAGTTCATTGTGGATAGATTGAATTTGATGTGTAAAATGGTTGGCAAAGTCTTCAGCCGTGAGACAGGAAGAGATGGGGGGAGGTGGTGGGCAGAGGAGAGTATTGAAAGTGGCAAAAAGACGTTTCGGGTTAGAGGACAGAGTTGATATTTGTGATGTAAAGTACTGCTGTTTGGCCAGGTTGAGAGATTAGGAGTAGGAACGTAGCATAAACTTGTAGTGAAGGAAATCTGCTGCGGAGCGTGATTTCCTCCATAGTTGTTCAGCAGTGCGGGAGCACCTCTGAATGTAACATGTGTGTGTAGTGTGCTAGAGTGAAAACCCTCCTGCAGCAAGGCTAGAGCGAGACCCCACCCGCAGCAAGGCTAGAGCGAGACCCCTCCCGCAGCATGGCTAGAGCGAAACCTCTCACGCAGCATTGCTAGAGTGAGACCTCTCCTGCCGAAGTGCTAAAGCGAGACCCCTCCCGCAGCACGGCTAGAGCGAGATCCCACCCGCAGCAAGGCTAGAGCGAGACCCCTCCCTCAGCATGGCTAGAGCGAGACCCCTCACGCAGCATTGCTAGAGCGAGACCTCTCCTGCCGAAGTGCTAAAGCGAGACCCCTCCGCAGCACCGCTAGAGCGAGACACCTCCGCAGCTAGGCTAGAGCGAGACGCCTCCCACAGAAGTGCTAGAGCGAAAAACCCTCTTGCAGAAGTGCTGGGGTGAAAACCCTTCTGCAACAAGGCTAGAGCGAGACCCCTCCCGTAGAAGTGCTAGAGGAAAACCCTCCTGCAGCAAGGCTAGAGCGGGACCCCTCCTGACAAAGTGCTAAAGCGAGACTCCACCCGCAGCAGCAGCATGGCTAGAGCGAGACCCCTCCCGCAGCATTGCTAGAGCGAGACCACTCCCGCAGCATGGCTAGAGCGAGACCCCTCCTGCAGCATTGCTAGAGCATGACATCTCCTGCCGAAGTCTTAAAGCGAGACCCCTCCCGCAGAAGTGCTAGAGCGAGACCCCTCCCGCAGCATGACTAGAGTAAGACCCCTCCCGCAGAAGTGCTAGAGCGTAAACCCTCTTGCAGAAGTGCTAGTGCGAGACCCCTCCCGCAGCAAGGCTAGAGCGAGACCCGTCCCGCAGAAGTGCTAGAGCGAAAACCCTCCCGCAGCATTGCTAGAGCGAGACCCCTCCTGCTGAAGTGCTAAAGCAAGCACCCTCCCGCAGACGTGCTAGAGCGAGACACCTCCTGCAGCATTGCTAGAACGAGACCCCTCCCACAGAAGTGCTAAAGCGAGACCCCTCCTGCAGCATTGCTAGAGAGAAAACTCTCCCGCAGCATTGCTAGAGCGAGACCCCTCCCGCAGAAGTGCTAGAGCAAGACCCCTCCTGCAGCATGGCTAGTGCGAGAACCCTCCTGCAGCTCCACCTCTCCTGCCGAAATGCTAAAGTGAGACCAATCCCGCAGAAGTGCTAAAGCGAGGCCCCTCCAGCAGCATGACTAGAGTGAGACCCCTCCCGCAGCACGGCTAGAGTGAGACACCTCCCGCAGCTAGGCTAGAGCGAGACCCCTCCCGCAGAAGTGCTAGAGGAAAACCCTCCTGCAGCATGGCTAGAGCGGGACCCCTCCTGACGAAGTGCTAAAGCGAGACTCCACCCGCAGCAGCAGCATGGCTAGAGCGAGACCACTCCCGCAGCATGGCTAGAGCGAGACCCCTCCTGCAGCATTGCTAGAGCGAGACAACTCCTGCCGAAGTGCTAAACCGAGACCCCTCCCGTAGAAGTGCTAGAGCGAGACTCCTCCCGCAGCATTGCTAGCGAGAAAACCCTCCCGCAGCATTGCTAGCGCGAGACCCCTCCCGCAGAAGTGCTAGAGCAAGACCCCTCCCGTAGCATGACTAGAGTAAGACCCCTCCTGCAGAAGTGCTAGAGCGAAAAACCTCTTGCAGAAGTGCTAGAGCGAGACCCCTCCCGCAGCAAGGCTAGAGCGAGACCCCGCCCGCAGAAGTGCTAGAGCGAAAACCCTCCAGCAGCATGGCTAGAGCGAGACCCCTCCTGCTGAAGTGCTAAAGCAAGCCCCCTCCAGCAGAAGTGCTAGAGCGAGACACCTCCTGCAGCATTGCTAGAACGAGACTCCTCCCACAGAAGTGCTAGAGCGAGACCCCTCCCGCAGCATTGCTAGAGAGAAAACCCTCCCGCAGCATTGCTAGAGAGAAAACCCTCCCGCAGCATTGCTAGAGCGAGAACCCTCCCACAGAAGTGCTAGAGCGAGACCCCTCCTGCAGCATGGCTAGTGCGAGAACCCTCCTGCAGCATTGCTAGAGCTAGACCTCTCCTGCCGAAGTGCTAAAGTGAGACCAATCCCGCAGAAGTGCTAGAGCGAGACCACTCCCGCAGCATTGCTAGAGAGAAAACCCTCCCGCAGCATTTCTAGAGCGAGATCCCTCCCGCAGAAGTGCTAAAGCGAGACCCCTCCCGCAGCATGACTAGAGTGAGACCCCTCCCGCAGCATGACTAGAGTGAGACCCCTCCCGCAGCATGACTAGAGTGAGACCCCTCCCGCAGCAAGGCTAGAGCGAGACCCTCCCGCAGCATGGCTAGAGCGAGACCCCTCCCGCAGAAGTGCTAGAGCAAGACCCCTCCCGCAGAAGTGCTAGAGCGAGACCCCTCCCGCAGCATTGCTAGCGAGAAAACGCTCCTGCAGCATTGCTAGAGCGAGCCCCCTCCCGCAGAAGTGCTAGAGCGAGACCCCTCCCGCAGCATGACTAGAGTGAGACCCCTCCCGCAGCATGACTAGAGTGAGACCCCTCCCGCAGCAAGGCTAGAGCGAGACCCCTCCCGCAGCATGGCTAGAGCAAGACCCCTCCCGCAGCATGGCTAGAGCGAGACCCCTCCTGCTGAAGTGCCAAAGCGAGACCCCTCCCGCAGCATTGCTAGAGCGAGACCCCTCCCGCAGAAGTGCTAGAGCGAGAACCCTCCTGCAGCATTGCTAGAGCAAGACCCCTCCTGCTGAAGTGCTAAACCGAGACCAATCCCGCAGAAGTGCTAGAGCGAGACCACTCCCGCAGCATTGCTAGAGAGAAAACCCTCCCGCAGCATTTCTAGAGCGAGACCCCTCCCGCAGAAGTGCTATAGCGAGACCCCTGCCGCAGCATGACTAGAGTGAGACCCCTCCTGCAGCATGGCTCGAGCGAGACCCCTCCTGCAGCATTGCTAGAGCGAGACATCTCCTGCCGAAGTGCTAAAGCGAGACCCCTCCCGCAGAAGTGCTAGAGCGAGACCCCTCCCGCAGCATTGCTAGCGAGAAAACCCTCCTGCAGCATGACTAGAGTAAGACCCCTCCCGCAGAAGTGCTAGAGCGAAATCCCTCTTGCAGAAGTGCTAGAGCGAGACCCCTCCCGCAGAAGTGCTAGAGCGAAAACCCTCCCGCAGCATGGCTAGAGCGAGACCCCTGCTGCCGAAGTGCTAAAGCAAGCCCCCTCCCGCAGAAGTGCTAGAGCGAGACACCTCCCGCAGAAGTGCTAGAGCGAGACCCCTCCCGCAGCAGTGCTAGAGTGAGACCCCTCCCGCAGAAGTGCTAGAGTGAAAACCCTCCCACAACATGGCGAGAGCGAGACCCCTCCCGCAGCATTGCTAGAGCGAGACCTCTCCTGTCAAAGTGCTAAAGCGAGACCCCTCCCGCTGCATGGCTAGAGCGAGACCCCTCCCGCAGCAGTGCTAGAGAGAGACCCCTCTCTCAGCATGGCTAGAGCGAGACCCCTCCCGCAGCATTGCTAGAGCGAGACCTCTCCCGCAGCATTGCTAGAGCGAGACCTGTCCCGCAGCATTGCTAGAGCGAGATCCCTCCTGCAGCATTGCTAGAGCGAGACCTCTACCGCAGCAGTGCTAGAGCGAGACCCCTCCCGCAGCAGTGCTAGAGTGAGACCCCTCTCTCAGCATGGCTAGAGCGAGACCCCTCCCGCAGCATTGCTAGAGCGAGACCTGTCCCGCAGCATTGCTAGAGCGAGATCCCTCCTGCAGCATTGCTAGAGCGAGACCTCTACCGCAGCATTGCTAGAGCGAGACCTCTACCGCAGCATTGCTAGAGCGAGACCTCTCTTGCAGCATTGCTAGTTTGAGACCTCTCCCGCAGCATTGCTAGAGCGAGACCTCTCCTGCAGCATGGCCAGGACAAGACCTCAAGGAGCAGAGGGAATGTTTAACTTATGTGTCTAGTAGAAAAACTCCAAAATGACAGTGCAGTCTTATTTTACTAATATGCATATTTCATGAATTATAGCTAATGTTTGGAAGAGCAATTGATATACACTGATATACTGTACGTTAGTCACTTGATTTATAAATTACATGTATTTTTATTATTATGATTCATTTGTAACGCGCCAACATATTTCGTAGCGCTATACATTGGTTATGATAACAATAGCAGTATTAACACGTTGCAAAGGATGGAGGGCCCTGTCTTTCAGGTTAGAATCCAGAGTCCGGAGTGCTTTCTCAAAGGCACCTTGCACGATTGAAAACTCACAAACTTACAGTATTTGGACATCCTCAACAATTGTAAAATAGGAAGTAAAATAAATACAGCCTTTAATGTATTGTATGGTTATCTTTTTCTACAAATGGGAGGAGACATTAGATAGAGTGGATGTTTATTTAACCGCTTGCAAAATTTATTATTAAAGATACACCTTTGTCTATCCTGTTATTATAATATGCACATTAGTATACACTGGATAACAGGTAAAATATTTTAGAAAGTGATTTAAGTTATATCGTTATGCTGAAGAGGGGACAGCCATTTATGATTTTGTGTATATGCTTCTGCAAAAATGTGGCACGTTTTCCCACTTAGTTTTATACTAATTTGAATAGAGTACATTTTAAGACGATATATCACTATAATAGTTGTGGAGCAAGAACGCTGTCTTTAAAAAATAAAATTAAAAATTAAACAAATATAATAACACACTCACATACAGCACAGGGGGGAACCAGGAAGCCTGGGGGTGAGGTTGCAAGTATTTTTGAGCCATATTTGGGGGTTTTCATCAATCCAAAATCGTCTAAGCGAAAAAATTGCGGACGGAAAAGTAGAAAATTCTGAAAGTAAAAAATTCTGAAACTGAATGAAAACGAGGCTTAGCAAAGCCAGGCACGCGGGACTTAGAAAATACACAACGGCAAAGACAGTAACACTTACACCAACAACGCCTGGCATGCGGGACTTTGAAAATAACACCAACAGCGGTCAGCGCGTAACACGCAAACATTCAGCAGACACACAAACAAGAGATACACACATGGAAGGGACAGGGGGGAGATGGAGGAAAGAGACACATGGCATTCCCAATCACTAAACTTGCAGGTTAATGAAACCTGCAATGAGCGGCCCGTACAGAAGGTGGGAAGAAAGACTTGCAATGAGCGCCAAAGGCGCTCATTGTGAGCAACGAGATGAGCACCAAAGGCGCTCATGGCTGGGCTCACGATTAGCACCGCAAGCGCGAGAGGCTTGCAATGAGCACCAAAGGCGCTCAGCGTGGGGCTTGCCATGAGCGCCGAAGGTGTTCAGAGGAGCAAAAGCCTCACATTGTGTGGCAAACAGCATTGCCAGCCTTTCAATTTTAATCCCGTCATTTTTGATGGGCAAGTTCCTAGTGTATATATATATTTATATATTTAATAGATATAGTGTCAGGTTCCTCATCCCTCTTAGCTCTTGAGGGATACGCAGTACGTCTTGCGCAGGCATTTACTCACATATATTAACTAACTCTAGATTGTGAGTTTGTGAGTTTTCAGTCTTGCATGGAGCTTTGGGGAAAGCACTACGGACACTGGATTGTAAACTCGAAGACAGGATCCTCCATTATTTGCAGTGTGTTAATATTGCTATTGTTTCTGCCTTGAACTTACCCATGTTTAGCGCTACAGAATATGTTATACAAATAAACAACAATAATAGTTATATAGTGATAATGACTGGGACTGGTCCCAGGTCCAGATGTTGAGAACCACTGCTCTAGGCTATAGACTTGTGCTGGTCAGCTTTACAAGGCTCTGACTAGGGATCTGCAGAATGGCATTGATATCCCTGTCTCCCTACTACTAATTCCTCTTATTATACATCCAAATATCTCAATCACAAATGGTTAATAAACCAATATTTTTGCAATGTTAGCTTAGTACCGTCTGGCAGTGTGAGGGTTAAGCAGTCTTGCTCCATCTCAGAGTTGCTCATGGCACCTTACTCTGGACACCTCGGTCTGTCTCACACCCGACCCACGGGCAGGGGATGCCTTTCACACGCCTGTAATTGGGGCATCAAGTAACGAGCCCCACAGGAAGGATGTATACACCCATTCTCTCAGCAATTGCTGGACTCAGAATGAGAAGCTATGGCACCAGTGCCCCCGCGGGCAGGATGCGGGGCAGGAGGGGAAGCGCCTGCAGCTGAGACTACACAAATATGACAGGAGATGAACTTTATATTTCCAGGCAAGACAAATTGCTTCTAGTAAGATGAGTCACTCAGGGGTCAAGAAAGTGAGAAGCGGACTGTTGATATATTTGTATATTTTGTGTGTATATACGGGCGGTCCCCGGGTTACGGACGAGATACGTTCCTGAGAATATCTTTAGGTCGGATTTGTATGTAACTCAGATCCCTGATGAATAATAATAACAATACAATAATGGCTCATATGTGGTAATAATAGTATAGTGTAATAATGTAATAATAATACCCGTGTACTGTAATAACCAGTTACAGAAACTATTGTGCTCTCTTGTAATTCAAACATAACATAAAAACAAACTCATACAAAAAGCCATGTCTGTAAGTCGGGACGTCTGTAACCCGGGGACCTTCTGTATATGTATATACTAGCGACTTGCCAGTCAAAAAATGACGGCAGTAAGATTGTAAGGCATAAATGTTGTTGGTGTTCCAAGATCATTCGGCGCTCATTGCGAGGCTGTTGGTTGTTTGTGTGCTATGAGCCGCGTTTGCGTTTTTTTTTGTATGCCAATGAAATAAGTAATGAAATAATAAATGAATATACTTTACCTATTTTGAAGTAATATACACAGGAAGCATTGTGTTGAAGAGCTGGCAATCTGTTTTCATGTTGCTGCAGCATACAATGTGTTCACTGCTGTGGAGCTGCTGTGTAAGTGTCAGCAATGTGTGCAGTGTGTAGTGTAATAGTGTGCGTGCGCGAGGAAAATCTGTTTTCATGTTGCTGCAGTATACAATATGTGTTATGAGGGCTGTGGAGCTGCTTTGTAAGTGTCAGTAATGTGTGCAGTGTGTAGTGTAGAGGCAAATCCGTTAGGGTAGCTGTGTACTTCCGCATTGTGTAAGTTAGTGTTGTAAAATGGCGCCTAATGTGTGTGGTACGCGGCTGTGGCTGATTTTGTGTCCTTGTTCATGGACCTCGTCCAGCTTTTTCGGAAAATCCATATGTGTTTGGTGGTGTTTTGCGTGTTTAGGGTCTTGTAGCCTCGTTTTCGTTTTTTTTCGTCTGCCATTTTTTCTCTCGCTTAGGGGATTTTCAGGTGTCTAAACTCTTATATTTCAACTTAAATTGAGGTATAACTTCACTTTCAGAGGTCCTGGGTGCCCCCTCTTGCTGTAGGTAAGCTTTTTATGTGTTTGTTGTGTGTATTTATTGTGTTTTTATTGTTTTCATGTGTGCTTGTTTCAGGTGCTAAGGTTGTTTTTTTGCGACCTCGTAATGGCTTTTTTTTCTAAGTCCTGCGGCTCTTATTTGTGGATGCTAAGTCCATACATTTTGCGGTATAAGTCCCGCTTGCGGCTCATTGCAGCCGACAGGGAGTCTCCACCTCCGAAAATGCGGCCCCTCGCTTTGCGTAGGGATGAGCACCTATGGCACTCATCAGCAGCACAAGGAGCGCCTTTGGCGAGGGCCGCAGTTGCGGCGGGCTCGCTATGCGAGTCCGCAAGCATTATCAACAGCTTTTGGCAAGCCTGCCTGCTGACAACTATATATGTGACTAGCAACTTGCCCGTCATTGCGAGTCTCTCCCTCTGTCTACTTCCTCCCTTGTGTCTCATTTCTCCCCTCCTCTCCCTCCCTTGTGTCTCCTTCCCCCCTGTGTTTTTACCCCTCTCCCCCTGTGTCTTTCCCCACTGCCCCCCGTGTCTCTATCCCCACCATCCCACCCCTGTGTCTCTTGCCCCCTCTCGCTCCCCTGTATCTGTTGCCCCGTCTCCCTCCCGTGTCTCTTTCCCCCTCCCTCGTGTCTGTTCCCCCCCATTTCCTTCCCCTGTGTCTCTTCCCCCTCCTCTCCCTCTCCTGTGTCTCTCCACCCTCCTCTCCCTCCCCTGTGTGTCTACCCCCTCCTCTCCCACCCCTGTGTGTCTCCCCCTCCCCTTTATCTCTTCCCCCTCCTCTCCCTCCCCTGTGTGTCTCCCCCTTCGCTGTGTCTCTTCCCCCTCCTCTCACTCCTTTTTGTTTCTCCCCCCTCTCACTCCCCTGTGTTTCTCCCCCTCCTCTCACTCCCCTGTGTCTCCCTCCTCCCCTATGTCTCCCCCATCTCATTCCCCTGTGTCTCTCCCTCCTCCTCTCCCTCCCCTATGTATCTACCCCCGATCCTCTCCTACCCCTGTGTCTCCCCCTCCCCTGTGTCTCTTCCCCCTCCTCTCCCTCCCCCATGTCTCTCCCCCCTCTTCTCACTCCCCTGTGTCTCTTCCCCCATCCTCTCACTCCCCCATGTCTCTCCCCCCTCCTCTCACTCCCCAGTGTATCTTCCCTCTCCTCTCATTCCCCTGTGTCCCCCCCCCTCCTCTCACTCCCCTGTGTCTTTCCACCCCCCCCCCTCCTCTCCCCTGCAATGCACCTGCCCCTGTAATAACAAAAAAAACAACATCCAGCAGCCTTGCAATGCGACCCGAAGGCGCTCATTGCAAGGCATGCGATGAGCGCCGAAGGTCCTCATGGTAAAAAACGGTTTACATTATGTCTCAAACAGCATTCCCTGGCTTACAATTTCATGCCCGTCATTCTTTGACGGGCAATTCGCTAGTCTAACATTTACATTTTAAAATATTATTTTGTTTTTATACTGCTCGTCCATTCTCTTTGCTGTATCCCAATCATAAGATTACCACACTATATATATATATATATATATATATATATATATATATATATATATATATATTTATTTATTTATATAGAATGCACATACCTGGATGATCAACAAGTAAATGCAATCTCTTTGGCACTAAAGGAGTTACCACCATAGGTGACACCATAGGTAATGCCTTTAGCACCAAAAGGTGTAGTAAAGATATCAATCTTATGCAGTATATCTGTTGTTCTGACCATATAAATATACTGATATACTTATTTGTGTGCATAGATAGATGGGCAGGTCATAGCAGATAGGTCAGGTAAATCGCTGTCCACTGGCAATCCACTCCAGTATCTCTGCCAAGAAAACATTATGGATAAGCACAACCAGAGACATGTTTCTGGTGTGCTGCGATCCAAAGGGTCAAGGTGCATCTCACAGTAATACTCAAGACGTGGTATAGAGAAGTTAATTCTCGAAAGCTTGTCATAATAAATGAATATGTTTGTCCAATAAAAAAGTTATCACCATATACTTCAATGCTCTAATTATTCTGACTAGATTACTGAAGAATCATGGCTACCTAATTTATATATATATATATATATATATATATATATATATATATATATATATATATATAAATATAAATATATATATATATATATATATATATATATATATAAATATATATATATATATATATATATATATATATATATATATATCACAAATACAAGTATATTATATACAACACCTTCTGCATATGGGCACATCAAGTTACATCACAAAATGTGTCTGTGCCAGGTGGAAAAAAAAGTTGTCAGTATAATTCTAGTCTAACACATTGGAAAGCTGTGATTTTGTGCCAATACATCTTCGGTATGACAAGTTAGTCAGCTCAGCGGTGTCCTCAAGGCAAGACTCACTGAGACTTATTTTTTCCGCTTGAAGTCTCGTAGCTATCACATATGTTTTGATGGTGGAAGCAGCTGACAGTGTTTACAGCTGGGAGATGCCAGAGTTCAGAAGACCATTGCACAATGTCTTAGCCACAGTCAATGTCAGACGGCTGTAATCCCCACAGGGATTTATTTTTAGATGTTTTTTTTTATTTATTCCCAGACATTACAATCCGTCGCCAGCTTTTCAAATTAAAGTGGCAATATTTGCTAAGTCAGATGAGGGCTTGTTCCTGGAATATCACATAGGTCAGTGTCAAAGATCCTGACACTTATAATTAAAGCAACTGGTAAACATAAAATCATATAAAAGCACAAGGAACTCTCAGATCTTCTGCATTAAAAATGTTTTTGCATGAAAGATGAGTGATTTAAGATTGTACCCTATTTACTATCATTCATTATAATAGCTATTGTTCCTATTTTTTTTTCTGCATGTACAAAAATTAATCAAAAGTCTAATAATTGTATTTTTATCCTTCAACACAACTCTAAGCCCTCTAAGTTTGACACTTTTCATTTAGACACATTGATTATATTTCTGGCAGTAAAGTGGAATCAAGTTATTTCTTTAAAGACACTAAGAATTGAGGAGTGCAGAACATTATCTGATGAAATGCTATAAATACGTGTATATATATATATATATATATATATATATATACTGTATATGCTGCAAGCTACACTGTAAAAAAATATTATTTGAAAACATCTGGAGCCTCATTTAATTGCAAGACGCAACTCGATCGTAGTGCTGCGGGCTCCCGTTCGTCTCTGATTCCTGAGCTATTCAATTGCTCAAGCTACTGGCTCAAAGAAAGCCGACTCCGTAACCCATGCACTGGCTCGTAGCAGTTCAGGGTGGGAACATGATCAATTAAGCAAGCCCGTAACCTCCCATTTCGAATCAGCCAAAAAGAAAATGAGACTGTCATTATTACAGCAGTAAAACATGGAGGTTACATGTCAATCAATTAGGTTCGGAGGTCTGATATGCTATGGAAATCGCAAAATAAAGAATTATGAAAATGAATGCCAATACTGTTCTAGTTCTAGTACTGTTCTTTTAACCCGAGATCGATTTAACCCCTAAATGAAAAATCTTATATACTGCTGATTTGTGAGCTTGAGACTGTTGTGCAATTAATTCTTATGTCTATCATCGCTTTCCCCGTTATGGAATTGAATATGGCCCATGTTCTTTAAATGTATGATAGAAAATTGTAACAACTCAGGCTCTGTTTTATCATTTGGTTTTTTAAACATTTTTATTTTATATATACAGTATTTATGTTTCCGTTTTCTATAATAGTAGAATTGTAATAGGATGTGAGAGTTCTCCATAGTTCCTCTACCAACAAGTGGTCCAAATTGTTGAATCAGCCCTTTGCCCAATTTCATGCCCTCGGCAGCTTTTGGCTCAGCACACGCACAGCTCTCTATCTAGGAGATGCCATCACTGCCTCTCTTATCTTAAGAGACAGTACTGAACTATAGTAAGGAAAACAAAAGGAGGGGGGTGAAAAAATACAGTGCCGTAAAAATAGAAATGACCTGTTGACACACTATGAAAAAAATACTTACAAATGTAAAACAAGTAGTAAACAGTTACTGTGATGAAATGGCCCTTGCAAGCTCTAACTGATCACCTTGAGGCTTAGAGCGTCCCATTTCTGAACTTGGTCTATGGCGGTTGTGAAGGGTGCAAAACTTAATGTATTTTCCCATAGGCTCTTCTCCAATTGGAAGATTTCAAATTCCCAGGCTTTCTGGTGGCTGGCCTATTGGTACCCAATAGCTCAGCCCGAGCTGAGTAGCATGCTTTCCCTAACATACGTCTGAGCTAGACTAGGTGGCGCCTACCCTAATATATGATGAATGGCACATACGCTCATCTTTCCTATGTTATCTACATTTTATCCAGCACCAAGTTGGTGCCATGCGGCTTAAGGTTACCCACATTGTAGGCGGTCCTGCCATTGTCCCTGTCCTTAGCAGCCAATACGAATGGCGCAGACACTGGCACTTCTACAATAGGCCAGCCTTTGTCAAGGCAGTAAGTTCAAACCATGTCAGTGATTGCCTGTTGATTGGTTTACAGAATACCAATTCCCAGGCCCGCCAACAGGGGCTTAATCCTGATTAGGCAGAGAACTCAAATATGTTTTCTGTTTACTGTTAGGTAAAGGGACATAGAAGGTTTCTGGATTTCACAAGGATTATAATATACCTATATATCTGTTATATCTACTTTATTTTATTAAAAGCTCTGTTTTGTTGCCTAAATTAATACATTTTGTACCTGTTTGGGTCTGTAGCTCATGCAGCCTGTCACTGATTGGTTATTATGACAAGCAGCCTTAGAAGTGCACATGTCTTCATGAGCTGCAGAGTGGAGAAACCAGTTAAGTTTATCTTGTTAGTACTTCTTAATAAAACAAAGTACACAAAAATAGATAGGTATATAATATGCCTAGTGAATTCCGGAAACTTTCCATGTCCATTAAACGTTTGACTATGTTCCATTGTTGTGACCTATATAAATATTAATACCTATCCATGAATAAAGTGTTATACTCTGCTGGAAAATATAATGTGTAGGGCTATATTTTCTTGGTCAGATACTTTCCTTATACTTTTACTGGAAGATCCTCTTCCACAGCCTCTGATGGTCCACCTAATAGCGTGTACAGGTGCCAAGAAGGCCATCCCCGATCCAACATGAGAATCTTACCAGTGACAATTTCAGAGCGAGACAGTTTCAATAAAATCTAACATGTTTCATGAAAAAAAGTCGTCCTCAAAGAGATGCAAATGCCTTATAAAGTCACCAAGAGACAGGATCATGCTCATTGTGCTAACAGCAATAGAAAAAGGCCTATGTAAGACAAAATTGAATTAGACAAAATGTAATGTATAACATCAGATTATTTTTTTTCTGATGGTCAGTAGCCCTTGATGCAGAAAAGTTTCCACACCCCCATCTTCTTCCTCCTTGCCTCCTCTTCAGTGGAATAGACTCCAACACCACACGCCAGTCTCAGAAAATAACAATTTACCTTAATGCATGAGTTCCATTTTAAAAGATATGCTGTTCTCAATATGTCAGTATACCAGTATCCCCTTGATCTTTCTATTACACATGAAAAGCCACAAATTCAGTCAAGTTCTTATAAGATTGGCACAAGGTATGTAATCCATTCATTCACGTAAAATCATTATAAGAAAGAGAAGACGTATAGATAGGCCACAAATTCAGTCACCAAGTCCTTAATAGATTGGCCCAATGTGTTTAATCCATTAATTCATGTAAAATCATAAGAAAGAGAAGACAGGTATAGATAGTGATAAGGAATGTTTTATCGTGGAAGAGAGAGTGACCAACATCAGGACCATAGTGGCTTCTTTCTCAAAGCAGTTCCACTTCATTATCCACAAAAGGTTACATTCTGTTTCGGAACTGGCGGTTCTTTTTAATCTTTGCTCTGTCTTGCAAGGTGCCCCCTGGAAGGGTGTATAGAGTTAGAGTTCATATACCTACCCAAACCATCTCTGAATGTTGCTCTCACCATCCTCACATGATTTGCAGCATCTCTGGGCACTCCCAATGTACTCTGCATCACTCCATAGTGCTGACCATCTTCTCTGACACCGACCATTCTCTTCACTGCCACCTACCCAGACCTCTCCCCTGTTATATGGCTTATCGTACTCTTTTGGCAACCTGATTTCAGCGTCATCTTATCTCTACCTCTGTTCGTTGGATTCAAGCATGTTAAACAACCAACGGCATAACTAAAAATAAACTTTTGTAATATTAAAACATATCGTACTAACTATAAAATGTATGTAACTTTCATATTTCTTTAAGACATCACAGTGTAACTGTTATAATTAACAGGATTCTCAGTCTATCTAACAGTTTAAGAGGCCAACATCCCGACACTGGGTGAAGAGCCATGGCAATATTCTTCTGTGGGCTACAGGCTTGCAAATACTGCCAAGAACCAACTGGGACCGAGTCGGCTGTGCTCCAGGAATTCATCTTCCTGTAAGGCGGGCGCGGTGGGGGGGCAGTTTTCTCAAATTCTAGTTACTGATTCTAATAAACTTAAACTTCTCTGAATCCAAGCAGAGTTCACTAATAAGATTAACTCCTTGATTGCAAGCGATGCAACTCTAAATGTGGGCTAAAAGGTGTTTTCATACATTTTGCCGAAGGAATCAGTCAACACCCTTTACTTAGTTGATTGTGCGTCAATATTAAATTGACTTGTCGGGCATGTTTTTATTTTATATAAATGTTTCAATTATGATTTTCAGCTAATTTTATCTTCATCAATGTAATTGTCATGTGAAATTTACTTCACTTACTTCTAAGAAGGCTCTAAAGTAAAAGTATTTACAAACTATCTAATAGAGACATGGTTGAGTTGAAAATTTCTGCCAAGGTACACCCAGCAAGTTTCCAGCCAATGAAGTGCTTTGACCTTATATTGGGTGGATACCAGTGGTGCCTCCTTTTGACCTTATAGTGGGTGGATACCAGTACATTTACTTTGCAATATTGCTTTTTAAATTAATAATTCATCTTCCTGTAAGGCGCCTCCTTTTGACCTTATAGTGGGTGGATACCAGTGGTGCCTCCTTTTGACCTTATAGTGGGTGGATACCAGTACATTTACTTTGCAATATTGCTTTTTAAATTAATAACTGAATTTAAAACAGTGTGTTTTAAATATCACAAAATCCGACTTTCTTTTGTTGATGTAAGTTCTGATCACTCATTTTTAATAAAAAGGGATGTGTCATTTTTCCTATATGGAACTTTATTCTGGTCCAGCTAAAATATTTTTGTTGTGAGTTCTTAGCAATTGCTCTACTGTTAGAAATCCTCATATGAAATGATTAAATTTAGCATTTCTACTCATTAGCCTATTAATGTCTATGGATGGTCCTCACAGGATAAATTACTGGATTTAGAGAACTTTGGTGAGCTAATTTATCAAATTTAATAATTGCCTGTAAATCTTAATGCTGCAAAATTGTGATAATTAATATTTTTGTTAAAAGGTCCTTTATGATGTGGAGCTGTTCAACTAACAAATAGACACTACATCTAATGGATATTTTAATGAGTTAACCCAAAAATAATTTAATGATATTCTTTTAAACAAGAAATTGTGAATTCTGCTGCTCTTGCACCGAAGGGAAAATATATGTGATGTCTATATAGAAATAACAGGGTGCCGGGCAGAGAGAGGGATGAGTGGTGGTACCCTCCCCATTTTTGCCTCCTTTCTACCTCACGCTGTTGGTCTCTGTATTCCCAACCCGTGGCTTAATCTACTATCTACCCATTATGACATACTTTGTATCCACCACCACCATTATTATTATTGTTTATTTGTAATGCGCCAACATATTCTGTAGCGTTATGAGTGGATTGTGTTCAAAGCAAACTGTCTATTCTCCCTGCCTCTCTCCTCTCTGTTACAATACATCTCTTTAGTAAGTTTGACAGAGTTCCCCATAACTATTATTATAACAAAGATGCACTTATAACAATGGTAACCAGTCATCCACATTTTCAGGGGACAGTCCCCTGCTTGAGACCTTGGTTCTTAGGTAAAACGTGGATGTCAGGATTATCAGACAGGAGTCTCACTAGAATATTACAGAAATCATCTTCTGTTTTCCTTCCTTAACAATTCCAATTAAATATAGTATATTCTCAACATATAACCCTATGGATTAATTTCCCAGCACTGATAAAATAACATTAGATAAGTAACACTGAGCTAGGTAGAAATCAGGTAAAAGTAATTTCTGTCACTTACTAGAATCATATATTAAAAGTGAAATATCCTGACTCCTGAAGAAGCCCTGTAATCGGCGAAACGCACAGTGATTGCTACTACAGTTTTTCTCTGGAAATGCCAAAGCTGACATCATCACATTGCAACACCACCTCACCCGGAAGCAGAGAAGGGATCAAGAAATGCAGCTACCAATTTGCAAGTTGATGTACTAAATGATGCCCAAAACGTTGTTTTATATATTATGTTAGAAGGAAGCTTCAAATCGATACACACAAAGGAGCCTGTTCATATATAAATTAAATCAAATTAAGACACAATGGGGTTATTTTCTCCTCTGTCCTGACATATTGCAAGAAATAAAAGGGACATACATATGTCTGGACAGCAACACATTGTGCTTGCATTCCCATTTAGTTGAATGTGGATGAGATAAAAACAGAATTAAAAGGCTCTCCAAGAGAATTTGTTTATTCTTCCTCTAAGTTCACTTGTAAAGTAAAGGATGGATAAAACGCATTGTTTTTATCTGTTTTTGCGAAAATGTATTGGTCATTTCTTAAAGTTATGTCATTTATTTAGGATATGTACTTTTAAATGTATGATGGAAAGTGTTGGCCCTATAATGGTGCTTTGATAAGAATATCGTTATTTAAAAAAACACTTTTAGATATTTATACTAAAAATGTTACCAGATTTATTTTTATTTTTTTAAATGTGGCCAGCTAACCTCTAATAGGTTATGAGGTTATTAATCGTTGTTGTTGTTTAGTCAGTCAGTTGGGTCCAACTCTCCATGACTCTATAGGTCGCAGCATGCCAGGCACATCTTGTGTCTGCTTGTGCTAATCCATACGTTTTTCCTGGCAAACATACTGGAGTTGGTTGCCAGTTCCTTCTCCAGTGGGCCACGGTTAGTCTGATCTCTCTGCTATGACCTGCCCATCTTGGGTGACCCCACATGGTAAGGCTCACATCTTCATTGAGGTACACAAACCCTTTCACCATGACAAGATAGCAATCCAAATGTCTATTCTCCCTGCCTCTCTCATATAATAGTCATAATCATAGCACACAGCATATTCAATATTACTTTTTATGGGGTACATTGAGAGTGATATGATATGTTTCAGAAAATGCAAAGGATAATCTGCATTATCACTTCTGAGTATTTTAGAAAACTTAAGCAAAATGAACCTGCAATAATTCTAAAGTATGGAAAAGCCTGACACCCAGTGGTCTGTTTTTATATTTGTACTATGTAAAACATGTTTCCTTTTAAAAGTATATGCAAGTTAGCTGGGTTATGAATGCATCTGATAGAGGGGAATTAGTAGTGTATGATTACATTTATTTGCATGCACTATGTTTTTCTAGCTTTGCATTTAAAAAAAAACTGTTGTAGGTGATTGTCTACACCCCCAGGATTGAGCTAGGCTCCTGTAAGGGTTCATTTTTGTAAAAGTGTACCCTGTCCATGTGATCATGCTCAGCTTTGCAGCTAGCTAGATGAGTCTGCTACAGTGGGTCCTTAAAGGACCATAAATCGAAATTCAAGTAAAAATGCTTAAGCGGTTAAACGGTTGTTCCTTGATAAAGTCTGATAAATTATAATTGTACTGAAACCAAACATTTCAGCTTCTTCTTCCTATTCTAATTAGTCTTTTATGAGAATGATCATTCATGGTCCTGCAATGACCTGCAACTTTTTCTGTCCATGTGTCTCTGTGTGAGTGCATGTGTCTCTGTGTGAGTGAGTGCATGCAATTCCCTGAGGCTGAGAGAAATCTCAGGGGCAATTCACTGGGACTGGGAGAGATCTCAGGGGCAATTCACTGGGACTGGGGGAGGTAATGGGGCAATTTACTGGGTCTGGGAGAGATCACAGGGGCAATTTACTGGGGTTGGGAGAGGTGATGGGGTAAATCACTGGTGCTGGGGTTACAGGGGAAAATCACTGGGACTGGGGGAAGTCTCACCTTCGATATAGATAAAACAATCAGTGAATGACGGGACACAGACCTTGTTCTGGGTATTACAGAAATCTAAAGGAAAGATGCAGCTCAATTCACAGACCAAAAAGATACAATGTATTATGTATGCTAATTTTCCCTGGGATTTTCAGGGGGTGTCAACATTGATAGAAAACTGTTTGCAAATGCAAGAAATCCAGCCAACTTTAGGGTAACTGTTTAAATGTTTATTTTGGTATTTTTTAATGCAATTTTTTTTTCATACACTACTAATTATCCCCTATCAGATTCATTAATAACCCAGCTCACTTGCATATACCTTTAACAAGAGTAGTTTTTAATATAACATGTTAGAAATTCTTCAATGTCCCTTTAAATACATCACAGTTATATACTGAAAAAAGTATAAAACATATTTAAAAATATACCAAAAAGTATCTTGCAACAGTGAACTCATGAATTAATCCCAAAGGTCCGGTCCTCACTTACACTACAAAAATTAAAAAAATTAAATATTATAAAGTAGTTACAGTGTACCACCAATGATTTCTTGATTTCCACAAGTACTGATTTATTGGATCTTGGAACCAAGGAAAATAAAATCTGTCACTGCCTCCACTTCTTCTCCATCTATTTATCAAGAAGTGATATTGCTGTTTACCATGATCTTTGTTTTTTAAAATGAGCAGCAGGCCAGCTTTTGCACTTTCTTCTTTCACCCTCATACGTAGGTAATTTAGTTCATCCTTGTTTTCATCCATCAGAGTAGTATCTTCCGCATATCTGAGGTTATTGATATTTCTCCTAGCAATATTAATTCCAGCTTTCCAGTCCTGCCTTACACATGATGTACTCTGCATATAAGTTGAATAAATAAGGTGACAATATACAACCTTGTTGCACACCTTTCCCGATGTTGAACCATTCTGTTGTTGAATGTTCGGTTCTGACTGTGGCTTCTTGGTCCATATACAGATTTCTCAAGAGGCGGATGAGATTGTCGGGGTACCCTGATCTCTTTAAAAACATGCCACATTTTGTTGTGATCCTCGCGGTCAAAAGCTTTAGAATAGTCTATGAAGCAGAAGTAAATGTGTGTTTGGAACTCTCTTGAGTTCATATTATCCAGCGGACATTGGCAATTTTATCTCTTGTGCCTCTTCCTCTGCAGAACCCGGCTTGCCCATCTGGTAGTAATCGGTCCATAAGCCCTATTAAATTCCCTGAACGTGTAAAACCGTAGCCCGTAACGTAGCCCGCAAGACTTGCCGCTGTTAAATTGGCCCTGTAAAGAAATCCGCTGAGGATCTGCGGGTTAGGATCGAGAAAACTCTACAGGACGTGAAAATTTTAACTGATCACACACAAAGTCTTTGATCTGTCAAGCCCGTAGCTGCTACGTTCCAATTTCGCTATTAAATTGCAAAAAAATCACTGGCGTTCATACCAGTAGCCCACAAAAGGAACCCAAAAGCCAACGGTAGTAGAGAGGACCTGCAAGGGGGAAAAGTCCTATCGGTAGCACTGTAAGTGTATACACACACTACTGTACTGTATAAATAAAGTGAAAGTGATGTTACATATTAATACTAACTAGCAACTTGCCCGTCAAAAATGATGGGGCAATAAAATTGTAAGGCGCTTTGCGAGGGTCCGCATTTGCGGTCTGAAAGTCGTAGGGAGTCGTAGGGATGAGCACCTATGGGTGCTCATCTCCACCAGTGCAAGGAGCGCCTTTGGCGCTCCTTGCCAGCAACTGCGGCCCTCGAATGCAAGTTCAATTGAAACTCGTAATTGAAACCTGTAAAACTTTGAAATCTAACCTCCATTTTTCAGTGATGTCATGATGATGATCTGTTTTACCATTGGCTCTCTCTAAACCCATAACTATGGGTTTCACTATTTGATCCCGTTCAGAATGGTTTACAGGTTTGCGTCTCCGGTCCGTAGCTTATAGCATGTTCTAATTTAATAGCTCTGTAACTCGGCTAAATTTCAAGCCCGCAGCCATTGCTGGTCTCACGTTGCACTTACAGGCTTTGAATTTAATGTGGTTGCATATGTTGTTGGAGCCGAGCTTGCAGGATCTAAGCATTACCTTGGGAATATGTGAAATGAGTGCAATTGTTAGATAATTGGAGCACTCTTTGGCACTGCTTTTCTGGTATTGGTATATAGACTAGCCATGGTTGAGTTTTGCAAATGTGTTGGCATTTTGCAAGCAACACTTTCACAGCATCATCTTCTATAGTTTTGAGCAGTTCAACTAGGATCCCATCAACTCCTGCAGCCTTGTTATCAGCAAGGCTTCCTAGGTCCCATCTCAGTTCACTCTCCAAGATGTCTGGGTCCAGCTCATTGGACAAACTACTACTTATTCATAATATAGCAACAAGCTTTCGAGAGAAGATCCTCTCTTTATCAAGTCAAAAAGCAAAACCGATACAAATATGAACTAAAAACAGTAAACCGAAAGGGAGGTAAGGAAAAAAAATTGGAAAAACAAGAAGAACAACATTCATTGGGCAGAGTTACGTGAGAAACAGACTCTGATTATTTAACTGGATTACTGGACACTCATGGCTACCTCAATCTACATACAGTCAGGTCCATAAATATTGGGACATCAACACAATTCTAATCTTTTTGGCTCTATACACCACCACAATGGATTTGGAATGAAACTAACAAGATGCGCTTTAACTGCAGACTTTCAGCTTTAATTTGAGGGTATTTACATCCAAATCAGGTGAACGGTGTAGGAATTACAACAGTTTGTATATGTGCCTCCCACTTTTTAAGGGACCAAAAGTAATGGGACAATTGGCTGCTCAGCTGTTCCATGGCCAGGTGTGTGTTATTCCCTCATTATCCCATTTACAAAGAGCAGATACAAGCTCCAGTGTTCATTTCAAGTGTGCTATATGCATTTGTTGCTGTTAACTCTCAATATGAGATCCAAAGAGCTGTCACTATCAGTGAAGCAAGCCATCATTAGGCTGAAAAAACAAAACAAACCCATCAGAGAGATAGCAAAAACATTAGGTGTGGCCAAATCAACTGTTTGGAACATCTTTAAAACGAAAGAACGCACCGGTGAGCTCAGCAACACCAAAAGACCCGGAAGACCGCGGAAAACAACTGTGGTGGATGACCGAAGAATTATTTCCCTGGTGAAGAAAACACCCTTCACAACAGTTGGCCAGATCAAGAACACTCTCCAGGAGGTAGGTGTATGTGTGTCAAAGTCAACAATCAAGAGAAGACTTCACCAGAGTAAATACAGAGGGTTCACCACAAGATGTAAACCATTGGTGAGCCTCAAAAACAGGAAGGCCAGATTAGAGTTTTCCAAACAACACCTAAAAAAGCCTTCACAGTTCTGGAACAACATCCTATGGACAGATGAGACTAAGATCAACTTGTACCAGAGTGATGGGAAGAGAAGAGTATGGAGAAGGAAAGGAACTGCTCATGGTCCAAAGCATACCACCTCATCAGTGAAGCATGGTGGTGGTAGTGTCATGGCGTGGGCATGTATGGCTGCCAATGGAACTGGTTCTCTTGTATTTATTGATGATGTGACTGCTGACAAAAGCAGCAGGATGAATTCTGAAGTGTTTCGGGCAATATTATCTGCTCATATTCAGCCAAATGCTTCAGAACTCATTGGACGGCGCTTCACAGTGCAGATGGACAATGACCCGAAGCATACTGCAAAAGCAACCAAAGAGTTTTTTAAGGGAAAGAAGTGGAATGTTATGCAATGGCCAAGTCAATCACCTGATCTGAATCCGATTGAGCATGCATTTCACTTGCTGAAGACAAAACTGAAGGGAAAATGCCCCAAGAACAAGCAGGAACTGAAGACAGTTGCAATAGAGGTCTGGCAGAGCATCACCAGGGATGAAACACAGCTTCTGGCGATGTCTATGCGTTCCAGACTTCAGGCTGTAATTGACTGCAAAGGATTTGCAACCAAGTATTAAAAAGTGAAAGTTTGTTTTATGACTGTTAATCTGTCCCATTACTTTTGGTCCCTTAAAAAGTGGGAGGCACATATACAAACTGTTGTAATTCCTACACCGTTCACCTGATTTGGATGTAAAAAACCCTCAAATTAAAGCTGAAAGTCTGCAGTTAAAGCACATCTTGTTTGTTTCATTTCAAATCCATTGTGGTGGTGTATAGAGCCAAAAAGATTAGAATTATGTCGATGTCCCAATATTTATGGACCTGACTGTATATATATCTATATACAGTGCCTTGCAAAAGTATTCACCCCCCTTGGCATTTTTCATATTTTGTTGCCTCACAACCTGGAATTAACATGGATTGTTTGAGGATTTGCATAATTTAATTTACAGAACATGCCCACAACTTTGAAGATGTTTATTGTTTCATTACTGTGAAGCAAACAACAAATAGGACAAAATAACAGAAAAAGTCAATGTGCATAACTATTCACCCCCCTAAAGTCAATACTTTGTAGAGCCACCTTTTGTTGCAATCACAGCTCCAAGTCGCTTTGGATAAGTCTCTATGAGCTTACCACTGGGTATTTTGCCCATTCCTCCTTGCAAAACTGCTCCAGCTCCTTCAAGTTGGATGGTTTGCGCTTGTGAACAGCAATCTTTAAGTCTGACCACAGATTTTCTATTAGATTAAGGTCTGGGCTTTGACTAGGCCATTCCAACACATTTACATGTTTCCCCTTAAACCACTCAAGTGTTGCTTTAGCAGTGTATTTGGGGTCATTGTCCTGCTGGAAGGTAAATCTCCGTCCTAGCCTCAAATCCAGCACAGAGTGGTGCAGGTTTTGGTCAAGAATATCCCTGTATTTAGCACCATCCATCTTTCCCTCAACTCTGACCAGTTTCCCAGTCCCGGCTGCTGAGAAACATCCCCACAGCATGATGCTGCTGCCACCATGTTTCCCAGACATAGCATTTTCTTTGATGGTCGAAAAGTTCAATTTTAGTCTCATCAGACCAGAGCACCTTCCTCCATACATTTTGGGAGTCTCCCACATGCCTTTTCACAAACTCAAAATGTGCCATTTTGTTTTTTTTCTGAAAGTAATGGCTTTCTTTTGACCACTCTGCTATAAAGCCCAACTCTATGGAGCGTACGGCTTGTTGGCATCCTATGTACAGATACTCCAGTCATCTGTGTAACTCTGTGTTTGGTTAGTGGTGCCTCTTGCTTAGGTGTTACAGCCTCTGGGGCCCTTCAAAAAAGGTGTGTATATGTAATGACAGATCATGTAACACTGACATTGCACACAGGTGTACATCATTTCACTAATTATGTGACTTCTGAAGGTAATTTGGTTGCACCAGAGCTTTTTATGGGCTTCATAACAAAGGGGGTAAATACAATGCCAATTTTCTGCTTTCTATTTCTAAAAAAAAGTTTTATTTATATATTTTTCTCATTTCACTTCACCAACTTGACTATTGTGTTCTGATCCATCACATAAAATTCAGATTAACAAAACATTGACCTTAAGGCTGTAATGTAACAAAATAGGTAAAAAGTCAAGGGGTGAAGACTTTTGCAAGGCACTGTATGTATAATATATTTATATGCTTGGACAGTTCATCACCTTTACCTTCAGCTTCTTTAGCAAGGCAGTGGTCATCTTGGAGGTGTGTTTGGGGTTGTTATCATGTTGGAATACTGGAATATGTTGGCATTCATGGTTCCCTCAATGAACTGTAGCTCCCCAGTGCCGGCAGCACTCATGTAAGCTAAGACCATGACACTCCGACCACCATGCTTGACTGTAGGTAAAACACACTTGTCTTTGTACTCCTCACCTGGTTGCCGCCACACATGCTTGACACCATCTGAACTAAATAAGTTTATCTTGGTCTCATCGGACCACAGGACATGGTTCCAGTAATCCATGTCCTTAGTCTGGTTGTCTTCAGCAAACTGTTTGCTGACTTTCTGGTGCATCATCTTTAGAAGAGGCTTCCTTCTGTGACGACAGCCACGCAGACCAATTTGATGCAGTGTACGGCGTATGGTCTGAGCACTGACAGACTTTTTTGGTGAGATCCGTCAGTGGCTTTGCCAGGGTACTGTAATGGGGAATAAACAAGAGAGTGGCCACTGCTCTATTGAGGCTACCTTGGCCAGCTCTGGCCGGACCCTCCTACTCCCTGCTACGTGCCTATGTACTGCACCTCTATCCTAACAAACGGGCCCTTGTCATGGTGAATAGACAACACAGGATCCGACAGGATCTTGCAGGATCCGACCCAGGACAGTGGCCATATGGTTCACATGCTCATGCCAAGTATGGCTGAATATGGCAATGTCATTCAGGTAACCACTTCAGGGCCATAGGACCAACAGAATGAAATAGCAATAGTTGATGCAGTCCTGCAATAATTATGCACAAAAGAGACACAGTTGCAACTATCCAGCATTGATACCAGAGGACAACTCTCTAAATCATGTTAGTGGGGACCCCTTGAAAATTTAACCCTATTTTGACAAGGAGGCAGGCTGATGGTTGTGGGTTTACAGATATAACCCCAAGCCCCACCTTCACCAAGGGTGAAGATAGGGGCTTGGTGTTGTATCTGTAAACCCTGTGGTAAAAGGAGAAAGCCAAAAAGCCCTTTAAACTCTCCCACAAAATCCAGGGGAACCCCTATTAAAGGTATATCTAAGTTGCCGGGTACTTTTTCTTACTTAACAGGCACTGCTTAAATCAGAAACGCACATTACATGGATTAATTCTATGCACATACAGATTTATTTTATTAAAAAATAAAATGTGTTTTCCACACCCCCAGAGCGGTCTACATAGGCACAGTGAACCTCCCAATAGAAATACTTTATTTGGGTACGGTTTTCAACCCTATGCTAACCTTCAATCAAACAACAGCACAATGCAGTGATCTACACAGCATTGGTGAGTTTTATCTTTCAAGGGAGGAGACTGAGAAAACAAGACTACAAATCCCATGATACTTTACGTCAGAGGCTGCTGTATCTGCCTCCGATTGGCCAAAACAAATTATGAATGTTGTTAATTTTAGCATGGTTTTATAGGGATGTTAACTATAAAAATCAACATCTAGCAAACTTTAGGCTAAGTTTAATAATGTTTATTTGGGTATTTTTTCATGCAAACAAATGTTTTCATACACTACTGATTCTCCTCTATCACATGCACTCATAATCCAGGAAACTTTATTTAGAGCATTATAGAGGAGAAATGGTACTGTATGATTACATTTTTTACATTAAAAAATACCAAAATAAACATTTAAAAACTTACCTTGAAATTAGCAAAATGTATTGTAATTGATGCCACTTAAAAATAAACAGCCCCTAAAACCCAGGCTAAATTAGCATACAATTCATGATTCTTTTTGGCCAAGCAGGAGGCAAATAAAACATTTGTATCCAACTCTGGGGTTCCTGTCTGTTGCAAAGCAGCCTGGGATATGTAGTCTGACACATATTCATGTTACTATGTATTTTCATACAAGAGTCTCCCTATGCAGCACATCCACACATAATTACCACCCCCTGCTGGTTGTCCATTCTCTGCATCAGCTACTGATTGTTTTTTTCCCTCTCTGCTTGCTAAAAGCAGCAGCAGACCCTACTTCTGTCATTACCACCCCAGCAGATTATCCATTCTCTGCATCACCTACTACTGCTGTTGTTTGCCTGTGTCTCTCTCCTTGCCAAGTGCAGCACTTGTGCGGAGACACTGTCCCACCCAACCATGTAATTGGATGCAACAGCTGCAAATCCATTTGGAGAGTGATGAAAAGGTTAAAATCTGTATCTGGATACTTTTCTGCTAAGTACATTATGTAACCTCTTGTAGGGTGTACAAATCAGGATTTCAGTCAAATGCACATAACTAAATACACTGAACTTTCAATAGAACACATTTTTCTGCTAATTCGTAGAGGTTAATGTTTTGCTTTTTGTGTGTCGTGTTTGACTCTTCATGGACCATAACACACCAGGCACATATTTATGTTCATGCTGGTCCACTTTGTTTTCATGGCAGGTATACTGAAGTGGGTTGCCAGTTGCTTCTCTAGTTTGCCACGGCATACAGCTCCTGGTATTTCTAGGTGTTCTCCCATCCAAGTACTGGTCAGGCCCAACCCTACAAGGCTTCAGGGTGGTGTGACCTCTTGGTTCTCTGACTGGAATTTAACCCAGGTTGTAGTGGTGAAAGCACCAAATCCTAAGTACTGGTCCACCACAAAACATTGGCTGCTAGGAAGCATTTAAAATCCAGTATGTTCCTATATACCTTTATAGGACTATTTTACGGAACATAAAAAACTAAATTATGCTCATGGTTTACACGGCTAAACACATTTTGAGAGAAAATTCCAAGTTGCTCCCCCCGGTGGCTGCCTGAGACACCTGACAAAGACAGACCCTGGGTCTTAGGCCTAAAAAAACATGAAGGAAAAAAAATATATATATATATACTTTGAGGACAAGCCCACCCCCCAGTGGACAGCATTAGATAGCACAGGCATGGAAGGTACTTTGATATAGGGGCTGACCAAATTCTGGCGAGGTCAAACGCAAGTAAAATTATGCTCAGATTGAGAGCTACTGTGGAAAAATATGCACACACTAAAAAACAAAACACGGATGTTGGAATATTCCTCTTTTCTATGTTCAAGGTCCCAAAGCTCACTTCGGGGATTTTCTTTTAAGGAAACAAATGCTGCTTATATCAAACACATATTACATTGAGCACAGTGTACCTACCAATAGAAACATTGCATTTGTGCAATTTTAACCCTATACCAGTCTTCAAGCCAACAGCAGCTCAATGCAGAGATAATACACAAGTGTCTGGCTCCTCCTGCTGCAGAGGACTACACATCCCATAATTCTTTTTCTGCACAAGCTGCTATGAATGCTATAATGTACAGCCTGTGATTGGCCCAAAACATTATGAATTTTATGCTAATTTTGACTTTGATATGCAGGGGTGCAAACTCAAAAAAAAGCAAAAGCATAAAACCTAGAGCTTTAGCCATCAGGGTGATTTTATTAGTGTCTCTCCCCTCCCACCATGTAATAAAAGTTCATACCCTACTTATTTTCTTTTCCATCAGATGCATTCATAATCCAGGAAACTTAATATGGTTTTAACCCTCACTACAACTACCTATTTACTTTATTACCATACACTGTTCACACTGTCATTTCATAGCTGCATTATCCTATCCAGGGCATTTGCTTGACTGCGCACTATGATTGGACTGTTACGGCAGCCATTTAATATTCAGGAACTACTAATTTGCATAAAAATGCAGAACAATCCCCCCCCCCACAACATAAACGTACGTACAAAAAGCAGTCACCCCAGTGATTTAGACTTTTTAAAAAATGATGACTTTACTCACAAGCAGAATGTTTGCAGGTTCTGTGAGCATCAAAAGTCACAAGCCCTTTAAGCAATTGCTTTTTTTTTTTTTTTATATACACTAGGACAAAGGAAAGTATGTCTTGACATCCCAAGCTCAAAAAAAAATAAAAGTGAAAGTGGTTGTCACCTTAAGATAAATATATTCACCTCTTGCTGCTGTATTAAAGCCAACAGCTTGCAGGATTGAGAAGCAAACTCTGCAACATAAATAAAAGCAAACAAACACGGAGACAAGAATTCATGTTTTGTATTGTGTTTCTTCCACTTGGTGCAAGTAACAAACATAAGTGTATACCAAAATATTTGGTTTTAGCCCCCCTGCTGCATACTCAGTCTAAATATATCTGCATTAGGGGGGCTAAAAATTTTACCACCACAAGATGATTCAGCAACAGAAATAATTTTTCCATTGAAATTGTGAATGCTAAATATTTGTGAACTAAAATAGGAGTTTATTTACAGAAAGTTAAGATTCACATTTTATATGTACAGTTTAAAGACGACAATTCAAGTAAAGACGAAAAGTGCTAGCTCACATAGAAAGTAAACAAACAAGGAAAGTTCAAGACGTGATGTTCTTAGAAGTCAAAAGTAGTGTGAGTGCCCTCTTGAACTTTGAAGGCGTAACCGTCTGAGGTAGTGTCTGGAGCTACAGCCTCATCTTGTTCATCCTGTAACAAGAAGTAAACATGTCAGAGGCCTGGCTCAAGTAGCAGTGATACCCGAGCGCAAGAAGCGTGTGCATGACAACCGGAGGACCATTTTATGGAGATTGGGGCACATACACAATTCTGCCTGCATTGGCTGTCATTTATGTATAAAGAATGAGAAAAGTCAAATACAATACCCTGTAACTTGCAGTATGAAAACTAAAAAGCTGATAACTCTTTAAGCCCCAGGGGGTAGTGCGTATGTAATTATCCCAAAAATTTTTTGTATATATATATATATATATATATATATATATATATATATATATATATATATATATATATATATATATATATATATATATATATATATATATATATATATACTCATGTCGAAGTATTTACAGACTCATTGGAGATGCCAAAAGATACATGGTATAAGAACCTGAAATATCGGTGTTAATTGCTTTAGAAAAACCATCAGAATAAAGTTGTAAGGTCCTTCTGTTTAATTAAACCAGTTCAGTTTATATTCGTTTCTTGAAAACCAGGTATTTTCTTGCTTACTTGAAAGCCTGTACTGCAAGACCTTTCAATAGACCGCTATACAAAACCTTAAAGGCTACCTTTCCCCACATACAGAAGATTGGCTATAGTCAAGGGCACGCACTGCAACCCAACAATGTTCCCATTGAGGAAACCTTTAATATGTTCCTGTACTGCATACATGTTGCAGTAAGCAGATTACACCTGGCACATACCTCTCCAGAGAAGTATTTCTCAATGATGTTGCCAGAAGCTCTGTAGACCTGCTCATTCTCATGTGACTGCAGAGCCTCAATTTTATCAAGGCCTCCACATTCCTCAACCATGAGACAGAGTTTCTCAGTCTCATTAATCTTCTCAGAAGCCTGGAGAAAAAAAAAAAAAAGTTAGTTTCTACATTGACAAGAATATAAAGAAATACAGATCCATACCCAGTTAGCTAGTACTTACAGCAAAGATATTTGTGAAAGCATCTAGAAGAACCAACACGGTTCTGCTGTCCTTAGTAGCCAGAAGGTTTGACAAAGGTTCAATGACCCCACACTGGACAAGGTAGATTATCTGATCAACTGTACCACCGCTTGTGTAGTTAGTGATGGCCCACACGGCTTCCTTCTGTGTCTTGTAGTCACCCTGAAAATGAGGCCAAAAGTCAGATATCCAATAGATTCATCACCACGATCTACAACATCGTATCTAGAAAGCCCCATTTGATTTAGCTTTGAGTTAAAGTTGTAAAAGATTGTTCAGCCTTTAAATACTTTAGCAAGCTCATACTTTATTCAATAGACTAAGTAACTTGCATAAAAGCACTGTATTAAACAGGCCATAATGTATTATATCAGAATAAACATTTTCCACCCCATTGTGTTCGATACCAGCCATTCTGAATTTTATAATTTATGATGCAAATCCATGTTTAATAAGATGCACTTGCACCTCCCCCTACAAGCCTTGAGGATCAAGTTAGACAAAACAATCACAATAGCCAAGTAGACACATTTCAATGAATCTCACCTTCCTCAGTATATTAATGAGATAAGGCAGGAGCCCGTGGTTAACCACTTCTTGTATCTGGTCCTGCCGTCCAGCTGTGATGTTTGAGAGTGTCCATGCAGCTTCCTTCTGGATGTTGTTCTTGTGATGTGAAAGTAAGTCAGGGAAAGCAGCAAGAGCTCCCGCATCAAGTACTATTTGAGTCTGCTCATCAGTGCCAGTCACAATATTACCAACTGTCCTGAGACAAGGCGTCTGGAGGAGGAAGGGAAGTCATGATTGTGCTACTGGAAACACCACGCAGTGAATATTATGTTTTAACACAAGGAATCTGCCATTTAGTAACTTACCACAATAGACAATTCACCACATCTCAATAGCTGAACCATACGAGGTACAAGACCAGTGTGCAGCACCACATCAATTCGATCATTGGCACCATCAGTGAGGTAGGACACTGCCCAGCATGTGTCTGCCAGTACCTCCCTATCATCATGATGCAACAGCCGCACCAGTGTGGGCAAGACCTGCTGAACAGCTTCTATTGGGGGGGCTGGATTTTTGTTGCGGCACAAGTTGGAGATGGTCCAGGTCACATTACGCAGGTATCCAGGCTATAAAGAATTTACAACATTGTGCTTTAGACTATAGCCACTCCACAGATACAATTTAAGCCACCTATCTGTATAGACTTAAAAATAATTTCATGTGATCAAGATGAACCCAAAAACGGGCAAATCATTTAAAAAAGATGACGGCCAGAACTTTCCTGTTGAATTTCTTAAATTCATTACAACTCATGCCAGCATGTTTATCCAGGAACCCATATGCATCTGCCATAAGCTCTGACAGTTTATTAGTAACAGCTATGGCATTGCAGTCTGGCCTGCAACCTATAAGCATTTGCTCGATTTCAAGACAGTTGTGTTCAGGACGAGGTGTTTAACAGCTACTATGCCTGATGGTAACTATCAACTAAAGATTGTAACATCGGCACATGTAGTTTTATTGTGCAAGGTGAAGAAAGTATTTAACTTGAAAATTGTTTGCACTAGCCCTTAAAACCCAACTAGTCAGTCTCACAAGACTTAGTGTAATGATGTCTAGTCCATATCTATATACAATGATGCGATGGCACAGAAGCACATAAAAGCATGGTTTACTCACAGCCAAAGCAAAGAGGTCAGGAACAGCAAGTAGTGACAGCAGAGGCTCAATTGCACCATATTTAATGACCAGATCTCTGTAGGCAGATCCATCACCTACAAGAAAAGATCACATATCAGCACTGTAGAGAGTCCCAATACATCTTAATGCAGTTAGAGAGCAACCATGTGGTCCTAAGCAGGGTTTATTTACTTGAAAGGACCAGGTGACCATGTAAAGCGCTAGACTGTTTTAATTCAGCATTAATAAATCTTGGTTGTTTCATTAGATATATAGGTATCTATTTTTTTTCTTCAAATGACTGGTTTGAGTTCTATTAAGAGGCATGTGAGCTTTACAAATATTAACGCACATTAATGTGCCAATTAATATCAGTCTGCTTGTGATATAATGGAGTTAAATGCCCTCGCCAAGTGCAACAAGCAATGCGAGCTGCAAGTTATCACAACTATGAAACTAGTGTAGCAGAAAATAAATGCAGTGTAGACAGTTTTTTGTGCTCTTTAAGACTAAAATGCATTCTTTAATTGGCTGCGACAGTGGAAGCAGATCAGTCAATCCAGATGCTCATGCCAAGCTTTAAATTGAATTTATAAATATAATATTGCCATTCTAAAATGAATTAATTGTATTAATGACCCATGCACAATTTAATCCAACAAGAGGTTGTTTTAGTGGGGATTTAATCCAAATAGGTTGTGCTTCAAAAATGCCCAACTCTTAGAATACTGATAAATAGCCATCTACAGATGGTACGTTAATGCTTAATATACAAAGTTTCATATAAAGTCTATTGATTGACAGACTCCTATACACAATCATACAGATGGTATTTATTATGGGTACCTGCAATGTTGCCCAAGGCCCACACAGCCTGCTCACTGATGTGAGGATGAGGTGAGGCCAGCAGGGAGATGAAGGCTGGGATCGCACCACCATCCACAACAGCTTTGGTCTGGTCAGAGTTGCCGGATGCAATATTAGTGAGAGCCCAGGAAGCCTCAAACTGAATGGGGCTGCAATCCACACAGCCCAAGAAAGAGACCAGCTTGGGAATCAGTCCGGCTTTGATGATGCGATCGATGGGGGGCTCCCGTTCTCTGGATAGCAGCTTCCTGTTAGAGCAAAGTTGTGATCAATGCAAGTCTCATGTCCAAACTACATCCCAAGTACCAGACTAGTTTGTGTCGTTCAGTTGTGTCAGACTCTGAACTCATGGACCGTAATGCACCATGCAGAAGGAACTGGCAACCCACTCCACTATATCATGTAAACAGTGGGCCACAGTATATAGCACCTGCTATTCCTAGGTGGTCTCATCCAAGTAATGACCAGGCCCAACCCTGCTTGGCTTCAGGGACCAGTGTGACCTGCTTGTTTGCCGACTGGAACAAAACCCAGGTCACATTGCTGCAAGCACTGAATCCTAACCACTGGACCACCAGGGAACCCAAGTACCAGACTCAAAATTCAACAGCAATAAAGGCTTGGCGATCACCATTTGATTTTTTGCTTTAGAATAAAATCTTTTAATAACCCATTTTATGGATAACCCATTTGAAGAGCATTAAACAGTTAATCTAGTGTAGACGAAATATGAAGGACATTATTCACATAAAAACCCTCGAATCCACCAAGTATAGGGGGAGGGATTACCAAGTCATAGACATGCTACATTTTTTTTTTTTTTTAACTACTGTAATGAAGAGTACTATAACCATGTAGAGATTTAATTGGTTGGATGAATGCAAGCCCCCAGGAACAGTTATGTCACAATAAGTGACCATTTCTTGGGTGTGGAAACAAAACATTGCATTCTCATGTATCAGAAAGATGGTATTTGATAGTCTTTTCAGGTCCCTTTAACATATTCAACTGATAGGATTTCCTTACACAATGAGTTTAAAGTGTCAATCGCAGGAAGTGACATCAGCCACAATGCCTGTTAAATGACAGATCACTAGCGGTCACCATCTTTGAAGTGGGAGCTTCCAGTTAGTCAGTGAGCTGTCACTGTACAAGCCAATTAATGGCATTTATACCAAGTTATTGCTTTACGTCGGTCACTTACCTGGCAGCTTGAGTGGCTTGTAGCTGAACTTCGATATTGTTGGCATCGATGCCTTTGACAATCTCATCAACACTCCACTGGGATGAGGTCTGAAGAGACAAATTGCTCATTAGGTTAATGGTACAGGCCAATCTCTGCGAACCGTGCAGCTTATGTGGCTCACTTTTCTTTGGTTAATGCAATTCATATATTTCCTAAATCATATTTTATTTATTGACGGACAACACTAAGCCAACTAGCACCAAAAATAAAGTTAAAGGGTCACAAACATGGGGGGAAATAGATTTAATACATTTGTGTCAAACAAATGGCATTTTAATAAAGAGTAGAATTATACATTTTGCAATACAGTGTAGAATTGTACTTTTTGTAATATGATCACTGTACAAAATACATATTCCATAACCATAAGGAACTAGCAATATAACTTATTCTGCCGTTACCCAATGACAAACACTATTGTTTTTGGGAGAGCCACACCATACAACACAAACTGTATTAAATATTTAACCCTTTCACTAGCAGATCAGCTAGCAATGCATACATGATCCCCTCAACCAGCAAAACAATTAAAGTTCTAACTTAATATATTTTAACCCACCATTAATTAAAAAATAAAAACAAATATCCAGTAGAGATTAGAAAGCGATCAAACCCACATTATGCCACCTTTAATATTAATTGAAAGCCAGTTACCTGCCCATTCTGGTTCTTCTCTTGAAGAGGAGAGGTAGGCTCATCTGGGAAGGAGCTAACGTTCCTCCTTTTCAGCATCTGATCATCTTTCTTCGCCTTTCTCAGTTCAACATTGACTTCAATACGCCGCCTCCTCATTTCCTAGAATGAAAAAAAAATAAAAAAAATGTGTTCAGGGCGGGGAGCTCCAACCCAGCCGCTCATCTGATGTAACCAGGCCCAGCCACATGGTGGTACTCACAGATGTATCTTTGCCCTTGTTCTTGAACTTGTTGAGGCGGGCCCCGGAGTTCTCATTGTTAGACATCTTCACAGGAAAGAGTTAAAGGGACACCAGAGATCAACAACTGTAAGAAGAAAACAAAAAAAAAAAAAAAACACATTAACATTGCCCAAAAATTGTAAATCACAAGATTAACAAAATTGGTAATTCCAATACATGCAACAGAGAAATTAAAATAGTAATAATCAATTATATACACACATATACATAGATAAAGATATATTGTATAGCTAAATAAAAAAATATAAGAGGTGAATTCAAATTATTATTAACAAAGAGGACGTTTAATCCATAACATTTGATTAAGTGGAAGCTTTTAAAAGTCCCAGACAACACAGGCCACAAATGGTTGACCAGTTAAAAAAAAAAAAAAAAATATATATATATATATATATATATATATATATACACATATTTATATATACTTTTATAAAATATGAGATGTGGATAGAGCTAAACAAAATGACATCCGTCAGTTTAAACCCAGTCAGCTCCCCAGCCCCAAGTACCAGATGCTTCTCCCTGAGCAGCCGTCCAGCAGAATGCAGCGTGCTCGCTCTGACCGTGGGATTTAAATGCCTGGCTCGCCTTTGCTCCCATTGGTCAGTTCGAGTAAAAGCAGCGCTGTGATTGGTGGGTTTGAAACAAACCGGTGGGCGCGGCCTTGGCGGTATTCCTGAGCGGCGGTATATCCCGCGAGGTTAACGCTTTCCTTCCTGAGCGCTGTTTGTAAAATGCTCATTCCCCTCGTTCTCTCGGTTTGGCAGAAGTGACATCAGCGATCTGAGTACACAGAGCGAGGGATTTAAATGTCGTTTCCTATGCAGAGACAATACTGAGGTGTAACCACACTACTTACTGGAGCCCTGTGTGATCCTGGCACAAAATAACACAACTGGGGTTTAAAACTGAAAGAACACTTTTTTGGGGCTAAATAAAATGTATATGTGAACATATATTAATAGTGTATTACATATTTTATAAATAAATCCCCATAAGTAATCAGTAGGATTATTCCCAAGTGAGGTGCAACATTTCCTACTATGTTAACCATGTAACCATACCAAATATTTCCTGTTATCTGCCTGCCACCTGCTTGTCCCTGTGCATGCCATTCTTTCACTATCTGGCGCTTGTTATCTACCCCTAACTGTAAACCTAAAACACTAACCCCTATCCCTAATCCTAACCACACACCTAAACAGTAACCCAGATCTTGTTATCCTAAACATACACCTAAACCTTAACCCAAATCATTCCTGTTATCTGCCTCAGGTATAGCACAGCCCTTTAATAAACTGTTCAAGAATAAACACAGAGCCACCTACACAAGATATACTCTGTGACTCTGTATAGAGAGAATATCAAATTCTATGTTTATGTACCATAAGTGCCAATCTGCAGCCTGTGTCTGTAAATGCCAATCTGCAGCATGTGCCTCTAAGAACCAATCTGTAGCCTGTGTCTGCATGTGCCAATCTGCAGCCGGTGACTGTAAGTGCCAATTTGCATCATGGTCCTGTAACAGACAATGTGCATCCTGTGTCTGTAAGTTCCAATCTGCAACCTGTGTCTGTAAGTGCCAATCTGCAGCCTGTGCCTCTAAAAAACAATCTGTAGCTTGTGCCTGTAAGTGCCAATCTGTAGCCTGTGTCTGTAATTGCCAATCTGCAGCCTATGTCTGTAAGAGCCAATCTGCATCCTGTGCCTGTAACAGCCAATGCGCATTCTGTGCCTGTAAGTGCCAATCTGTAGTCTAAGTCTGTAAGGGCCAATGTGCATCCTGTGCCTGTAAATGCACTGTGAGACACTGTGAGAGTTGATGCTGGAGGGGGGGGAGTGGCGCCGACACCCTCCTGGGGGGGCAATTTTTATTTTGCACCAGGACCCTCCAAGCACTAGCTCCACCGCTACTCCTTTGGTATGGTTTTTGCTGTTGTTCAATTATTTAGTCATGTCTGACCATATGGACCGTAGCACACCAGGAAAATCTGTTTGTGTTTCTGGTTGTGCTTATTCATATGGTTTTCTAGGCAAAAACACTGCAGTGGGTTGCCAGTTCCTTCTCCAGTGGACTGTGATTTGTCTGACCTCTCTGCTATGACCTGCCCTCCTTGGGTGACCATACATGATATAGCTCACAGCTTCATTGACAAGCCCATTCACCACTACAAGGTAGCGATCCAGACGGGGGAATGGTTATATAGTTATCTGATACAGATTTCTACCTCAGTCGGGAATAACCCTACTGATTACTTATTTCTGTATTAAAGACATCAGCTGCATTGTCACTGTCAGCCTACAGTCTTTATACAGACTTATTCATCTCCTTATTGTACAATTACTTTTCTTTGACTGGTTATTATAAAAGTTCTATTTTAAATGTTGGCTAATTCCTATTAGCTGTTATTATAGGGTATACCAGAGTACTTATTATATGAAATAGCTTTGCTTATTATATGAATCCTATTGTTGTTGATTTTTAGTTGTTCAGTCAGTCATGTCCGACGCTCCATGACTCTATGGAACGCAACACACCAGTCTCATCTGTCAGCCACTGCCCCCTTGAGCTCCACCAAGCTCATGTTGATTGTTTCAATTACCTCATATATATACCTCTGTCGTCCCCTTCTTCTTGTGCCTTCAACCTTTCCCCACATCAGTGTCTTCTCTAGGGAATCCTGCCGTCTCATAATATAAGCAAAATATTTGAGCTTCAGCCTCATGATCATAACTTCTAGTGCACAGTTTGTCTTGATTTCCTGTAGTACTGATTTATTGGATCTTCTTGCAGTCCAAAAGAGTTAAGTGATAATGGGTACATGTCAAGGGGATTTCAGCATGTGCTGAATTATTACCATTGTTCTGAATGCTCATCCGGGTTGGCAAACACAACAAACTGATCTCACAACCACTTGAAAAACAGGTAAGTGATGTGTTAATGCAACGTTTCTAAAATTAAAATAATGTATTTTCCATGTAAAACATGCCATTTTAAAGACATATGAGACTTTTATGCTTCTTTAAACTCCAGTTTAAAGCAAATACTTACAATATTTCTGCCCAGAGCTCATTCCGAGTGTGAGAATAGTTAGTAACAAATTGCTGAACATTTTAGCTTCAATATGAAGTACAATCCTTTTTCGAGTAATCAGATGGTGTCACCACTTTTAGATAATGTGAATTTCACCATACAAGTTATAAAGTGTTGCTTTTAGCCATGTTAGCCGTGACCATATAGACCAGAGGCGGGCAAGCTTGGTTCTGGATAGCCCCACACAGGCCAGGATTGAAGATATCCTTTCTGTGCACAGGTGAGTCACTCAGGACGACTGAAGAAGCGATTGACTCACCTGTACGGAGCAGGGATATCCTCAAATCCTGGCTGGTGAGGGACTGAACTTGCCCACCCCTGCTATAGACCACAGCATGCCAGGCACAACAGTTAGCCACTGCCCCTCTCAGCACCCTCAAGCTCATGTTCATTACATAATAAAGTGTACATAAATATATTGAAGGGATTGAAGTTCAGAATGGACCTTGTGTGTTTCATCAGCACCACTGTGTGCGCGCAGCGATTGCGCGCCACCACCTGTGCGCATGATCACGGTCCCGCCAGCTCCTGTTTAAAAAAAGGTGGCGCCATGGTTGGTGGGGCACGCTCACTGCGCGCACACTGTGGCACTGATGAAACACGCAAGGCCCAAGAAGTATATATTTCAGATCACGATGAATGTTTATATCAGAAGTATACTAAGACCATGTTTTCTTGCAAAACAGGCATATCTTTGCAGTGTTTTAGCAGTTATTGCTTAATTTCTCCATATCCACAATGGCAACAACAACTTTAACAATGGTAAAGATGCACTGAAATGCACCATCACTGTATAGCAGAGGTGTGCAACCCGTGACCATCAGATGCTTCATCTGCAACCCCCAACTTGATCTTTGGAGTGGGAGTGTCCATTTCTTCCCCCACACTAGCACCTCACTCTCTTTCACACAATAAAACACTCTTAGCATTATCTATACCTTTATTCACCATGACATGCCTCATAATATCCTTTTTTCCTGGATTCTGAAAGGGTCGCTCAGCCCTCGTACACTTAAAGGGCCATTTACCTCACTTCATGGTGTGAAAAAGCCTAAGATTCAATTAAAATGGTCTGTTATTTCCTTAAATACACTAATAACAGCTTAAATCTAAGGTCTTAGGTCTGTTTACAAACACACTCCTGACTGTTCCATGATTAACAACATCTGCCAGCTGTGAAGGCTCCGTGAAGACAAAAGATTTATAGTTTCTCCCTGGACATGTTAACCCTCAACTGTACTATTTAGCTGATTCCAGCAGTCCTTTCCCTGCACCTTGTGAAGGTTTAACTGTATTTCTGCGTAAGCTCTCTGCACATTGCTGTTGCTTTGTCTGGGGGGAACGTCAGAGTCCCATGTAAACAGAGGTTTCATTTACAAACCTCACTATAAAAAGTATGTCAACATGGTATTATGAGAACTTTACAGTGGTGTACTCCAAGTTGAACTGAATTAACTGGATGCAGTGCTCAGGGTCAATATAATGAATGGATTCAGAATCACGCACACATTTTCCTAATAAAGACATAAAGCTCTCACACTGTTCTCTAACACTGCCTTACTCTTTATTGGGTAGAGTAACAGTAATTTAAAGGGTCTTGAACAATACAGAGCGATAAAACATTAAACATTAAATACACATTTCACAACTGGATTTTCCTCCGTGGAGGGGAAGAAACCAATGGGAGGAGCGTCAAAGTCAGCACTTCTTTTATTGGTGGATAGGTAGAACTTCACTAAGAACCCAGTACAAACAAAAAGGTCACTCATGTTGGTCACAATTCCCGCCCCCACCTTAGGTAGCCAATCTTTAACATGCTTATGTCGGAGCTGTAAATATTGGTTGAGTGGTCTGAGCAATCGACCAATGATAGGACAGCCTACAACTTTACTAAAAGGCCAATTACAGTAGTGCCGACCCCTTTCAGACATTAGCATAGGGTAATCAATATCTCTCAGGATAGGGTAGAAGTATGTAGCTGGATTGTTTGGGTATCATTTACGTTATGGGCACCAATTCAAGCCACACTCACTACACTCTAGTGGATGGTATAATGTCTCCTAGCTCTTTAATTATTTGATAGTAGAACATTTTAGACAATTCCGTAATTATCTGGCTTAATGTCTTTCAATCCTGATGGTACCACCAAGGGCATAGCTCTTTTGGGGAGAGGGAAGATTTTAGTGTTCTGTGACAATCTATGTTACTGCTCATTGGCTGGCATGGGCAAGCCTCCAGATCAGTTAAACACTTGTATCAGCCTTTTCTGCTTTGAGGGCATTATGTGAAAATGAAAAAAACCTTCTTTCAGATGCAACAAAATAATGCTTTCAATGTCCATTTAATAAATTTGCAACATACTTTGGAAAATGAACTTTTACTAGTGATATGCATCTATGTACATTATCAATTGAATGTTATCTAAAATTGTTACAGTAAATTTACACTGATGTTTGTAATTTTTGCCTGTCAGTCAGCCTTTCTGATCCACACACCAAGCACCAATCGCTCATATGAGCTAATTATTCCCTAGCATTCATTTCACTCTTAAGCCATCTGATGTTGTGAATAATGGGCATGTGCAGATACATTTTATACAAAATGTATACAAGTAATAACAATCCCTTTTTTCTTTTTAATGCCGATGAAAATCTGCATTTTAAAACAGGCAGAATATTATGAGTCACAGCAAAGAAAATAATCAAATATGATTTGAATCCAAAGATATATTCTGATAGACTCATTTAAAAAACATCCAGGAAAGAAAAACATTTGAAATAAAGACGATCACATTCTTCAACACTAAAGATAAAGGACTTAACATGGACTTGAGTTTTCTGGCACATTAACAGAATTTCTTATAATTCTGTCTGAATCTTTCTCAGGTTTTGGTGTTTGTCCAATAAAAATGTGATGGAAGAAAGAAAGAATAAGGAAGATGTCAAATACTTTGTAGAATGAACAGGGGTGTAGGAGCCAGAATAACTCTGGGGGGGGGGGGGGGGGGGATATAATATAGCTCATTGTATACACAGTCCGTAAAAAAGCCTATATATACATACATACAAACATAGAAAAATCTGAGGAGGATTTATACCTCCCCCCCCCCCCCCCCCCAGTTCTTACACCCATGAGAAAGAAGGAGGAAATCGGGAGAAAGAGGTGGGGAAAAGAGAGATAAGAGAAAGATAGGTGGGATATTTTCTGTTTACAAATGATTGTATGCATATTACATTGTGTCTCTATGTACGGTAATTATTTTATTTAAACAATTAGGGTAAACTAATGTTTTATTTATGCACAAATCGTAATCTGTCATTTAACTCTGTCACTTCCGGAGGGCTAAGCAACTTTTAGTGGTTTGCTTGTTATGGCAGTGATAGGGTTAAGGTACTAATATCCCATCTTTGCATTATGATATTCTGAAGGACTATAGGTGATAATAGTATTTCTATTAAACTTTAATACATTTCACCTAAACACAAACACTTTTTTATGAAGGAGTTCACATCCACGTGTAAAAGTCTTCGCTTTGTGTATTGCTCAGGAACACAGAGCATGACTAGAACTGTCAACGTGTACAAATCAGCTTCAGTGTGATTGGCTCTTGATCTGACTCTTCAACTTTTGACCAAATTAGCTTGACTAACTTGGAGGAATAAATTACAAGTTCCATAACTTTTGCATACATAATTAATATTCCCTAAAAGTGCTATTAATATGAAAAATAATAATTTTAGGTGGACCTCGCCCTTTACTCATCAGTGCCAAGCACGTTACATTTTCATGCTGCCCTGTCTGGGATCCTTGGGCCAGGCATGTTAACTTAAAGTGCTGATCACCCCCAAATACCTGCTGTGTCGGGTGATCCGCATGTGTTGATGTAGAGCGGGATAAAGGAATACACTCATCACCTTTGCATATAAATATTTTTTTAACTGTCTCTCTCCAATGCGCACAAAGGGGGCGCAGCACAAATTTTACATTCCCCATCATCTGACTATTCTCCCAATCCCCCACCCTAGTCACCCATCCACAACTTACCCCTCTTCTGCGGTCTTAGGGAATTAAGGTCAGTATAAACAACTTGCTACTTGGATCTTTCCTGTTGGGTGGCCACACGCAGTGGTGATGAGCGGCCACTAGATGGCAGAGCCGAGATTTCACTGCTGATTTTACTGAATTTCATCTGAATTTCATAGTGTTAGGGTACGGGTTAGGATTAGGAGTCCTTTCCTTTTTGAAATTCACCAAAATTCACCAGCAGTGCTGCCCACCAACCTCTAGATAGAGCTGGCAATTTTTAGTGCCCATACCATAGAGTTAAGGTTAGGTAAACTTTCAGGGTTAGGGTGAGGGTTAGGGTAACCGTCTAACGTTACAACTTGTGTGAAATATCGGCAGCGCTGCAAATTATCATCTAGTGGCTACTTGCTGGCACTGCAGCTGTAAATGCTGGCAAATTTACAACTGGATAGATCCAGATTAGGGTTACGGTAATTGTTAGGGTTAGCGTAAGGGTAAGAGTTTTAGGTTAGAAATTATGTAAAATATCGACAGCTGCTGGCCACCCAACGGGAAAGATCCTGCCACTTTATTGCAATAAAAAAACAGCTATTTTTTTAATTTTAATTTTATTTCTATTGAAAATAACTGCTCTCAATATTGGGTCCCCTCCCATCTATTACAAATTATATTTCAGTGTGGAGCACGATTAAGTGCTAAATCTCATTACTGCAACATTTTGGTGGCAGAGTGTAGGCAAATGTGTTGAGAAAAATAGCTTTTTTCAGTTTTCTTACAAAACATTTTTTTAATCACAATAAAATAAAATGAAAGCATGTTTATACTGACTTATAGTTCTTAAAACTTATAAAGACAGAACAATGCAGCCTTTTAATATACGTGCGGGGAAACTAGAGACATTTATTAAAATCATAACTGTACAGATTTAGCCTATATCACATTTAAAAGGACATATGTTATGAATTTGAAAAATAACTATAAAAATGTAGTCCTAGGACTGGTGCCGGTCCTTGAGACCTTATCTGCCAATCCTAAGGAACAAAGAGGGACGAGGAGAGATTGACATTGTAAAAACACATCCCTATCATTAGTCACAGTTATAGATAGATTATTGAGGAAATTGTATGTATTTAAATGCACACTGTTCAAATCAATGCAAAACAAGATGGAAATTGAATATGCTACATTTGGTATCAAATATTCTAAGCTCAAAGACAGGGCCCTCCATCTTTGCAATGTGTAAATATTGCTATTGTGATTGTAACCTGTGTATAGTGAGATGGAATATGTTGGCGCGTTACAATTATATAATAACTAGCGAATTGCCCGTCAAAAAATTACGGCAATGAAATTGTAAGGTAGCTAATGCTGTTTGGTTTGTAATAATGAAATATATAATACATTAATAAATGAATATACTTGACCTATTTTGAAGCATTGTGTTGAAGAGCTGGCAATCTGTTTTGAGGTTGCTGCAGCATTAGTGGTGTGGAGCTGCTGTGTAAGCGTGCTGAATGTGTGCAGTGTAATACTGTGCGTGCGCGAGACCAAACCGTTAGCGTAGTTGTGTACTTCCGCATTGTTGTAAAATGGCGGGTAATGTGTCGTATGCGTCTTAGCGGAATATCCGTAGGTCTTTTGTGGTGTTTTGCGAATTTCTTGTGGTGTTTTTCGTGTTTAGACTGCTGTAGCCTCGTTTTCGTTTTGTTCGGCGGCCATTTTTTGTCGCTTAGAGAATTTTTCAGTGTCTAAACTCTTTTATTTTGAGTTAAATGAAGGTGTAAGTTGCCTTTTTGAGGTCCTGGATGCTCCCTCTTGCTGTAGGTAAGCTTTTTATGTATGTGCTGTGTGTATTTATTGTGTTTTGAATTTTGTAATGTTCGCGAGTTGCGTTCGAGTGTTGCGAGGTCGTAATGAGTGTTAACGTGTCTCGTATGTTGTTTGCGTTGCGAGGTAAAGTTTGCGAGGGTCGTAGTTGGTGTGTCGTGTTGTTTGCGTTGTGACGTAAAGTTTGCGAGGGTCGCAGTTGCTGGCAAGGAGCGCCTTCGTATTTATTGTGTTTTGAATTTTGTAATGTTCGCGAGTTGCGTCCAAGTGTTGCGAGGTCGTAATGTGTGTTAACGTGTCTCGTATGTTGTTTGCGTGGTAAAGTTTACGAGGGTCGTAGTTGGTATGTCGTGTTGTTTGCGTTGTGACGTAAAGTTTGCGAGGGTCGCAGTTGCTGGCAAGGAGCGCCTTTGGCGCTCCATGCCAGCAACTGAGGCCCTCGCCCGCAGCCCTTGCTACGCGAGGGCCGCGGCTCGCTGTGCGTGCCCCCAAGCGTGAGCAACGGCTCGTATGCTCACAACTATATATGTGACCTATTGTACATTCACAACATCCTAGTTTAAAATTGCTTTCAATGCACAAGTAGCTAAGCAAACACACAGACTATATTAACTAAAGATGGGCGCAATTAACAATTCATGGTAAACATTAATCAATGACATTGCTTGTGATTTGGATCTAGTGTCACTTTAGTCTTTGTTACCTGAATATGTATTTTTTGTGCATAAAACAGTAAAGCATATAATAGAAACATGAGGACTATTGTTCCCCTTTAATTGTTTGACTATTCCCTCCGAGATATTTGGGGGGATGGGTCCACTTGAAAATAGGATACATACAGTACTTATTGGCCTAACTATATTACAGGCATGGGCGTATGTGCCCCCCCAAAAATATAGGGGGGTACTTCAACTCTGCTCCCAAGACAGGAAGCAGGGGGTGGATCTACTGACGGTGCACCTGGTGCAATACACTGGGGCCCTGCTCTGGGATAAAGAGAGGCATTATCTCTCGAAAGCTTGTCGCTTTATTATGAATACGTTTGTCTGATTATTCAACTGGATTACTGAGCTACCTCACTTTATATATATATATATATATATATATATATATATATATATATATATATATATATATATATACACAATACAAATTATGGGTCAAAGCTTTCATTGGAAAGGCATACTGCTCCATAAGCCAAATCTGGTTAATAAGTTTAATTTAAATACTTTTTGTGTCCCCTATTCATTTAACCCTATTCCTCCAGTTCCTACGCCCCTGATTACAGGCTAGCTTTATGAATTTATAATACACTTCATATAAATAAAAAAAAAAATAATCTTTCTATCTAATGCTGATAATAATGTTTTAGAAAGACTTCCTGTACAAGTAATGTAAAGTCGTTAAATAAAAAATCTTGCTTGACTAGATTACCCATCTTATATGCAATCAAAAGGTTTCCACGTTTTAAAACATAATTTATTAAATGCGTAACAGAAAATGTGAATTTTTGTTTTCAATAAGCCATTATGTGGCTCTAGCAATTATTTATATTTTCCAGTTTTTATGGTAGTTTGTTTCTGTCTGAAAAATGTAGTTAATGCATGTAGTGGAATGCAGCAATTAATATAAAATTATCTGTGACAAATTATATATATATATATATATATATATATATATATATATATATGTACATATAAAATATATCATATATATATATATATATATATATATATATATATATACACATATATAAATATATACATATATATATATATATATATACATATATATAAAAATATTATATTTATAAAAATCTAATCTTATTTTTTGTTACTTTTCTCTTGCAACAAATTAAATATTCAAATAAAATCCAAAGCAACCGGATCAAAACACACTTTATATAATTATAGATTAACCATTCATTAAAACTGGCTCTTTAAAAAGTGAAACTAATCTACACGTGCTCATATCAGGCACTTGTCCCACCTCCATATGCGTTCCAAGCCTCTCTTCCGCTCAGAGCACCGCCTCCTCTTCAGTGATTGGCTGATTGTTGAGCAATAAAGTAGGTGGAGTTAAGAATCTACACAATATCTTCGTCACACGTAAGAAACGTCTGTAAGACTGGCAAACATGCGATGACCCAGTGGCCTAATGGATAAGGCATCAGCCTCCGGAGCTGGGGATTGTGGGTTCGAGTCCCATCTGGGTCGTACTAAGCACATGTTTTGTGCCAAAGACACATAATATAAATTAAAATAATAAACATATTAAAAACAAACAGAATTCCCTGCATTCGTTTCATTACAGGAAACAGGCGTGTTATATTATAATAATGATGCACAATATTATCTGCACTAGTTCAATAGCAAAATGAGTCACTATCATTACTAAATATATTTCAGACTATATAGAAATGCATTACACATTTTATTACAGCTAATATTGTATTTTATTATGTGGTGTGTGTATTTTATTTTATATATATATATATATATATATATATATATATATATATATATATATATATATATATATATATGTTTACATATTTATTAATGTATTTTTTTTAATTTAGATCTGTATGCTTTATTACATATGTAATTCCATATTTTTCAATACATTATTGCCCAATTTTGATTTATTCCTTATATTAATGCACTATATTTATTAATGTATAATTTTTATTTCAATTTATTTTCTTATTCTTGGCATTAATTGCACATTGTGATGTACATTCCTCCCTATATATGCCCCCCACCCAAAAAAAAATCCTTACAAATTATTTTTGTGACCATGATATTTCATGTTATAGTATATCCGCCTTTGAAATATGCCCTTTTGTACTTAAAGATTGTGGTTGTTTAGTTATTCAGTCAGATCCGACTCTCCATGACCCTATGGATCGCAGCATACCAGTAACATCTGTCAGCTCCCTCAAGCCCATGTTCAATGACCTCATCTATCCATTTGCCATCCCATTAAAGTTAAGGCCATGTGTTAATATTGTATTTTTATTTATACTTAACCCCCGTATACAGAATACAGAATATGTTGTCGCTTAACAATTAACTTTATTATTAATACAATTAATAATAATAATTTACATATCAATAATTTATCATTTACATATTAAAACGGTCCCTTTTCACCATTTATTTTTAACACAGCTATTACATGAGTTGACTGGTGTGCAATTATTGTGTTTCACCACTAGGAGTCAGTATAATCCAAGACATTTATCTAAATATGGTATATTTCTGAACATACAGCTATATTGTGCAAAATATTCTTTATACATGTATTTGGGATAGTTTATGAAACATCTTTGTTGTTGTTCAGTCCTTCAGTTGTGTCCGACTCTCAGTGACCATAAGGACGCAGGCACATCCTTTGTCTGGTTGTGCTTATACATACATTTTTTATGCAACAATACTGAAATGAGTTGCCAGTTTCTTCTCCAGTGGACCGCGATTTGTCTGACCTCTCTGCTATGACCTGCCCATCTTGGGTGACCCTACATGGTTTAGCTCACAGCTTCATTGAAGTACAGAAGCCCCTTCACCAAGACAAGGTAGCAATCCAGATGGGGATAAAACATCCTACAAGTCAGCAATAAGTAGAAACTCTATTGTAAACTGTTATAATACTAAATATGACACTAATGTTCAAAATAACATAAAGTGCAAGTTTTCAAATTAAAGGGCCGAAGTAGTGCCAAAATGACATAAGCAAGATAGTATAATTAGGCAATGATCATTAATAAAATTAATATTTATTCATTTAAAAAAGCAATATTTAATATTAAGCTTAAAAGGCCAGTGTAAGCACTTTTCATGTTAAATCTATTTTTAAATTCACTACTTATTAAGATTAAAAATATACTAATGGCATCGGTAACTGATCAAATTCTGTCACCCCAAAATCAATTTGTTTTTTAGGTCATTCTTAAAGAGGGAGAAAAAACTGTATATTCATTGTATTAGTTATTTGTTTCTTAAGTGAATCATATCTGAGAAATTCAGTGTTGTTTGTGCTACAATTTTAGACACATGGACAATTTCCAAATATTAATGAGGGTGGGTCATCAGGGAGTGGTGGGGGAGGAGACAACAATGAGACAACAGCTTGCTTTGTTAGGTAATTGGATCATATTGTACTTAACACCTTTCCTTTCCAAGGTCCAGAAACAGCATACTTGCACCGGGAAATACAATGATTGCTCTGCAGAAATGTAAACACCCCTTTCACACATTTACATTCAACCAATATTTCATGGATGCCTCCAGGGTACAGTTTTCTAATTAAAAACTAGCTTAATTCCCTTTTCTCTGCTAAATTATACCCTCGGTTAAACATTACGTTTTCTTGCTGGCTTTGTGACCCCACTCGTCTTTCTGCTGCTGATTCCTCTTGTTTCAATCTTCATGGCTACTCTGCTGATTGCTACCTGTCCTGAATTTATCTAGGTCTACTTAAAGGACCACTGGGGTTTTATTTCTTAACTAGTAACTTGCCCATCACAAATGACAGGATAATATTTGGTATGTCTCAACCCCTCCCCTGTGTCTCTTCCACTCTCTCCTGTGTCTCTCCCCCTCCTCCCTCCCCTCTGTCTCTTCTTGCTCCTCTTCCTCTCCTGTGTCTCTTTCCCCCCTCTCCCTCCCCTGTGACTCTTCCCCCTCTCCCTCCCCCGTGTCTCTTTTCCCCCTCTCCCACCCCCGTGTCTCTTTTCCCCCTCTCCCTCTCCTGTGTCTCTCCCCCTCTCCCTCCCCTGTGTCTCTTCTCCCCTCTCCCTCCCCTGTGTCTCTTTACCCCCTCTTCCTCCCCTGTGTCTCTTTGCCTCTCTACCTCCCCTATGTCTCTTCCCCCTCTCCATCCCCATGTCTCTTTTCCCCCTCTCCCTCCCCGGTGTCTCTTTTCCCCCTCCCCTGTGTCTCTTTTCCACCCCCCTGTGTCTCTTTTACCCCTCTTCCTCTCCTGTGTCTCTCCCCCCTCTCCCTCCCCTTTGTCTCTTCTCCCCTCTCCCTCCCCTGTGTCTCTTTACCCCCTCTCCCTCCCCTGTATCTCTTCCCCCTCTCCCTCCCCTGTGTCTCTTCCCTCCTCTCCCTCCCCTGTGTCTCTTCCCCCTCTCCCTCCCCTGTGTCTCTTTCCCCCTCTCCCTCCCCTTTGTGGGGTCGTTATACACTATGACAACAATTATAGTGATTTTACTGCTTGAAGATTTACACTTCAAAATATGGAACATGTCTTTAGGATGCAAAAAAAAAGAAAAAAGCCTCTAATTTATTACCTTTTATATGAATTGTGTTGTGGAATCTGCCATGTTGCTTTTAGCAGAGGACTTCCTGAGGTGGGAGGGTGCAGGAAGTTTGTGTCTGCACAATGGGAATATGACAGTAAGAACTGCAAGCAATCTCAGCACGACTATAGGAAAATTCATTAGTTTACAAGGACACACCCACCTCAGGAATAGCAGGCAAGAACACAAAATGACACAAAAAAGCTAAAAAAAATTGTTTTACATTTTTTGGATTACTACTAACATTTTGCCTACTATCATGTTTACTGCCATGGTTCTAGTAAATAAAGACTCATAGTTGAAGGACACAGTGGTCATTTATTTACAAGAGTCATGTCCTTTGTGTCTGCCCTGGACCAGTACAGTGCCTTGCAAAAGTATTCACCCTTTTGGCATTTTTCGTGTTTTGTTGCGTCACAACCTGGAATTAACATGGATTGTTTGAGGATTTGCATCATTTAATTTACAGAACATGCCCACAACTTTGAAGACTTTTTTTTTTTTATTGTTAAGCAAACAACAAATAGGACAAAATAACAGAAAAAGTCAATGTGCATAACTATTCACCTCCTAAAGTCAATACTTTGTAGATCCACCTTTTGTGGCAATCACAGCTCCAAGTCCCTTTGGATAAGTCTCTATGAGCTTGCCACATCTTACCACTGGGATTTTTGCCCATTCCTCCTTGCAAAACTGCTCCAGCTCCTTCAAGTTGGATGGTTTGCGCTTGTGAACAGCAATCTTTAAGTCTGACCACAGATTTTCTATTGGGTTGAGGTCTGGGCTGTGACTAGGCCATTCCAACACATTTACATGTTTCCCCTTAAACCACTCAAGTGTTGCTTTAGCAGTGTGTTTGGGGTCATTGTCCTGCTGGAAGGTGAACCTCCGTCCTAGCCTCAAATCACGCACAGGTACAGGTTTTGCTCAAGAATATCCCTGTATTTAGCACCATGCATCTTTCCCTCAACTCTGACCAGTTTCCCAGTCCCGGCTGCTGAAAAACATCTCCGCAGCATGATGCTGCCACCACCATGTTTCACTGTGGGGATGGTGTTCTTTGGGTGATGTGATGTGTTGGATTTGCGCCAGACAAAGCGTTTTCTTTGATATCCAAAAAGTTAAATTTTAGTCTCATCAGACCAGAGCACCTTCCTCCATACATTTTGGGAGTCTCCAATTTCTTTTTGCTGAACGTAATGGCTTTCTTTTGGCTTATTGTCGCCCTATGTACAGATACTCCAGTCTCTGCTGTGGAACTCTGCAGCTCCTCCAGGGTTACCTTAGGTCTCTGTGCTGCCTCTCTGATTAATGCCCTCCTTGCCCAGTCTGTGAGTTTTGGCGGGCGGTCGTCTCTTGGCAGGTTTGCTGTTGTGCCATGTTCTTTCCATTTGGTTATGATAGATTTGATGGTGCTCCTGAGGATCATCAAAGATTTGGATATTTTTTATAACCTAACCCTGACTTGTACTTCTCAACAACATTGTCCTTTACTTGTTTGGAGAGTTCCTTGGTCTTCATGGCAGTGTTTGGTTAGTGGTACCTCTTGCTTAGGTGTTGCAAACTCTGGGGCCTTTCAAAAAAAGGTGTGTATATGTAATGACAGATCATGTGACACTTAGGTTGCACACAGGTGGACATCATTTCACTAATGATGTGGCTTCTGAAGGTAATTGGATGCGCCAGAGCTTTTTATGGGCTTCATAACAAAGGGGGTGAATACATACGCACATGCCAATTTTCTGTTTTCTATTTCTAAAAAATAGTTTTATGTATATATTTTTCTCATTTTACTTCACCACTTAGACTATTGTGTTCTGATCCATCACATAAGATTCAGATTAAAAAAACATTGAACTTAAGGCTGTAATGTAACAAAATAGGTAAAAAGTCAAAAAATGCTGGTCTATGGCCTTTAACCTTTGTCTACATACATTGCTTGAATGTAATGCACTTGTTGCAGAGTCTTGGTGTCATTGGGCCAATTCATTTTGTTCTGCAATGTTTGTATACTACACTGTATAATGCCAAATTAAATACAATAGTGAGTAACTATGCTAAGATAGATAAATTTCTTAAGAGGGGAAAAACAATATGACCTGACATAGGTGCATTTAATATGGTTTCAGCCAGAAAGAGCAGATCACTGGGCAGAGGATCTTGATGCCCCAGAAACGGGGGAAATGCTATTTTTTCATGGCGAATAATGAGGAGTCAGCAGATGTGCATGTTATTTTTGTGATAAAATCAAACTTTAATTTTTGCTTAAAAAAATACTTTTTATTTTCGACCAGCTTTGCAAACTGTACTATTGGCCCTGGCAATAAATTTTACTATTATTGGACTGGCACATTGAGATTATTATTTAATATTTGGTTTGCAACTAATAAGATTTTATTGAATTATTTTTAATATCCTCATTTTTTTTATTTGAGTAAGCAAGGTGCATAGAACATTTTATTATATGTGTGATATATTTTAATATACATAGACCATTATTTCATAAAGAAGCCCATTGTTGGGGCTTAATGTGTTCCTGTAGATCTTCAAGGTTTTGCATCAGTGATCAAGGGAGGAGCACACTTGGAAATCTGCTATTGGGTGCAGAGAGGCACCACGGGGCAGTCAGTTGTATACTAATAACATATTTGCCTGCTGTGCATCAACATTACTTCCAGCCGCCATGCAGGAAATGCTGTGTATTGACAGACCTTATCAAGTACCAAGATCTCCATTCCTGCATGTCAAAATCCCCAGAGATGTCATGCTTTAAATACACTATTTCACCACAAAGGAAGCCTATTCCTCAAAAACAAAAATGCCAATGACGTCCCTTCGTGGAGAGAATGTAAAGACACAACTCCATTGATCAAGTCAATGTGTGGTTATTCCAATTAAATTATTTGTACATTCTAATTGTCAATTTCTTATACTTTCCCAGGAAAAATGGTAGGTGCCTGGGTGTTGGCCCTCCAGATAATGTCTCCATCTCCTCTTTGGAACCAAAATAACAGCACAATACATCTTTGTAAATGATGCTCTTAAAATGACTGGTGGAAAAAACTCACAGGAATGGGTATGGCTTGATGAACAAGTGTCTAGGTCATACTGGCACAAGAACATGAATAGTTCCAAGGTCGGAGGTACGGAAGCAGACTGGGTAATCTCAGTCACTGGCTGTAGGTTAAAAGACGGACAGATACATTGTTTTTTATTTGTTTGGCGGTCTCTAGGATTTATTAGTTTTCATCATTTTCATATGAAACTTTAATGATATTTTCCAAACGTATTTCTCGCTATATATGTATGTACCGTATTGGCCCGAATATAAGCCGCACCAGCATATAAGCCGCACCTGTGAAATGCAAGGAGAAAAAAAAAAAAATAATAATATCCTAATATAAGCCGCAACTTATCTATGGTAACTTCTTTTGTGGGTTACAGCTCGCAAAACGTTACAATCAATATTCAATTGATACAATTACGCAGGCACTCGTCAAATGTAAAAGAAAATCCTATGGGTTCCAAATAGGACCTGCAAGTGGTTTAAATGTAGCATTGGAAATGCAAATTAAAATCAATACTGCACTTTAAGATACGGGGAAAGCAATAAATGAAATTAGAATTAATTGTGCAACAGTCTCAAGCCCGCAAATCGGTAACACTTTTTTTACAGTCACGAATATAAGCCGCACCCGTAATTTCCAAGCTCGGAAATCGGAAAAAAAAGTGCGGCTTATATTCGGGCCAATATGGTAAGTATTTAGTTTGTTAATTACCTTTTTTACATATATTTTTTTTTCCGGTTGACTTATATTGACATACATTTACTATTTTCTCTATATTTTAGTTTGTCTTCATTTTTTTTCTTCCTTTTAGCTTTTTTTGTACTTTTGTATAAATTTAATTGATTAAGCTCTTTGTATTTATTTGGATATATTTATTGGATTTTTATCTCATTGGGTATATCATTTGGTGGCTCAAACTTTATATTTGAAGTTTCTTCTTGGAATCCTACCCACAATGAAGCTGCTTTTTTGGTTTCCAATACTGTATTATGTGGGGTGAGATCATGCTTCTCACACTCTTCATTTAGCCACTTAGTAAGTGTCATGAAAGAATCCAGCTCGGGTTAATTGTTATACTTGATTCAGTCCAAACATTCTCTTCTTACATCCACATATCAGGAATATCGCAAAGATACACATTTTCATTAGCCCCTTGACTGCTTGGACAACTACCCAGACTATTATCTTCTCCCTTCTAGACTTATACAACCCTTTACTCAGTCTTCCTTCTCTTCTCGTTCCTCTGCAATCACAACTTAATGCAACTCGTTTCATCTCCCTTTCTTCTAAATTTCCGGTCTACCAATAAAGTCTAAAAGAAACTGTTTTGAAGCTATTCACTCCTCAGCTCCTCCATAAATCTCTCTTCTCATCTCACACTATACCCCGGCTTGTCTTCTTCACTCTGTTCAGGATGTCTCCTCACTCTTTCATTCAGTTCTAGAGCTTTAGTAGTACAACACTTCTGGATCGCACTTGTATAAATAATTTATATTGGAGAACTTTATTTGTATTGTATTAGTGAATATATTGGAATTGTTAATTATATTACTGTTGCTTCATATATACATCTAATATTGAATAACATCTAAATAATATAGGTATACAATTCACTTACTTGGGTCACATGATGCCTGGGTCACAGGATTATCAGGTAATTCAAAATGGAGAGCGGGAGGACTTATTTGTATATTAGGCAATTGGATGTTGCTAATGCATTTCCCTGAGGAAGTCAGCACATGCCTTATGAAACACGTTGGTGCTCCCTATTTGATGCCATACATTTGAGGGTTATTTTTCTATTTTTAATGTGACTTCCACAGACCAACCATTGATTAGTCTATTATTCAATAGCAGTCATCATCCTGTAAATTTGGAAAGTAATATCCCTTATGGGCAGTATCTACGTATCAAGAGAATCTGCACAAACGAACAAGATTTTCAAAATCAATCAAGGGATATCAGAGTCATTGGAATGTATAATAATCAGTGGGATACAATAAAATATATTTAAAAAATTGGCATTTGTTGTTACTTGATCCGGATTTAGCCCATGCTTGTTGGGTGAATCAGAAAGGCTGAATAACATGTCAAACATACAAACTTCAATATGAGTTTAATGTAAGAAAATGCTACTTTGAAAACAGTTAAAAAATAGCTTTTTTAATTTTAAATTATACCATATTTGGAACTATATTTTATATTTTGATACATGACAAAATTATTAGAAAATCAGTACTCAAACTGCTAAAAAATATTAGATATCACTATTACAGCCAAGGCGTCACTAACCCTTTATGAAACACATAATACAGGTAGTCCTCGGGTTAAGGACAATATATGTTCCTGGGAACTTTAAACAATTTTTTGTATGTAACTCAGATCCATGATGAACATTAATAATAATAATATAATGGCTCATATGTGGTAATAATAATATAGTTGGATACTATAATAATTATATTCTTATACTGTAATAATAAGTTACAGAAACTATTGTACTCTTTCTTTTAAGTCAAACAAACAACAAACTCATACAAAAAATCCTTGGGAGTCCTTTCTTAATTATGTGTAACCTGTTACCTGTAATTAGAAATGTATTACTAAACAGAGGCAGAGTAACTGAGGGATAAAGATATTAGGTGCACCTTATTACATAGTTACATAGCAATTAAAGGTTGAAAAAATACTTTTAGTCCATCAAATTCAACCTTTTTAGATCTCCTCTGATCTGCAATATGCGGATTAATTGTTAATTGATCCAGAGGAAAGCAATTAAATGTCTATTAAATGTATGGTAAATTCCTGTCACATGAGTAACACAGACCAGATGACCTGTAAATAATAGGGCTGAGAGGGGTATACAGCACATAGTACGGGCAAACACATAATTATACTGTCAATCAAGGATATGATATACTTCATTGGTATGAGTGTTCCTTAATCCTCTTAAAAATGACAAGTTAAAACAGCCCTGAATGTGAAAGTGTTGACTGGTCTTCTCAAGACGTCCTGGTCATTATAGAATAATCTCATAAGGAACGTGAAACAATGTTGCCCTCATTACATCTGTATGGGTTACATTTTTCATCAGCAAATAACATCTGTCCAGTAGTATTTATATCTCTCAAGATTGTGATATTTTAAAATTATTATGACTTATTTATAACATAGAGCTATATTTACTCTCTTTCTAACAACTACCATTGACAAATGTAAAAAATTTTAATATATAAAAAAACTAAATAAAAAATATAAAATGACCGTATCTGATTTATTATATTTCATAAGCAATTATGCGGTAGTGAAATCTACCATTTTGGTTTCTGATAATAAACTTCCTGAGGTGGGATGAGATTTGGAATGGTAAGAAAGCACAATGAGTATATGGTAGTGAAAACCACCAGTGCTTTCTAGGAAGACTAATGGGAAGCTCATTTGTTAACATAGAGTCAGAGGACACAGAATTAGCTGAAATCAGAAAATGGAGACACCCGCCAAAGAATAATTGCATATAAAAGTGACAACTCTAAAGGATGTGTTTGTTTATTTACTTTCTAAAAACATTTGATCTGTTATTTAAGCAAAAAACGACACTCATTTGCGAAGTAGTTAATCAAACTAACAATATTAGCAGTGGTGTAGGCTACAGACAGGAACATATTTTGGGGAAAAATCAGATGTTTTGAAGGCTTGTTTATGAGTAGAAGAATCCATTTTGTCTTGGTTACATAATTTTTTGAAAGTTGGTTTTATGACGATGTGTTTATTTTTCTGTCAGTTGATGGAAGGGTGTGTGCGGATAGAAAAGGGAAAGGCCATGTGGCTTTGTTATATAATTGGACCAGACTGAAATTTACATGACATCCATTCCCCATGACTGGCCAAGATAAATTCTAATGTCTGGATCATCAGAAATATTTTTTTTTCTATTAAAAACTAGCTTAATTAATGTTTCCCTGATTAATCATGCTATTAGACTCAACATTTAATATATATTTATATATATATGGCTATTTTGTTACATATTTCACAATCATGTGAAGCTTTTACCAAACTTCAAGTACATTTAGGAGGTGAAACGTCTTGCCCAGTCAGCTTGTGCTTGTGTTTACATGTATTATAATTAATGTTTTCTTCTGTACGTCTTTGTCCTCATTATATACCACTTTCAGCACAATTTATATAAACACGAGAGTCCTGCTCAGTATTATGTTGGGGAAATCAAGGCTGGAGTTTTAAATTACTGTCCTGAAATGTTTATAAAGGGAGGTATTGCAGTGGCCCAGACTAATTGTTTTCCACACTGAAATAAAAAATAAAAAAATAATGTAAAATGTAGGAAATATGGCAGATAGAAATTAAAATCTAGTGTATTTTTTGGGCACTTATTGTGAAATTGAATTATTATTACTATTACTAGCGAATTGCCCGTCAAAAAATGACGGCAATGAAATTGTAAGTCAGCTAATGGTGTTTGGTGTATATAATGTGGCTGATTTAGCGTCCTTCGTTTTCTATGTCGTGCAACTTTTTAGGAATATCCGTAGGTGTTTGGTGGTGTTTTGCGTATTTAGGGTCCTTTAGCCTCGTTTTCATTTTGTTCGGCGGCCATTTTCTCTCTCGCTTAGGTGATTTTCGAGTCTCTAAACTTCAAAATTTGGGCTTAAATGGAGGAGTAACTTCACTTGCAGAGGTCCTCGGTGCCCCCCCTTGCTGTGAGTAACCTTTTTATGTGTTTGTTGTTTGTATTTATTGTGTTTGTAATGTTTTTAGGGTTGCGCGGGTTGCGTCCTTGTTTTTTAATCTCGTAGGTGTTTTTCGGCAAATACGTAGGTGTTTTTCGGCAAATACGTAGGTGTTTGGTGGTGTTTTACGTCTTTAGACTGCTGTAGCCTCGTTTTAGTTTTTTTCTGCGGCCATTTTTTCTCTTGCTTAGAGAATTTTTTAGTGTCTAAACTCTTCTAATTTGAGTTAAATTGAGGTGTAACTTTAGTTTTCGAGGTCCTGTAAGTAAGCTTTTTATATATTTGTTGTGTGTATTTGTTGTATTTTTCATGTTTTCATGTGCGCGTGTTGTGGACGATTTTTGCGAGGTCGTAATGGGTTGTAACGTGTCTCGTATTGTACGTAAATTTTGCGAGGGTCGCAGTTGCTGGCAAGGAGCGCCATCGGCGTCTTATACGTCAAATACACATTTTGCCTGCATTAAAAGTGTGGGCACAATTGCGCCGCTTCTGTGCATATCTCCCGGGCACTGTATCAATCTATGCTGCCCTGAAATGTCCGCACGTCTGCCCCACCTGCTCCATACGTACCGCCTCCTCCGGCCAATGTTTACTGTGTGCTGTCCGTGCTCCGCCCTGCTCCTACTTGATTTGATGCCCGTGATTGATGGGCAGAAGAATTGATCCGCCAAAGCTCCGCCCCCCGAATCCCGGGGAGAAGACACCGCCCTCCCTACCTCATACTGTTGCTTCTGGATAGATCACAGGCAGCGTGTATGGTGTGTGTGAGAAAGGCGGACCAACTACAGGGTAAATGAAATGTAAAATGTGCATACACACCCACACACACCTAGGGACTAAGAGAGCTTAGAGCATAATGAACATTTTAAAGCCAAGTATTGGCTGATTTTACTGATGACAAAAGTTGCATTATGGCTGTTCCTGTGCCCCCATATGATGATAAATTTGCCATTGGCCGTCTCCTCATATGTTGTCAGTGTGATGAATAGCTGTTCCCATGACACCTGCATGTTACCCTTTGTGGTCAGTGTAATAGTCTGTAAACCAAGGCTGCAGACTATCCCACAACATTCTCTCCAGCAGCATTCACTCAAACCAGATAAAATATGAAGGGGTACAAGACCATTAGATAAAATATGAGGGGGTATGAGACCACCAGATGAAATATGGGGGGGTTAGAGATCACCAGATGAGATATGAGGGGGTACGAGACCACTAGATGAAATATGGCTGGATAAGAGAGCACCAGATGAAATATGAGGGGGTATGAGACCACCAGATGCAATATTGGGGGTTAGAGAGCACTAGATGAAATATGAGGGGGAAGGGGAAATGAAGAACATATTGGTAATATTGACAGTCCTTTCATTTTTGGATTTCTTGCAGAAAATTACCGTTACCTGCTTTTAAAAATGTCTAAGCAGAAGAGATTTTCCTCCTTTAAAATTGGGTGCGTCTTATATTCCGGAGTGTCTTATACGGTGAAAAATACGGTAAATCTTTTGCTTGCAGTAACCTCACTACTAAGCACTATAGAGCAAGAACTATCAAGGACTCTTTAGGTGACTTCAAGATAATGAAACAAATAACAAAGCAAATTAAACTGCAGTTATTTTCTTTTATCCTGTACAACTTAAAAAATGTATTTATTCTAATGCATAAAAAAACTTTAAACTACTAGATATAACAACCCGTTGAAAAATTACTCTTATAACAAATATTTCACTCTGCTTAAGACCACTGTAGTACAGGGGGGACAATTGCATGATTGTGCAGTATTTAACAAACTAACAACATTAGCGGTGACATAAACCATGGGTATAAAATAATTATTAGAGAAAATTGTGATTTAGCAGCTTCCATTTTGGATAGATAGTTAATTTGCAGGCTGAGAGGATGGGATACCCTATAGGGACCCGCTACTTTATTCAGTTCATTTGTCTATATGTAGACTCATGCATTTAAAAGATCATGTATTAAGGCAGCCCCCGGGAAAATGCAAATAAGGGATGGGGCTTTTGACCGGGCAAGGTGCTAGGGTAGATGCAAAGTGTTGTGGGTGGGGTTTAGTAGGAGGCTACTAATAGGGTATTTTTTCTGCCTTAGTCACTTAGCTGTTGGCATGTGAGGAACATCCCTCCCTCCCTCCCCTTTATTTTGTATTTGATATGAATGTTTTGTCAGAGCTTGGCGGGGGTGCTGCATCACCCTAGGATGGAGCTCATTAGCTGGAAGGTATCCGGTGATTGGTCGTTGCCAGAGGTCCCTTGGGCATGGGGTTCCATTGGGCCTCTGGCTGGGTGCTGAGCTCCTTCCGCGTAGGGGTGTGCAGCTACCTCTTGTTATTATGTTCATGTTGTTAATAAAGCTGTGGCCTGGTAATACGCATAAGTGTGTGTCATTATTTGCGTAGTTGGAGTCATTATGCATCGGACCATGTCACATATACGCAGGTCAAGCATTATGTACATTTTTTTATATGAAAAGTAAGTGGTCTTTGGTATATAATCCTTAAATTGACTGGAATGGAATTTATGAGTTGTCAATCTTGAAAGGTGCTTTGGAAAAAAGCACCAAATACGTAAGATTTTGAGCGTAAAGACTCTTTGCCATGTGTTTAATATTGTATTTTTTAAAATTTATACTTAACCCCCGTATAGCGTTAGGGAATATGTTGGAGGGATCTAAATAATGGATAATAATAATAATAAATTAAAGTAAGACAGGGACAGGCTTTTTGCCTCCTCTATTCTGACTTCTTTCAGCATACACAATGGCATGGAGGTTTTGGAATCTTTTATACTTACACAAGCTTACATCTTAATATGATCTTTTTTTTTATTGTAAGATTTTATATACAGACACTTACGTAAATTTATTTAATTTCACTTGTGTGAAAGACTGTTTTATATCTATATCTGTGTTGGTTTACAGGCAATTTTCTTGCCTAATAGAATATATTTTGCATGCAATTTAGAACATATAAAACACTATTATTATTTTAATTCTGCTTTTACTTTCTGCTAGGTTTTATTGTGTTATTACCTCGTATACATTCCTTCGCCATGTACCGTAAAATACTTGAGTATGAGCCGACTTTTTCAGCATATTTTTTTATGCTGAAAAAGCCCCCCTCGGCTTATACTCGAGGCAAAAAAACAAAATCCTCCTCCTCCTTCTCCTCCACCCTCAACTTATCATCATCTTCTTTCCCCCCATAAACTCCTCCTTACTGCACCTTCTCCAATCCCTATCCCCCTCTCTCCTTACTTGCTACTTTGCTCCGATGAGCTGATGCCGCAGCATGTCTTCCGTACCGGCATATGCTAATGACGTGACGTCACATATGCGTTGATGATAAGGGGTCGGATGATAAGGTTGTTTTTTTTACTTTGTTAAAAAAATTTAATTGCTGTGGGTCTAATTTATATATTCCATTAAATAGATTACTATTGCACCAGACTTGACTTGAAGAAAAGGTCCCTCTTCGAAATCTTGTCTGTTATTATGTATTGTTAGCCCAATAAAAAAAATATTACTTTATACTGAAATACTCTGTTGTTTGCATCTTCATTACTGGACTAGCAGCCCTATTAAATTTGAGGCCCGTAAGTGCAACGTGACGCTCGCAACCTCTGCGGGCTTGACATTTGTCCGAGTTACTGTGCTATTAAATTAGAACGGCTGCAAGCTACGAGCTAGAGCCGCAAACCTGTAAACCATTTGCCGGCCGTCGGATTTGTGGGCTTGAACGTAATCAATTAAGCAAACCCGTAGTTACGGGTTTAGATGGAGCCAATGGAAACGGAGATCGTCAGCATTGCGTCACAGGAAAATGGAGGATTGATTTCAAAGTCTTACGGGGTTCAATTACAAGTTACGATCGAACCCACATTCTAGATATAATGCAATATTAATAAAGCCGCAAATATGATATTCTATCACATGCAAGTTACAGTATATGTCTTAACACATTGATTGCCGGATCGATATAACACAAAAAATATACATGGGACGATTTGCGGGCTTGAGAATGTTGTACTATTATAAAGACCGAACATCACTTTCACTTTTAATATAAGTACAGTAGTGGGATTTTATTTACAGTTAAAGTGCTATGTATTGGCCTTTACCCCCTTTGCGAGTCCTTCCCCAGCACTCGTTGGCCTTTAGGCTACAATTGCGTGTTACGAGCTTGCTCGCGAGTGATTTTGTTGCAATTTAATTCAATGATTGGAATTCTAACGGTTACGGGCTTGACGGATCTAAGGATTTACGGCCGCAAAGTTCAATGTTGCTCATCCCGTAGGCATTTTTCGCAGCAAGCCCGCAGATCGGCAGTGGCCTGCTTTACCGGGCTAATTTAACAGCCGTAGGTCCTACATTCTACAATACAAGCAAATTTAATAGGGCTGTAAAACTCGCAAGTCAGGTTTAAAAAGAGAAAACTATAAACTTGATTGCTGAAGCTGTTAAAAATGAAATGTGGTTACCAAAGTTTACAAAGTTCAGTAGTATGTCTGTATGACAGAGTGTAAATGCAAGTAAATGCCACGCAGAGGGACCCAGCATTATGAGAATGTTTGTGGCTCCCCAGTAGGCTATTAAGAAAGGTTAACAAGAATTGGTGCAGTTTTGTCTTGCTTCACTGGCTTGTCCAGGGATTCATTCATGCTTCCCCCAAGGCTGCCCCTCATTAGCATGAGGCAGAGAACTACAGAAAATAACCAGTCTGATTCCCAGCTACTGGGACACATAGCTGCAAATATGACAGGACTGTGTGTGTGCCTCCTGCTCCTCTGTACAGCCCCGTCCAGAGCCAAAGCAGAGAAGGAAGGTAAGTGGGATGCCCATGCAATTCTCTGATATACTATAGCAATTACATTATAATACAAGTAAATAGTATTATGGCATACGAAATGCTAATAAAAAATATTAAGGAAAAAATAGAATAAGAAAAATATGTCCTGGGAAATTATACTAAGCAGATAATTTGAGGCAGGGGTGTCTATTTCAGTCTCAGTGAAGCTCAGTGGATAGATTTGACAGCAGACAAAATGCTACAGGCGTATCTCTCTACCTTATTCTATCTACCAAGAAAGCAAAGCCTGGGTGTAGGAATTGGGGGGATGAGGGGGACAAATCCCCCCCAGATTTTTCAATGTGTGTGTTTATATGTGGAGAAGCAGTTTGTGGTATTTATATACTATATGCCGTGTCCCCCCCAGATTTTCTATGGCTCTTACACCCATGAAGAAAAGCATTGGTTTGATACATATTCAGGATGGCTTATGCATATCACAGGCATGCTTGAATTACTTTACTGTGTATTCTCTACCATATCCGCTTACTTGGTACCCTTTGACATATCACTTTTAAATCGATTTCTTGTTCTTGCACTACTCTTTTTCTGAAATACACTTACTTCTTGAGCTTTATTACATTTTTTATATATTTGTAAAGTTTTTTTTTCTTCATTTTTTACCCTCTCTCTTCTGTCCTCTAAGTTATAGATATTATTAAAAAAAATTACTTTTTGAAGAACGATACTTTGAAAGAAATGTATATTTATGTGTTAATGGGTAGATTGAGTAGTTAAACAGTGTTTTATCTGAAATTTCTGTTTATATTCCACTTGTAGGTTGAGTTTTTTGTTTGTGTCTTTTCTTTAAAAAAATAAAATAAAATTGCATTAGAACAACTTGGTATGATTAAAGCAAATGAACCATTTTCATGTTTATAAGAATCCTACTAGATGATCTTTAAAGAGCCACTAGGGTCATTTTTAGGTTTGCTTTTTTGTTTTTTTAATTTAGAAAATTGGAGGAGGTTCTTTAAAGGTGCCACTGTCATTTTTTTTACATCCACATCAAAAATATTTACTGAGAAAATATACATATAAAGTTTTCCTCCTGAGTAAATAATACCTTCACCAAAATGAAAAAAGAAAATGAAATAATATTGAGATATTATCAAAGGTCTTTATTCACGTCAAGATGAGATAAGTTTATTTTAGTAGTTTGGTAAGTGCAGAAGCTGTAAAATGGTATTATGTGTACAACCTAAAAAACTGGAAAAACATTATTTTAATAGATGAAAAACACGTTTTTTGAAAAATGTCAGTGTGGTTCGGGGCATAATTATGTAAAAAAATATAATAAAGATAGATTTAAATTAGAATAACAAATATATTGTGATGCCCCTGCTGGGTCCTGGAGTCATCTATGGTACATTGGTGAAGGGTGCATGTATGAGAGGGGCCTTTATACCACTGCAGGAGCAGGGCTTGCAGTTATAGCTCTTTCTGTTTTGTGGATAAGAGCATGGTATCAAGTTGAGCTTAAGTCACAAAAGATACAACTTTTCCATACACAGTATACAATTTATTTTCTCTAAACTGGTTTTCATTGGTTACTGTTACATACTTCACATACTTGAAGCTTTTCCTAAATTATGACGATCCTTTAATGAATCCACTGAAATATCTAATGAAACTGGTTGTCAACAAGTCCTGACAGCTTGGAGTCTGAGGGGATGTTGTTATCTACTGAATAATGGAGGGAGAGAAGCTTTTAGTATTTGACACCTACTCCTCACACACATTTTCAAAAGTAGACAGTTGTTATGTAAACTGCAAGTGTTTCTCATTCAGAAATGATGGAGGACTGTAGACACATCAAACGTCCTTTTTGTTTGTTTTTATATTTAAAAACTAGCTTTAGGAAAATTTTCCTGCCTAATTATGCTTTTATAGTTATATTTTTCATTTCTTTTAATGCCATATCATTTAGTTTATTAAGTTAAAACATATATACAGGGGCCCTTATACATCTTAGAAAATGTTGCATATTTCAAATAGTATCTCCAGTTTTTTCAATAAGTATGCAAGAGTTGTTTCCTGGGTAAAATTGCCACTGCATACTGTACCTAGGGTGACTCACTCTATTTTATGTCCTTCTACCACATATCTAGCCAGTGGTAGAGCTAGAGAATGGAGTGCAAAAAAAAAATTGCCCTCCTCCAGTTGCCACCTTACCCTCAAGACCACTTCCCAAAGTAGCTTCCTTCTCCCTCGTGACCAATGCCCTAATCATTGACCCTGCTTAATACTCCTAATTTCTCCAAGCCACAGGACCCCCTTAATTCCCCCGAAGATCCCTTCTTAAAGCAACTTGCCTCCACCTTAGATTCCTTGCTGCTTGTGCCTGCTTGACAAGGTGTCGATGCTCACTCCGTGACCCCCATTCCCGAGGAGAGAAAAACAGGTCAGTGTAGAGGCACCCCAAAAAATGTCCCCTTGTGCAGTGGTGGTAGCTCCACCCCCAGATCTAGCATCCTCCACTGAACCTCTCTATTGCCTCCCCATACCCTGCACAGAATAAATTCAAAATCTTGACTCTCACTCGCATATTAAAGCCCTCAATGTGTCTGCACACTCCTACATCTCTTCCCTAATCTCCAAGTATTCCCCAAACTGTCCCCTTCAGTCTAATCAGAACCGGCTCCTATCCTCCTTTCTAATTACCTCCATTACCCCACCTATAAGAAGACTCCCATACTGCTCCTACCCTTTGGTACTCCCTACCATGCTGTCCCAAGAGCCTTCACAAGTATTGTTTACGGATATCAACTGGCCTGCTGGTTTATTCTTCTGTATGACCCGGAGCCCCCTCTTCTTACGTCACCGGCCTGACCATCTCCTTTAGAATATAAGCTCTCAGGAGCAGGGACCTCTTCTTCTTTTGTTCTGATATTTGTTATTGTGTTATTATATGTCACATGCTCTGTATATACTGTATTTTCCCATATATAATGGTGCATAAAATGTTGTCACATTATAAATAAAGATTAATAATTATAATATTTTAATTTCCAGGAGAATACATTAGATTTTTATTTGTTTCCCTCAAATTTGCTATATTTCCTGACTTTTACATTATTTTATTTCAAAAACATTTTAATGGGAAAAATAGTTAGTCTGGGCCATTGCAATACCTCCCTTTATAAACATTGCAGGACAGTTGTTTAAAACTCCAGCCATGATTTCCCCAACATAATACTGAGCAGGACTCTCGTGTTTACATAAATTGTGCTTAAAGTGGTATATAATGAGGACAAAGACGTACAGAAGAAAACATTAATTATAATACATGTAAACACAAGCACAAGCTGACTGGGCAAGACGTTTCACCTCCTACATGTACATAACGACACATTTAAACAGCATTATTATCAACCTAGTTTGGTAAAATATTCACATTATTGTGAAATATGTAAAAAATAACATTAGCAGGTATGCAAGAAAGGGACATTAAAGTATTTTAGTTGACTATAATTATGTTATGGGGGATTACATGTCAGACTGCTAGATCGTCTGTAGCTTGAGAGGAGGGTTGTCCTATGGGGGTGTAATTTTCCATTGGAGCATACTATAAATACGACACTTCCGTTTAGTTTAGGACAAACTGCACATCTGTAAAGTACATAACAAGCTAACAACAATAGCAGGGTATAAAATTATTATTTAAGAAATTCTTAATAGAAAGTGCCATATTGTTTGGCTTCAGCAATTTCTGCTAGCTTGGAGAGTTAGGGTGGATACGTTTAGGGAGGGAAGAGAGAAGGAGGATACAAGAGTCACAAAATAAATTGCAAGCCCTGCTTCTGCAGAAATGTAAACACCCCTCTCATACACGCAGTCTATGTGGACGGTTTAATTCAATACATGCTGACAAAAGGTAAGTCATCTAAACATGGGCATAGGAGACCCAAATAATCTGGGAGGAATAAATTAACATAATTTTTCCCCTCCCTCATTATGTTGCTATGTTTAAATATTTCAAACACAAAACATGCAATTATTAATTATGGCGGGCAGCTGTTGCCTTGTTCGATTTACTGAACTCATTTCCAAACAGGGGGGGCGGGGGACGACGACATGTAGACTTATTAGTTTTCCATTGGACTGATTGGATTTCCATTGGACCTATCAAAATGACTATTTTGTTATTTTGTAAAAAGATTTTGGATCTTTCCTTCTTCAGCTGCGCCGCATCTCCACAAACGCGGTGAGCGCGCCTGAAGCTAGTGGTGATGTGGTGACTAAACTCTAGATATCTAAAAATAAAAAATAAATATAAGGCTAATCCCAACCATATGCCAAATCCTAACCCTAACCCCAACCCTACCCCTCACCCCTACACAATCGAGTTTAAAATAGATTGCTCCCCTAGAGCAATCTATTTTAAACTAAGTGTAGTACCGCATTGCGAGTGGTAGGTGGCGCTGGAGTGCGCATGCCCACTGCAGCGCTCTCACGAAAGGACCAAGAATTCACCTGTTATCAGGTGTAGTTCATCCAAAGAGCATATTGTAAAATAGGACAGCAATCTAGATAGACACCCACTACACATCACTGTGCATTTCTTAGATAGATAAACCTTTTCACTTAAAGGACCACTGAAATGTCATATTTATAGTATGTTATTTTGGGGAACTTGACTAGATAATATGTCAATTGTTTCATACAGTTTAAAATAAATAAGAACTGCCTTTAATTTTTAACTTTTCAATTTTGCTATAATGAGAGAGATTGCGTCTTGTTCCTGAAGAGGATTTGCAGTGTGAGGAACATTACTGAGGAAACCATTGTCTTCAAGTAGCACTTTTGAAATAGAACTCAATGACAGAGTAAGGCCCTATAGGATAAACCTTTATCTCAAGCTACACCAAGACTAATAGTGTAAGATGGAACCCTATATGACACAATCCAAGTAATCTGTATAAGATGTTGTCTAAAATTGCTTGTTGTCTAAGGTAAGATAACTATAGTTATTATTATTAATCTTTATTTGTATCGCGCCAACATATTCCGTAGCGCTGTACAGGAGATAAGGACAAGGAAGAATACAATGTTAACAGACTGCAGAAAAATGGAGGGCCCTGTTTTGAGATTAGAATCTTTGCAGGAAGTGCTTTTTTCCAAAGCACCCTACAAGATTGGAAACTCGTTACTTACAATCTATAGTTAAACAAAAAAAGGTAAAGAAAGATCACCCATAATAACCATGTGTGTTGTTTGTGTTGTTCAGTCGTGTCTGGCTCTCTGTGACCTCATGGACCGCAACACACCAATCTGATCCATTTGGTATTCATGGCAGAGATACTGGAGTGGGTTGCCAGTTCTGTTTCCAGTGACCCACAGCAGACAGCTCCTGGTATTCCTAGGTGGTCTCCCATTCAAGTACTGACCAGGCCCAACCCTGCATGGCGTCATGGTTCCCTGACTGCAATCAAATCCAGGTCGCAGCAGTGAAAGCACCGAATCCTAACCACTGGACCACACTTAATAACCATAGACAACTGAAATATACACAATTACTAACATTCACTATTACAGTGAGCGATAGACAAATTAAAGTAAAATATAACTTTTATGAACATATATTTTACCAACCTATTTGATAGCTGCAGTGGGCAGACCCATACAGGGACTATTTGTTTGATCTTTCCGCTCCCTTTTTTTATTTAACAGTCTCATCAAGAGTTAAAACCGCCCCTTTTTAAACTATTTCACTACTTGGTGTTAGGAAATCAGACACAGAACAAGAAGCTAATTTATAATATGTACTTTAGAGTTTGATGAATGTGAGTTTTGTTTCCAGGAGCAATGAGACCTCTCCAATGTGTGGACAATGGCCGCTGTAAAGTAAAGCTTCTTAGAAATGGGAAATAATTGCGTCTTCTGCATGGTAACACTGGGATGTGAGCGTCTCACTAACCCCTTCAGTGGCCGACCTATCACAAGTATCCTTCACCCCCACCCCCAAACTGGCAGGCCAAGGGTTAAAAAACCCTGGGCACCGAGATGAAGGGGGGTAAATAGATTGTTTATAAAGGGCCCTTTCACGGCTGCTCATAATGCTGGGGAATTGCAAATACTACATTTTAGTGTTAGTGAGACGTCCAGCTGAGAGTCCATAAAGGGAATTTTTACCCTAAACCATCGGGGGGTTTGAAGCCAAAGCCGAAAACTAGAATACATTTAGGGCATGCTTTTTTTTTTTCCTTAAATCATTTCTATTTACTGCAAAATGGACTTACTTCCCAAGAGCACACATGTACTTAAATGTACATTGTATTTAAAATAAAAAAAGGGAATAAAAGTACAAATTAAGGGACCTAAAATTACATAGGGCCTCATTCAATTGCGAATAGGGCCCTAAATAAGCACATAGCATATTTTTATTAAATAAGTTTTTAGTTAGTGAAAACCTTGCTTTTGGATAGATGCTTGCTAACTAAAAACTTCTTTAATAAAAATATGCTATGTGCTTATTTAGGGCCCTATTCAATTGGCCAAATCGCAATTGAATGAGGGCCATAATATTTAATCAATTATTTAGCTCAGAGTTTGGACCACAGAAGTTTTTATTAATTGTATCTTTAACATCTTTTTTTAATATGTTTTATAAGAGAAGAGATGATTTTTGTTTTATAAAAATGGAAGAAAACTAATGATATTACATTTTGGACCTTTTCTCGTATCTAGCCGTCTTTGCAGCGGCTTGCAGGTGGCTAGCTGTTGCACCCCTTGTTGAATTTAGTCTTAGGGATTAGGGTTAGGGTTTAAAATTTGGGTTTGGGTTTTAGGGTTTGGATAGTGGTAGAAAACACATAGTAAAATAATGACAGGATCTAGTCTGTTATGGCATCGGGACAGGTCCGCCGCTGAAGTGCGGCCCCCAACCGCTAGATGGCGATGCAGATATTTTGCAGCGCTGCCGATATGTGAGAGAAGTTCTAAGCTTATAATGTTAGCCTAACCCTTGAACTAACCCTAACAGTTTACCTAAGCCTTGACTCTATGATACAATCGGCAGTGCCATCTAGCGGATGCTCACCGCCACTGTTGCTGCCTTGTGCTGTGCCAGCATAACAGGATAGGACCTAATGGCACACACCCACACACCACTATTTTACCAAGTATTATCTGCTACTACCTTAACCCTAATCACAAACCAACCCTAAACCTAATTGTGCAGCAGCAGGTGGCAGGCAGATAACAGGAAATATCACACAATTGTTTAGTCATTCAGTATTGTCCAACTCTCCATGACCCTATAAACAGCAGCATGCCAGGCACATCCTGTGTCTGGTTGTGCTTATCCATAATGTTTTCATGGCAAAGATACTGGAGTGGGTTGGCAGTTCCTTCTCCAGTGGACTGCTATTTGTCTGACTTCTCTGCAATGACCTGCCTATCCTGGATGACCCTACATGGTATAGCTCACAGCTATAACAAGCTCTGTCACCACCAAAGACTAGTGATCCAGAAGGGTTTTATAAATTACTCAGTTCCTATTTTGGGAAAAAAAAGTGATTTTTGTTGATGTAATATTTAATCTTTTTTTCTTTAAGAAAAAATCAAGCTGGGTTTATTATCATTGCTAATTTTATTTAAATTTTCCAGTTTTATCTTCTGGTTCCTGTAACATTGCAGCTTCTCATTCAGAGACAGAATTATTTGTGTCCTCAAAGGGAAATGAAGAATAATCATAAACCAGCCTTCTAATACAGACAGTGATCCCATCTGGGAGAAAAGCACTATATACATAATTTATTATTATTGATATGCAAAGAGAGTTTATGATACCTGAAAAATAAAGGCACAGTCATCGAGCACTTAACAGGAAACTAGAAGATCATTGCATAAATAGGAAGTTCTTAAGAAAACAACTACATTGTTAGAATTAGATACACAAATAAAAAATGTGCACTTATACATTTAATGGGGTTCCCTGGTGGTCTAGTGGTTAGGGTTTCGTTTTGGATAGGGTTGCATGTGAGATTGGCTATTACATTTCTGCAGGAGCAGGGCTTGCAGTTATACTTGCGTGATGCCTGATTCTGAGCATGTGGGGAGGAAGGGAATAGATGTCAAATACTAAAATACAGTAGACTCTCAGTTAACCAGAACTCTCAAACAACCAGAAAAAAATGTAATACTGTACTTTAAATAAAAATAAAATTTTTACAGGGCTCAAGAAATGCTAGGCGCCAGGTTGGCACTCCACAAAATGCCTACAGGCACCTAGATCTCATCCACTATACGTCTCTGCAATTCAGTGTTACCTGAAAGCAGATATGCATGAGTGACTTGGCCTGGGCAGTATTGGCGTTACATTCCCTGGGGTCAGCACCGCACCCTCCAGCCGAAAATACCTGTGTGTAAGTGAGGAGTGAAAGCTGCTGCTGCTAGAACAGCCCTCGCTGACGAATATACTTAGCAGAGCATCATATGGGCAGCTAATCTAGGCTTCTTTTAATATTAACTCTCAGGCAACCAGAAACTACATTTATCCGGCATCTACCAATCCCCATGGGTGCCAGATAACCAAGAGTCTACTGTATTCATTTATATAAAACAAATCCCTCTGTCCTTTCTCCTCACCCATCCCTACAATGTTTAGTAGATAAGAACATGTCTTCATACCTCAAGATATGAGAGAATGCTCAAGTCAAACAAAATTGACATTTTCTATTTAAAAACAGGCTTATAAAACCATTATTTATAAGAAAAACATAAATGGTTGCTAATGTTGTTACATACTACAAAACATGACTTGTTTCCAAAATACTAGATATACTAGCCAATAACAGGCTGCGTCTCAGCAGCAGTTTAGTAGCATGCTGTTGAGACGCATCCTGCCAATGACTAGTACGTCTAGTACTGTGGAAACATTGTATACATGAGCGACAAGGGGCGGACCCTTGCAGGGACTGTTTGGTAGGTTTTAGTGAGTGAAAACTGAACTTTAAAAGCACTTGTTAATAAAATAATATTTAATCTGCAAATAAACACTTAGGTAGTTTGTTATACTATTAAAAAACAGGAAACCTATGACCCTTTAATTGTAGGCATACAAATGTACTGTTGTTCTTGCTGTGCTGTGTAGGGTAGGGGGCACCTCTTACTCTGCGTAGACTTTTCCTTACATAATGGCGGTGCCCCTTTAAGGTTCCAATCTAGCTTTTTTTTGTGTCTCCTGGAATGAGGTTACATTAAAATCACAATCTGACTCCGGTAGTGGAGATTTCTGCATGGTCTTGGTGCCAAAGCAAATCAACATGAAAAACACATTTGCTGCCAAGTACTTAACAATACCCGGGATGCCTATTGGACCCGCTGTGAATCCATCCTCTCCTCACTGAGGACGATGTCAACTCCGTATACATGTAAACAAAATGTCCCAAACCGTCACACGGACTTAAAGTCCCGATGTAACCAAATCGTTTTCTACCTTATCTGCACATCTAATCAGTACGTAAGCTGCGTACTTGTATTTTAAAAATGTGCTGCTTATTATTTTGAGCAAAATCATAAAAATGTACACTAATTTTCCTATATGTCACAGAAGAGGAGCGTCTTGTACGTCGGACGCCAAGAGGTGTGAAAAAGAAAAATATGGCAGAATCCAGCCATAATCTAGGTCAGAGACTGGTAATATCGTTCTCTTGAATGTCCTCATATGGGGACCTGAATCTTTAAAACGGTCTTCATAGCACTTTAGCCATTTTTATTTTATCCAATGCAAAAAGCTAAAATCACTGTAGCAAAGGAGTTAATTAATACTAGCTTTATAGATAATGAGAAGTATTTTAGAGTACAGTTGGGCATCACATATATAGTTGTCAGCAATGCGGGTTGTTGCTAACGCTTCCGGGCTCGCATAGCGAGCCCGCCGCAGTTGCTGGCAAGGAGTGCCAAAAGCGCTCCTTGCGCTGGTGGAGATGAGCGCCATAGGCGCTCATCCCTACGACCCCCTACAACTTTCGGACTGCAAATGCGGCGCCTCGCGAAGCGAGCGCCCGCATTTGCGGAGGTGGAGGCTCTACGGCGCCTCACAACTGGTTACAGACCCCCACACAAGCAAAACTTGGAAAAAGAGACATAAACACGCAATGACTAACTACGGACTTACACAAAAATATACCAGCCGCACAAAAACAATTACGACCCGCGGGAAAAAACTAAAACTAGACTACACGACCCCTAAAGCTTCTAAATTCCACAAAGCAAATACGGCTTTTACTAAAACATGTACAACCTACAACATACACCATTAGCAAGGACGCTTCATCATCCACACCCACATACCACATACACATTCGCCGCCATTTTACAACACTAACTTACAGAATGCGGAAGTACCCAGCTACCCTAACGGCTTTCCCTTGCGCACGCAGCCTATTTACACTACACACTGCACACCTTGCTGACACTTACACCTCAGCTCAACAACAGTGCAAATCTACATTATATGCTGCAGGAACATCAAAACAGATTGTCAGCTCTTCAGCACAATGCTTCCTGCATGTATTACTTACAAATAGGTAAAGTATATTAATTTACTAATTATTTCATTAGCATCACAAAAAACATATACACAAAAAAAAAAACACTATTGCAAGAAACGCAAAAGACATTCACTGCGCGCCTCACAACGAGCGCCAACGCTGCTCATAGCACAAAAAGCCTTGCAATAAGCGCAAAAAGCAGATCAGCGCCGACCTTACAATGACAGCAAAAGCGCTTCGGATAAAAAAAATAAATACAACCAAGAGGCTCGCAATGAGCCCCGAGATCTCAGACCACCACAAAAAATAATGTCTGTGCCAAACACCATTCCTTGACTTACAATTCTATTGCCGTCATTTTTAGACGGGCAATTCGCTAGTCACTATAATAGTTTCCATCGTATGTTACGCTTGCTTGCGCATTTGTGCATGTCTAGTAAGCGGTTTGCCTGAGAGTTAATATTAAAAGAAGCCTAGATTAGCTGCCCATATGATGCTCTGCTAAGTATATTCGTCAGCGAGGGCTGTTCTAGCAGCAGCAGCTTTCACTCCTCACTTACACACAGGTATTTTCGGCTGGAGGGTGCGGTGCTGACCCCAGGGAATGTAACGCCAATACTGCCCAGGCCAAGTCACTCATGCATATCTGCTTTCAGGTAACACTGAATTGCAGAGACGTATAGTGGATGAGATCTAGGTGCCTGTAAGCATTTTGTGGAGTGCCAACCTGGCGCCTGGCATTTCTTGAGCCCTGTAAAAATTTTATTTTTATTTAAAGTACAGTATTACATTTTTTTCTGGTTGTTTGAGAGTTCTGGTTAACTGAGAGTCTACTGTATTTTAGTATTTGACATCTATTCCCTTCCTCCCCACATGCTCAGAATCAGGCATCACGCAAGTATAACTGCAAGCCCTGCTCCTGCAGAAATGTAATAGCCAATCTCACATGCAACCCTATCCAAAACGAAACCCTAACCACTAGACCACCAGGGAACCCCATTAAATGTATAAGTGCACATTTTTTATTTGTGTATCTAATTCTAACAATGTAGTTGTTTTCTTAAGAACTTCCTATTTATGCAATGATCTTCTAGTTTCCTGTTAAGTGCTCGATGACTGTGCCTTTATTTTTCAGGTATCATAAACTCTCTTTGCATATCAATAATAATAAATTATGTATATAGTGCTTTTCTCCCAGATGGGATCACTGTCTTGTCTTGCTTCAACACTTCCTGATAGTTTGGAGCCTTAATGGCGGTAGCTATCTTACCTATGAATGGAGGGAAGGTTCTTTGTCATCTGTGCTTTCAAAATTTGACACCTACCCCTTTGCCCACTTATATATGAATCATTCATCAAGGTATCATGGTTCCCCCAGACACCAGCAAACATTTTAATCATATATTAAAATATTTACATTTTTACTTAGATTATATATATCTGAATACCATAGACTACATAGAACGCCATGGACTCCTTTGCTACATTTAATTCTACTTTTTCTCTTCACCATGATGCAAAATCCTATATATAGGTGAAGACCTGCATATTTTGGAGAACGCAACATCCATTGTTGAGAAAAGTTCTTTCAAAGGAACATCCACAGGCCTTTTAGGCTCAGCTTGGAGCTTATCATTTGAAACCTCCACCATTCGCGGACTTCTGTCAACGACTTATCAGCCAAGGCTAAAAGATGAAGGACAGTTTATGAGACCACCTGAAAAAAGGACAAAAACTAAGCTCACCTTGGACAATAACACAGGACTCAGAAAGGCAAAGTCACAACAAGCTGGTGTGTTGTCTGAAGCCTCCAACACTAATGTCCAACGCTCCTCACAGGACTTTGATGGAAATTCCCACATACTCCAACATGGCGGAACTTCAGTGTCCACGTATTTCCGCCATCGTAAATCTGGGTCATTAGCAGGTTCCCAATATTTAAAAGACCCCAACAGTAGCAGAACTAGTGGCTACAATACAATAGATTATGAGAGCAACAGACCTGGAAAGATTAACCCACAGAAATACACAGAAGCAATCCGCAACGTCACCAAACCATCCTGGATAACCAATCGCTATCCATCAAGCCTGCTCTATCAATTCACTGGATTAAAAAAAGGTAAGGTATGAACAGCTATCAAACTTTTGATTACCAAATTTTTTTGCAAATGTTTATTTATATGACAAAAAGAGCATACCTAGTTTTTTTTGTGTGTGACTGCACTCAAGGAAACCAATTAAAGCCTTAAGGTCTAATCAGTATATATGGCAATGATCTCTCATGAAGATAAAAAATCTTCGTTTGTGTGTAGATAAGAAAGGCTGACAGAGTAGGTAGAAAAATATTCACTTGATAGAGTACTTGTCATTACCTATCATTTTAAATTATACCATATCTGCTGTGTCACTTTAACCAAAAACAGTAGTTTCTAAACCAATGTCCTAGAATATATTTAAAGGGATACTACCTTGTCACTAAACCATGTTCTGTAACCAATCTTTTTTCTGCCCCCATCAGCTCCTGAGCTCCTAACTTATGGCCCTATTAAACTGTCAAAATCACAATTACTGAAGCCTGTAATGTAGCCCACAAAAGTTACTGATATTTAATTGGCCTTCTCTAGCTACCGGCAATCTATTTGCAAGTTACAAGCTGAAAATTCCTGGTTGTAAAATCCAGCACCCAGACCCATTTAAGCCTCTGATCTTTCAAACCAGCAAATGTTACAAATTGCTAAAAATCACAATTTAATTGCAACAATTCCACAAGCCCGCAATTGCCTTCAAACCCGAAAATGGCAAATGTAGCAAAATATTCTATGAGTACCAGAGAGGACTCCCAAGGGGGTTAAACACCTGTTCGTAACACTACATAAGCAAATAAAAACACAATACCGGACTTTCAAAGACAGGGAAAGTTTCAAGCACTCAAATCAGCAAAAAAAAAATATTTTTGGTACGTTTAATTTCCGTGTTATATCAATCTTGGTAATCAAGGAGTTAATACATATCAGGCCACCCACATGGACTAGAACAGTTTCTTCTTTCATTTTTGTTGATTTTTAAATTGCTGGATTGCGAGTCCAGTTGCATATCGGACGTCTAAACATTAATTGTTTGATGTCATGATGCCGGTCTCATTTACTATTGGCTGTATCTAAATTGTAAGTTACGGGCTTGCTTAACTGATCATGCTCTCAAATGCTACTTACGGGTGCATGAATTACAGATTTGGCTTTCAGCCCTGTAATTGTGGGCTTGGTCAGTTAATTCGCTCGGTAACTGTTGCAAATTTCTAACCCACAGACTTACGGCCTGTATGAAGGCAAATGCGGGCTTGGAATTTATTAAGGCCCTTAGTCCACTTATCTACGCTTTGAGACATGTATTAGATGTTTTGTAAACTGGAAAAAAGTGTTGTAACTGGGTTAAAAAGCTGTTTTTGGAGATTCAAAAGGTATTAGCAATACAATTTACATAAGATCATGGAAGGTGAACCAGAGTTCTTTAAAGATGTGCTGAAATACTTTAAATATCTGTCTTCAAGGTATTAAATAATGTACTCAACAAAAAATGTAATAATATATATTTTCGAGCTATTGATATGGTCATACAACAAGATATTATTTATTTTTTTCAAACTGATCATCAATAAAATCAGTACTTGGAAAAGTAAATTCAGTGTAACGTTTAAAACTTACATTTAAATTGTAAAGTTTCAGGGACTAACCAAGCTTCTTCTTTCTTCTGGATGTGAGAGGATCTTCCCAGGAATCTGTACGGATTTATTTCTGAATGGTCTAAGACAGTGGTTCCCAAACCTCTCCTCAAGGACCCCAGACAGGTCAGGATTTTGTATTGCCTAGAACTAGTATTCAACAGGCCATTTAGTTTATGCACACACAAATCGAAATCCTGGCTTGCTGGGAGTCCTTGAGGAGAGGTTTGGGAACTGCTGGTCTAAGGTTTTCCTGCATAGGTCACTGCAGGGAAGGAGGCAGATAATATCCCATCAGGATTTGCTCCTGGTAAGATCCTCTTCCACTCACTGGGTACCTCATAGGAGTGGGTAGAGAGACAGAAATGTTCATATGTAAGTTTAAAAAGCTAAAATGTTTGTTCTTCATGTATTGATGTTATTGCTAATTAATGAAACCCTATTGTATGAACACTACAGTGGTCCTTTTTAGACTGCAGAATAAATTTGGGGCATTGTGATAAAGTGTAATCACAGTACAATCCTTTACAAGAATTATCCATATTCCTTCCAGTGAAATGTTCAATTATTATTATAGCTATTTTTAGAAATGTCTTTTTTCCCCTAGACTCAGACAGCAAGGAGAAGACTTGTTTGACAGACTGCAACAAGGAGAGGGATGAGAAAGAATCTTATTGTAACAGTGAATTTGGTAAATATTTACAGTTTGCAGATTTTAAGCTTTACATGGGTTTGTGAACATAAGGCCGATGCCTACTTGTACAGTGTTTGCAAAGTTTGCTGGATCTGCAATGGCAGAAAACCAAGATCAATACGGATTTTAAGTGTTTGTTAGTAAGATACACACAAAATGTTTGACCTGGCACCCCAACCTTTACGCGCTGTAGAACAACGCCAACAACTGCGACCTGATGACGCTCTGCGCGCCAGCCTTCATACCATCTGCCACAAAGGCTTCTCATGTGCGAGCACCCCCATCTGATATTTACTGGACCTGCTTGGCAAGGTAAGGGTCTGACAGTGTGCCATATGGGCCAGGCATTGCTTCCTATGTCACTAGGAGCATGTTGCATTGCATGTTTATCACACATGCAAAAAATGACAATGACATGTAGTGATAAACATGCAATGCAACATGCTCCTAGTAACACATGCACCCAATGAGTGACATTACATACAATATGCTCCTAGTGACACATGCCAGTCCCACATTACACACTGTCAGCCCCTTACCTTGGCAGCCTCCAGCAAGCAGATCCAGTAAATATGAGATGGGGGTGTGCGCATGAGAAGCCTCTGTGGCAGATGGGATGCAGGCTGGAGCGCAGAGCGTCATCAGAGCACAGTTCTCCAGCGCGCGAAGGACGTGCCAAAGTTTGACCTTTATAGCCTCAGTTGTATCATACTAGTGGTCCTGCATTTATTACCCAAAAGGACCACGATAGTCATGGAGTCAGGTAGTAACACACAATTGATCATGTATGGTGCCAGTTACCCTGTAGGGGAAGAAAAAAAAATCAGTGGTGCTCAATCTGAGAACGAATACCTCAGTGTTTTTTTTCTATAGGTCTGGTTACCTACTCTGAGAGCAACCTCTTTTAGCTCACTTTTGACCTTCACAGGGAGAAATAACCCGAAGCATATCAGTCGGGTCTCACTCAGAGTGACCCAGCCCCGAAATACCAGGCAATTTTACTCTGAACATGAGAAACAGCAAACCCCAGACGTGTTTCGGCCTCTGTGGGTCTCGTCAGTGAGGTGCAGCTTTTATCCTGTTTTGGGTAGACTTGCCTGGTATTTTAAATCTGGATCACTCTTGGATGAGACCAGACTGATATAAGGATATTTCTCCCTGTGAAGGGCACAAGTGGCTAAAAGAGGCTGTTCTCAGAGTGGGTTATCATGCCCATATAACTAATCTATTAAAGTTAGTTCATTCTCTGATTGAGCACCTCTGATTTTGAATATGATCATGTGACCTATACAATTTCCTAGTGCTTAACACTAAATTTTAAAGCGAAGGAGATTCTTTAATAGCGAAATTTGAGGAGATTTTTAGTGGAATCCAGGATTGAACGTCAATATTACAGAAAAAATAATAGTTAAAGAGAGTCTATCCTAAGATAATAGCTGTAAGTCAAAAAGGTATCACTATCCCACAATACTCTGGGATTTTTTTTTTAAATGTGACCACCTTAATTTTGACAAATTAGATTGTGAGTTGTAATATCTATAGGGCTATAAAAAGCCTCAAATTTATATAATTATGTTTACGATGATGTTAATATGCATGCATCATATGCAAAAGGTGTTTGCTAATCATAGGGATGCAGCAACATATTTTTCTTGTATAATGTTAGGAATAGACACTGTATATTTAAAAAAAAAAAAAAAAATAGTGCACTAGTTAAAGAACAAATTAAAAACACTGAGAAAGAGACAGGGAATAGATCATGGTGCCAAGTATATAAACGCAGTACAATATATTAGGAGAAAGAGAGTATCACCATAAATCTCTATATACTCATATATATCACTTATAGCATCATCAAACCACAACATAAAGTATAGGCTTTTACTGCTCAAGTGTAATGAAAAAAATGAAAGCGAGGAGTATCCCTTATCTCCCCTATTGGCATAACATGTGCCAGAGTACTTGCGTTTTTGGAGTACCAAATGATGAAATGTTGTTCTGTTGTAGCTCACAAGAGCATTTAGATTAAATGCACCATCCTCTCCCTGCTCCCTAGGTGCATTTAGCAGGGATTTTTAGGAGTGTTAACTCTGAAAGCAACTGCTTGCAAACTCAAAGAGATTTAGCAAACATCAGGATGAGAAAATTGTTTATTTTGGTGTTATTTCATGCAAAAAAAAAAAGTTTGCATACTCTACTGATGCTTTCATAATCCATGACACTTATACACGCCTTTAAGCTGTACATACTGGAAAGTCCTTCATACTATCACAGCCTATTATGGTTGAGCAAACACAAAGGAAGTGGTTATGATTGCCGCTTTGCTCTCTGTATTTATTTTTTCTTTTTCTGACAGTGGTGAATGGGATTGTTCATGATGTGGAAACTCTCAACAAAGGGACCCAGCTCATCACTCTGCTAGTGAACAGCAACGGCCTGTACAAAATGAATCGCCTATACATAACTCCAGATGGGTTTTTCTTTCGGATAAAGATATTGGCAGTAGATACAATGAGCTGCCATAAATCCTGCCTGGATTTCAAATTAGGTAAATACAATACAAATTTTCCTAATGAGTTATTATTGGTATATATTATAGTGAAGCAGAAAAACACCATTATACGACAGTTAAGTACAACACCACCATTATCCAACACCATTTTTTGTATTTGTCATTACAAAGTGGCATTCTACAATTTATTTTGATTCACTTTACATAATTCTCATTCACATATGTAGCCTTTTGAGTAGAATTGGACATTTTAATTGGATGGCAGATTAGTTGAAAGCGATTCTTTTTTATTATTATATGTTTTAAGTTGTATTTTAATAGAATATCCTCAGTCCTGTGACTGCATCCAACAGATATTTCTATGTATCTTTCTTCTTTTTTGTGCTTATTATTAATTCTACCTGGATGGCACCAGTGACACATTCTTTTATCTAAGGACTGTAACAGTGTATAGTGCCATCCTTTATTTAATCAAATATTACAATATTCTCATTTAAATTATAAGCATATTTTTAAAGTACATACAATCTTACTACAAAAATATTATGTGCACTTTTAAATATCTTATTTAACTGTTTAGTGTGGTCCTATGTTTCAAGAAGACCCTTTTAAAGATTTACACTTTTAAAATATGAAAAATATTTTCAAATGTAAAATTAAATTATTACCTTGTTTACGCAATTATGCTGCGGAGGAATCTAGCATTATGGTTTCTTCCGATCAACTCCCGAGATGGGTGGCTTTGAAAAAGACAAAGCTTCTACTTGTACAATGAAAATATGGCAACTAGTGGATCTATCCAGTTTTAAATTTGCCACCACTAGCAGCTGCAGTGCCGTCAAGTTGTCGCTGCGGATATTTTGCAGCAATATCAATATTTAGAAGGTCACCCTAACCCTTAAACTAACCCTAACTCTATAGTATCGGCACTGAAAATTAGCAGTGCTATCTAGTGGTTGGTGGGCGGCACTGTTGGCAAATTTTAAAAGGGAAAAGACCCAACTACCTGACAGTTCTTTCATTGGGTGTGATGAAAATGCATAACTCAATTTAAAACTGCTGGTTGGATCGAGGTGTTACAAGTAAACTATTATTGTTTTAAACATTATTTTACTTCTCACTCTTACATATTTCAGACCAAAGGACCCCTGTGGTCATATTTTTTCTTTTGATGAACCATACTTGAAAATATGTAAAAAAAAAAAAAAGTGTGTCTATATCTTTTAAAAGAAATTACGCTGCTATGGCATATACCATTGTTTTAAAGAATTGTGTTTATTTTTGTTTCCTAAAAAACAATTGTACAGTATCAAGCGGATTTGTTCAAAAGACTATGTAGTGGCCCAGTAAGTTTGTGTGTTGGATCTATACTCCTTTAAATACAGAATATGTACAAATTACTATGTTTAATAGCACATTAAACCAACTGGATTTTTAATGACAATACTCTTTATAGAATACATTATTTATAAGACTGTAATTTTTTTAAATGTAATTTCTTTTAGGGAGCCGGTACATTGTAATGGGGCAAATTTACCACAAGAGGATGGAATTGCCCCAAACCATACAGCAGATGATCAGTGGCCGTTTAAGGGCAGGAGACGGGATTTTGAAAAGCAGCAACTACGTGAGAAGATTTAATAGGAAGAGAGACAGAAAGGTGCTAATGGCCACTCATGCCAAGTGCAGATGATGCTACAACCAATAACTCTTCCTCCGAAAAAACACTGAGCCCAGACAAAAATATTGAATACAAATATCTGGACCTTACTCTCAGCAGTTGAAATATTTAGCACCATCAAGATTTAATGAAAAGGGATTATTCTACAAAGTGTTCACAATTTGCGTTAAAGGGATGACTTTAGGTCAAATTAAAGTCCTTAGTGTATAGCATCCAATAAACATCTCTATATTGATGATGAGGATTAACAACTTCATAATAAACCTGCTCAATGCACACAATGAAAGCATCTGGGTACACATTTAGACATATAATCTATTTGCTTAATAGAACATATTAAAATTATATATTCAGTTTACATAATTTGTAACTTCAAAATACTCTGATACTATGAGACTGCAAGGAGAAAATTTAGAACATGGTAAATGATATTTGCTTTTGGGCGAAGAAACATTGAAATCTGTTTGATTTATACATTTTGACGGAGGAACAGGTCTATAAACATGTACCGTCATTTAAATATGGTGTTTTTCATATTTAACATATACCATTAAAGTTTCTGACTATTAAGTAGCTGTTTATATCTACCTACAATTATTGAAAGACCTTCTTAATTGGACAAAACTTCAATTTAAAATTAGCCTACGTTTTCTTTATCAGCAACTTGATTATATTTACAGTCCTTATCGGTCCAGTTCACATCTTCATAATGTTCTAATCTCCAAATGTTTTTTTATAAATCTATTTAGTACTTAATTGAAAGAGTTGCATCACTCCAATGCTTGTTGAATTAAGCTGAATATTTTCCCTATGAAACAAATATTGCTATATATTGGAATACTCCTTTTCTAATTACAACCAGTAGCTTTTCAACACCTACACTATCAAACAGGCTGCTTCTCTTTGGTCCTCTTTTTTACCAACTTGCTACATTAGACAGTAGTTTATTACAAATTGCTGCCACAGTTCCTCTTACAAAGAAGTTGGTAACGATTGTTGGTATGTAGCTGAAAAAATATATCAATAAAAGCAAGAGTTTTAAAGGGTCATTGTATATCTAAAACAATCTTTCAAACAAACATATACAGTTGAAGAGAGACAGTTTTTGGAATGTATAAATATTAATACAACCTCTAAAGTATTACCTTTTACATGCCATGATGCTGATGTGCAGATTACCATTTTGGTTTCAGCAACAAAAAGTGGGAGAATACTTTAAACTGACAGCTACAGAAACAAACACACAGATATGATAGCAAAAATAACCAAAAATGCCCATGTGGTCAGCCCATTGTATACATCTAAAAGTTTGCCTGAATTAAGCCCCAAGTTTAAGCCAGGCTTAAATTCCTTAATGGCGTTTAACTTTATCAACTCCAATGGAATGCTGTTCCACTTATCTATTATGACCATATTGTTCTTGTATTCCTCCTTTCCTTTAATATACTTCTCTCTTGACCTTTATTAAATCATTTGCTATAGTTCAAGGTTTGGATCTTATTACCCCTCTCTATTCTGTCCCCAAAGCTCTACATATTATAGCTGCCAGTGCTGTCTTTAGGTCTAAATTAAAAAATATGTTTGTTCAACAGGACACTTTTGAAAGTATTAATCAGTAGCTAAAAGAAGAAAATGGAGCCAGCAGTAATGAAAAAAACAAAATAGTATAAAATATAAAAGTTAACGTACATTTTTAATTTTGGGCATTAAATTTATTTAGAAGTCTGTAGAAAAAAAGTGGTTCTGTGACTTCGGCTCCATACTACATAATTATAAATATTAAATCCACCCCCCATAAATGATATCTTAGTAGTATAACTTAATGCACCACATGTAACAAAAACAAACATTAAAACAATGCAGACATTTAATATATATACCAGCAAAAAAATATCTGGTTTGTGTGAAGTGATCCCTCATCACACACACAGATTATTGGTCTATATAAATAACCACTGTAGGCAAAATGTATCTCGAGTCATGACAACCAACTATTCTTCAAAGATTATTAGGCTTCTTGTTTGAGGTACAGACGCTGAGATGAAGAGTAGGACCAACCACTCATTCACCCTAAACTTTGCCTTCCGTTTATATCACTGCAGCTAAATTTAGCAAATAGTGAGCTGAAATTGCTCAAAAGATATGAATTCCCTCTACAACCACTATACTAATTGTAAATTTACCGTTTCCTTATGGTGGTAACAAATTATCTCACTAGATTTGTTCCCCTGTATTAAACTTAACTGTGAATGTTTTTTAAAAAAAGATTAATATATGACCACAATGAAGATAAATCTGTTGGTTGTGAGTAAAATTACTTGTTGCATGAAACATGAGCAATTTCCTGAACATCCATTATACAGTATTTGAAGTCAGATACTGCGGCCATGATATGAAAAATAAATAAATATATATATATATATATATATATATATATATATATATATATATATATATATATATATATATATATATATATATAATAGAAAAAGTCTAGCAGGTCCAACGTGAGACGGTATAAAAAGTCTAAGGTGGAGACTCCAATTTAGAGAAGAAAACTAATTCTTTAAGATCCCTCCCCATCTCAGATCATGGATCATAGAAACATTGCTAAGACATCCAAATTAGGTTCCTGCAATTGTTATTACCGTCTCAGAAGAGAAAGTTGCTTATATTTGGGGAGACATTTTTTACACAGTTGTTTGAACCATTCAAAGGTTACAACATATGTCAATTACAGGTGTAAAGAGCCATTTGTAAAGCAGAATAACAGACCAATAAGTATTTATAGGTAGCATGTTAACTGGGTACATTTAAAATATGAAAGAGGCAACCCCATTTATTAAATCGTAAAACTATGTAGCAGACAAGATCTGAACCACTCACAAGATTTTTTCTATTACACTAATTTCATGGGCAGCTGTACTCTGAGCTCTCCCATATAAGTACTGTTACACCGCCTAGTTTCTTAAAAAAAAAGACTTGCTCATTCACCGGAGCAGACTTTCCCACCTAGAAAGGGGATGTTTAAAGACCAATGCTGAGAAAAGTTTACTTAATTAACAGTTACAATGTTATTTGAAATATTTTTCTTGTAATTAATGATTTCTTAATTTGATTTCAGTCAAGAGCCGACGTGGATTACTTGTTTGGCTTCACCCGTATGATGTCATCACATGGGTAGATTCTCCATTTTATAATATAGGAGCTTTTGGCTTTGCACATTAAAAGGATCCACCAGCGATATCTGTGGTGTCACCATGCATGTATTCTGCGTAATTATGGCATGCACAATGTTACCATGAAAAATATAACATCATTGCACAACCACCTTGAAAGTCCCTGGTTGTGTGGCATGTGCATTGCCCAAAGGCCCATATTATTATGAAATACAAGAATACGAGGAAAAGACATGAGCAGTGGCTCAACGTTAATGACACCATAAGAGTGGAGCCAAGTAAGGAATCAAAATAAAAGCTTGACAAAAAATAAAACATTTGGATTAGTCACCTAGTAGAATGAAGTGTGAGCAAGTAAATTTTCCTACTGTGAAAGAATGATTTTTTTTGCTCAGTGGTCCTTAAAAAATAACAATCTCTAAGGAGTGGAATGGTTTGTTTGAGGGGGGAAAAAGACAACTACTAAATTAGTTATACTGTAAAGTTGAGCAAGTTCATAAAGATATATTATAAGGTGACACTGAATTTAAATAAGTACTAAAATGTTAACAAATTTACAATGAAGCTAACAGATATAGAACTAACCATACTGCTGTGCCCTACCTTAAGAAGCATGCAGTTCACCTAGGAAATTGGTTTAAATGCTTAAAATTAAACAAAAATAATTTTTCTGTTACTTTTAGCCACTGCATAGATAAAGTTGAAGCCTTGACCACTACAGCGTTAAACGCCAATTAAGGTCAAATAACTGGCCTCAGGTAGTCCCTAGAAGAGACACACCGCTGCATGTTTCTAGTGCCACGGTGGACAACTTAGTCCTATGAGGGCAACAGTCCAGAATGTCAATATGAGTCTTCTTGTGAAGTCAGTTTACCTCCCAATTTCATTCTATTGAAGCACCATAGCTCAAGCAGAGAAACCCTGAATACACAATCAGAAAATACAGGAATCCTGGTCTATTGATGGCCCTCATAGGACTCAGTTGCCCACTGCGGTTCTAGCGTATGGTAAACAAGCAATCACAGCTCTCAGTATGTAGCTCAGCAGCTACAAGGGGTGATGCATAGACATTTATGTAGGCTTTTATCCATGTGCCAGGTTTGGCACTTTCAGAAAAGTGGCATAATTGGCATGATTTATTATGTGCCAAATCTCCTGAGGAAACTATTTTCTTGAATGAACAGCAAGGAAGAACCATCTGAGATGAAGAAAGGCAACACTAGCTGTTTACAGAGTCTATGTTTTAACTTGAACATATCCGAATTATGATAGACTGAGGATACCAGATATTTTACAGTTTCATCAAGAATATCCCAATTTACCAAATAGATCTCCTCTGTGTCTTAAATCTTTTTACACTGATATACCAACAATGCCAATTATATAGCAGACCGTGATGAGAAATTGGGTATGTCGTCTTGTATTTAAAGACACTTTTTTTCTAACTCAAATTAACAAATAAAATTTACATTTATAGTTGTATATATACACAAAAACCCATCAACACCATATAGGATATTAATCCTTTGCTTGAGGAACAGATGAAAAGTTCTTTAAGCATAAAACTCGTTTCAGTGTATACTGAAGCACCTCTAGTCCTGGGGGAGAATAATTAATCTCCATTTATTTTGTTCCATATACATCCATATTTTTAGTTTTTTTAATACAAAAAGGAAAAAAGTTGAATTGGACAAATGCTTACAAACAAGATACCTTCAAATAGATTTTACTCTTTAGTCTGGAGCACAGTAGAGAATCTTCAAGCCAACAGTCCATAGTCCTCAGACTGTCCATTTTTATGCAAGATTACTTTTTTTTCACCATGAACAATAAACTCAGCTGATTCACCAGTTTAGAGTGTGCACATGTGTACATAGCAGCTCCTTTCATAGAAAGAAAAGACACGGGTCTTGTACATTTACTTACAGGAATCATGTTAAGACAGGACAAGTTTTATATATTAACTGGATGGGACCTGGCAATTTTTTTTGTATTCTTTGTCTTTGCTTTTTTTTTTTTTTTTTAATAAGAAAAAATAATTAGTTGACAAATGAGGGTAGCAATAAAAAAAGCGTCTTTTTGCAACAATAAATAAATACAGTCAAAAGTTATCTGTGTGGACTTTAAACAAGCTTCTTCATTGAAGAACACACGTGGCATTTCCATGGAGTACGCTCAACTCCATCGTTACGATTCTTTATTCCGCCTGTTTTTTTCTTTTTTTTTTCTTTTCGGCCAAGGTTTTCCTGCTTTTGCCACAAGCATACAATGATTTCAACAGGGCTAGAAAATTGGTGATCATTTAAACCCCCCACCCCCAATTTCTCTCCATTGTCCTTTGGACAAAATAAGTCAAAAATCCTATTTGACTGTGGTGGACAATATAAAGTTTGTTTTGTCAGGCCAACCCAATACAGAAACAAACCCACCAAAAATCTGGCTTCCAAATTATTAAACATTTTTGATAACCAGATCTTGTTGCTTGTGCGTTAGTTTACACGTTGAGTTTTAAGATGAAGACTGCAGTTTGTTGTTATGAGACCTGCGTAATACAGAAAATAATGGCATTAAAAACCCTTTGCTGTTCACATTTGTCATAAGAACACAATGTTTCCTAGCAGGATTGCTTTCTGTTTACCAAAGTCTGCAAATGTGGGGTCAAACCAGTGCAAATAAAGAATAGCACCATTAAAAATGAAAAGAAAATGGGAGTTGTCCGTTATAGAAGGGTGGCTTTAATAAACCAATTTAAAAGGCAAGTGTATAAGGCTCAATAATTTTTTTAGGTCACCATTAACATTAAAATACACGTGCCCACACAGCAAGAAAATATGATTTAAACACATAGTTCTCCTCAATATGGACTGCTGCTGCACCCCTCTCCCAGACAAACGCATGCATCATGGATTATGGTTTAAAGAACAAAGGGCAAGGGACGCAATCCCATAAACCCAGATTTTCCAAAATGAGCATGGTTCAGGTAATCTGGGCTGCATAATTCATTGAATATATGGATGATTGTATTGTCTTCTGGACAAGGCCAAGGAGTGAGTTGGGGAGGAGGAAGCAGATTCCATTAATGACAAGAAGTAGGTTTTTACATTATATTTTCTGGTTAAAGCCTTTCTTTGCAAATTTATTTTTTAAGTTAGGTAATGGTGGACTAAAAAATAGATTTAACTTGACAAGCACTTTGACTGGCCTTTTAAAGTTCAATAATCAGCTGTGCTGAAATGTGTAAACAGTCCACATTTACGAAATTGCAAACCATCTTAGAACACAAAACTGTTACATTTGCAGCAATTTATATATATATATATGGTGACAGAACAACAATTAAAAAAAACATGATGTATCAATTAAATTCCAAAAACCTTTCATAAACTTTTACTAATTCATATTACTAAAGACATTCAAAATTGTTAACTCTTCAATCGAATATACAATTTATGTACAAAAATATATAATATTTTACAATGATTGGTGTACAGTTGTAGCCTGGAACGTGTCGTGTCCACAAGGCCTTTTGCTAGTTTTCTGAAACTGAACCGAATTTACGTGTTAAAATATATTTTAGAGATAGACAAAATTAAGTTAATACAGTATTGCAAAGTACAATACATGCTCTAGCTTATGTTCTTGCATCCCTTTCTGGAACAATAAGTGGTGGGATATGGAGGTGATGGTGGGAGCGAGGAAACGATTTGTATTGTTTCTTTCACACAATGCAAAAAAAAAAAAACGCCCGAAAAAAAACAAAAAAAAAAAAAAAAAAAAAAACATGTAGAGACAACATCCAACATCCAGCTGCAATTCCAGTTAAAAAGGCCAGACTAAAAGTATCATAATCTGCAAGAAAAGAAAGACATGGGCAAAGTGAATGAACAAGCATGGCATGCGGCGAAATGAGTGAGCAAACACATGGCATTTGCCAAAACAACAAGGGCAGGCCATAGCAAGTGTATGCGGTAATGCGTAGAACAAGCATTATATTATCAGTAGACTTTACAGCTCTGTACCACTCAGCAATGCTCAAAGTGAGGAAACATATGGTAATGACAGTGTCAAACATTAAGAGGAGACAGAAACAGATGCAATTTTGTTGCAGTTGTGTAAACTGAAATACTTAATGATCAAATCTGCAATTACTTGCTTCTGGCAAAAAAAAAATACTGAAAAATCACATTTTTATCAGTTAAAAATACAATCAAGGTGTTCTTCATCCTTGGTCAGCCTCTTATCAGCATATGCCACTTAAAAGCTTTATAGGGCATCACAAGTGATGGGAGATGGGATGCATCAGAGATATTCATATAACACGGCTGGAACCATTTCTGCATCATTTTAAGGTCAGTCTAGAAGCAAAGCTACTGAAGGGACATGGACTCCATTTATTATTAATTTAAAATAGCATGTTTTAGCAAAGAAAATTAGGTTGTGTGTGAAAGAAGATTTCTCTAAAGGTAAGAAATCACACAAAAAACAGCATTTTGTAATGTTCTTTTAAATGAATGTTCTAAAATACACTTCATTTTAATTTTTCAGTGTTTAAATATCACACTGTAGCAGAGAATAAAAGCCATAATTTGTAAATGTTCTTAAATTGATTTTATCGTTTGTTTTTATGCCCCAGAAATGTTTCAGTGATGTATAAATCACAAGCTATTGAACCACACAGGTTCTGTGGATGGAAACAAACACCGTCTATGTGTTAGCCTTGTCTATGTTAATGATGCCAGCCATACTAACATAATGACATGGTACAGTACTAATCTGCTAATAGTTGTCAGGCCTTGCAGATTTCTGAATTCGGAAAACTATCACATTGCTGTTGGCATTTTCTGACACTAATTACTGTATGTTCATTAAGTTGTGATGGAGTATCTTCTTTTAAATACAACTGAATTACTATCAATCATTATTATAGCACTTTTAACATTTTTATAGTTTCCTGTCCTCGCACATTAATATTATAAGTAATACAGTTAGAGATACAGTATATGGAAGTTTCCCTGTTTTTAATATTAAAATATACTAAATGTGTGTTTCCACAAACATTTTATTCGCAAGTGCTTTAAAGTTGTTTTCACTTACTCACCACTTCCAAACAGTCCCTGTATAGGTCTGTCCCCAGCAGCATATACATACAATCTATATAGTATTGAGAAATGTGCTAGCCACTTACAGACTGTTTCTCAACATCATTTTTTTGAAATGCTGCTGAGAGTAAATCTGTAAGTGGCTAGTACATCTAGTACAAACAGAAACGCTGTATGCATAAGTTCTGGTGGCAAACCTTTGCAGGGACTGTTTGGAAGGTTTGAGTAAATGAAAACAGAGCTTTTAAGCACTTAATACAATTTTGTTTGCTTGCATATATAAATACTTTGTTAGCTTATTTTTATTTTAAAAACAGGGAAATGTCCAACTACTTTTAAGAGCATAAAACAAAATATTTGTAATTCCACCTACTGTATTGCTGTGGCAATGAATTTCCTGGTGCCAGAATATCCTGGTCACATAATGGTCTGTCTGGATTGTTCAGATAGTAAAAACAGGAAATTACCTTCCAACAAATGAATGTTCTGTAACTTACCTGCTTGCCTTAAAAGCTTTCAACTTCTGCACAAAAAATGATTCTAGGACCTCTGCACTCTGACAGAAAGTGGAGTCACTGGGATTGTAGTATCGACAGTTATCAAAAATTTTGGTCATGTCAGCTACAAACTCAGTCAATTTCTTGTAGAAACGCGTCAGTATGCGCTCTTCCACGGTGGACAGGTCTGTAAAATAGCAGAGATATATGTGATTGATTGCATCAAATAAGGTCTGAAACAAATAATGGCGCAATCTAACAATAATCAGGTTTAAGTCTGAAGCATTACAATGATTTCATTAGGATGTTTTTTTTTCTGTGATTATCTGTAATGATCTCTCAATATAACCATTTGTAGCTATTTTTTGTTTCATTTGTGCAGTCGAAAACACTTCATATAATGTCCATATAGTGGAGGCACTTTCTTGTCTTCAAGTTTCTTTCAATGAGGCATATCACTACAAAATCTTTCCCCCTTAAGGTAGTATTTAATGGCTTAAACTTTAAGGTGTGTGACCCCTAAATTCCAAGTGTATTATATCGCCAATGTTTTCTGGAGCTCCCTCTATGTTGCCTCTCTTCTGCATGTTGTCAAGTAGGTCTGCAGTGGTAGGTGAGCAGTAGTCAGGGAACATGGACGGAGCTCCAGAAAGCCTGGACGATATACTCACTGTGACATTTGGAGGACACACTTTTAGTTAGACTTTTTGTTTGCTTTTTAAATACTGTAAAATACACTATGATCATATCTTTTCCCAACTAACAATATATTCAGTTCTGATTCTTGGCATATTGCCTACATGATCATACAGCGGTCCATTAATACATCAGCATCATTATGGTGATCATTTAACAAGCAGGTTTTCAATCAGACATTTATATTTGCATTAACAGCTGCGGTGCAATGATAGCACTTACTCACCCTTATATTCTATATGTCTGTGTGTTTAATGAGCAGCTGAGCTAAAACTACAGATACAGAAAAACTAAATGGTTAAATTCCAACCAAGCTCAACTGAGCAAACAACATTAATTTTCTTCTTTTTTTTTTTTTTTGCCAAAGGTGCATTCCTTCCTCTTGTTTGTCTTTCCTGCAATCCCACTGTGTGTCATAAAATCTGTGACCGCTGAGTGAGACAGTCTGATGTGGATTACTGAACTGTAACAAATTTGACACTCCCTTAGGAAGAGAAAAGTGTAAAAACAAGCAGAGCTAACCTATTTCAATACAGTGGGAAATGATTACTTGACCTCTGTTGGATGCACCTTTTGCCCATCAGAATGAAACACACAACTGCATACAATTTAACAGACTCTGCTGTTCTCTTGACCTCAGCTATTTAGCATGAGGTTTAACTCATGTTTGGTAAATTCCACTAGTCCCTATGGTAACAAAGTGGGTGAATGTGAGAAGTACAAATATTTTCTCAGCAAGAGGTATCAATCTCCTAAGAACGTGGTTTTCTCTATGGCCAGCCAAATTTAAAGTTTGCTTTGAGTTGAACAGTAAAAACAAATAAACAAACAAGCTGAATGCAGCCATGTCACATTCCTAAATGTTAACATGGGTTATTCAAATACTATCACAGTATAACCGCAAAGTACTAAACAGTTCATTGTTATACATCAAGATCCCACTGTTGTACAGGAGCTCCATTCAGGTGGGATTACAAACTATGAAAAGAAAAAAAACTGCATAAAAAGCTTTACATAAGTGCCTAGAAACTAGATGCTATAACGGCACTGTTTTCCCGTCTAGATCAATGCATTTTAGTTGTTAAGAATCAGGGGGAAAAAAGTCCGTAGGCTGCATGTGAAGAACTTCCACTAAATAGCCCACACACAGGAGTGAAATTATTTCATTATAGTCCAGCGATTCCAAAAAATGTCTGGTCTGATGGCTATAAGGACAGGTTAGTAATAAGGACTGTTCCTGACCAATGCATAAAGTCTTCTGTATACTTACCCATAGGTTCCTTGATTACCCTATAGTAATCTGGTGCATCGATTGGATCAACTGCCTCTAAAAAGGGCCAAGCCATTTTATGAGCCTAGGGAAGACAACATCAAAGAGAATTACACACTGCAATTAAATATTATTCTTCAGCCAAATCTAATTTGTTATATAAGAGTGCAATATCTTGGAGAGAAAAAAAGGATCCACCACATCAGGTGTTCTTTACGCTTATTCAAGTGCAGTAAGAACTCTCTACGCAGTTTAGAAGCCATTTTTCTAAAACAAATAATTCTAGTTATAAATGGCGCAGTACACTAAATTACCTTTTGTTAATCTAAAAAATAAATAAAAATACAAGTTGACTAGTATAACATCCAGTCAACAAGAATTAAGTAATGTGTTTGAAATGGAGCCACCCAGGATCTAAATTGGCATGCCACAACTGCCGTATGATAGTGAATGGCGACCAGAAAGTTTTTTTGTGTTTTGTACATGGCTAGCTATTGTGCGCTTCTAAATGTGGCACTGCCTCTGTTATGTTTTCACTCCAGTCACAATTCTTAATTTAGGGGTAGAGAGAACCAGAAATTGTGAATGTAGTTAAAAAAAAAAAGTGTTATATTTTTTAAACGCACATAAAATGTTTAACGTTTTTTTTTTTTTATTGAGCTTTACCTGAATACGCAAAACTAGCAAATTGCTGCCGGTATTTTCTGAAACCAACATACCTTAGATTGTAAGTCTGCGAGTTTCTATCCTAAGTACTTTGGGAATGCTCCATGGACATTGGATTCCTAGCTCAAAGACAGGGCCCTCCTTGCTTTGCTATATGTTAATTTGTATTTATCTTTGTCTGAACTTATGTACAGCGCTACGGAATATGTCACGCGTTATAAATTCACTATAATAATTGTATGTTCATTAAGTTGTGTTTGGGTATCTTCTTTTCAAATGCAACTGAATTACTACAAATCTTCAGTTTATTGTTCTCATTATTGTAATTTGAAAGGTTTAGTTTCTTGTCCTTGCACATGAATATTATAAGTAATAATGTGAAAGGTATATGGAAGTTTCCCTGTTTTTTTAATATCGGAGGTTGAGACTCCGAAAAAAGTACCTTAATCTTTTGTTATGTCTAATGATTGCTCAGTGATATATTTTGCAGCATGGAGAGAAAGAAGTTCACTTCAAAAACGCTCCTTCATCTACCTGTAAAGACCTCAAGACCCGCTTCAATCCCTCATAATCTTTGTCGGTCAAAGGACTGAGTACGGTCATGGCATCCTCTGTAGACTGGCACTGCGGGCAGACATATTCATCAATGTATTCTGCCTCGCTCTGCAAGATGCCAACACATCGTCCGTGAAACCAATTCTGGCATCGGTCACAACCTATATAAAATCTATAAGCATACAAATAAAAACAGTTGTTAGAATTTGCTAATGTGTAAATAAAATAGTCCACTCAAAACATGTAGCATCTGAAAAAGCCTTCCATACTTATTAATACAAATGAAGGAGATTCATTTAAGTTTAAGTGACTTTATACTTCTTTTAAGCACAGAATGTTCCGTCTTACAGAACTGCAAGTTGGTGGCAGTGGGTGTTTCTGCTTGTAGGTACAACTGTGTAATGCTATGGCAGCCAGGAAAAAAAATTAGTAGATGGGTTGTGGAACCCAACAGGTTTCTTTCTCAATGGACACAATTTTTCAACTTTGTTTGTAATATTTTGGCATTTGAAAGCGCTGTAAATCATCTACAATTCTTTTACAGTAAGTCCTGTAAGCGGCATCACCTACATATTGCAAAACAAATTGGAACCTTTGTAAATAGACTAAAATGAACAAAAAAAAAAGTTAATCATATTCAAACATTTTACCAATAATTACGGCAGTAAAGTATAAGCTGCTTCTAAAATAAAAGCAACATTGCAAGAATCCACATATCCATAATTTCGAAAGCAAACATTTTTAAAGCCAACATTCTTCCTGTATATAAGAATCAAGGTAAAACATAATTCAAAATACCATGCATTAATTAAAATAATACTTTCAACCTTCCGTACCAGAGGGGCCAGAAGAGCTATGATATGTAATACATAGCTGGCCTCTCCACTGATGAGATTCTTACGGCATTAACACAGGGTTAAGAAGGGTTTTTAACTGGGGTTAGGGAAGGAGAAAACAGCCAAAACAAAAGCGCATGTATAATCTGTTGCATTTAGCCAGAGCGATGCACCACCAAGTAATTAAAGAAAGGAAGTTCAATCGAACTCACTGTGAGTCATCATAGGGTGTTCTGCAGATACACAACAACTCCTCACTGTTGCCCTCTTGTGACCGTTTACAATCATTACAGATGTATACATCCACTTTCTTTGCTTCCTTCTCTGTGATGCCAACACATTCTCCATGAAACCAGTTAGCACAAAGTTCACAGCCAATATAGAACCTAAAATGTTCACAATAAAATGACACAGTAGTTGTCATTTCAAAACGGCAAGACATTTTTACATCTGCTGTTTGTTTGTTTTTACCCACTAAACTATTTTTTCTAACACTGCTAAAAACACACAATACCAGCTGTACTATAAGGTATAAAGTATATATTTCTTGCACCAACAGCTTCCTTTGTGGGTAGCAAAGTCTGGGCCTTAAAATATTAGTTGGTCAGGATGATAGAAAAGAACACATGTACCGAAAATGTAAAATAAAATTCTAACGAGAACACATCTCATGAAATTTTCTGTGATTTAAGGATCTCTATGCAAAGACGAACACACAACCAAGCCATACAAACTGTATCCGTCCTGAGGAAACTGTACCTAAACACACAACACGTAATAGGGATGTACTGGAACAACTGCAATCCTATTTAGTTAAAATGTGTTTTGTACTAAAAATAAAATAAAAAAAGCATTTTGCTTAAGAAAGGGTTTACATGTTTACATTCTTGTACAATATAAGTACATGGCTTGAAAATGTCTCTATCTCTTGGTTCCAAACCCATTGACAACTATACGATATCTATATACAAATTCTATTGCCTGACTGCTAAGATAAGTTTCTCCGGCTTCTCTAACTGGCCCCTTAGTTTAGTAGAACGTCGTCACCCTCAGAAAATTACAGAGCAAGGATCCCTGGTAGAGCCGCCCCTGACAGTGTAAACCCGAGCGTGGCTTGGTGTTACCACTTTAGCTACTAAAAATTTACCCCGAGCCACGCTTGGGATTACCGCTAAGAAGGTTAAAGGCATATCCAAGTTTCATGGATTAATACATTTCTGCACTTCTTAGGCAAAAAGCAGTCTTTATGTATGCAGCACATCTCATAAAACATTTTATTTTTATTAATATCTATACATCCTTCTAAAATAGCTAAAAATCCTTTCTTCTATACAGGTCCATGATCCCCACCCAGTTAGCATGCAGCATTAGGGTATCAATTTAACCCATTATGCAGCTGCTGTTTCTTCCTCAGCCTATAGGAAAGCACGGATGTCAGCCCCCAAGTCACTACCGGCATAGGACTCCCTGCAGCTTCCGGTCTGTGCTGTTGTCATAGCGCCTAACATAGTGCCACCCTACATATCCCAGGCTGCTTTGCAGCACAAACAGGAACCCCGGAGTTTAAATCAAATGTTTGAGCTAACCTGATTGGCCAAAATAAATTATGAAATTAATGCTACTTTAGCCTGGGTTTGGAGGGGTTTTAACCCTAATTTTCAACTTTTTAGAAATTATAACACATTTTGCTAACTTCAAGGTAAGTGTTTAAATGTTTATTTTGGTATTTTTTCCATGCAAAAAAATACACTATTAATTCTCCTCTATCAGATGCGCTCATAATCCAGGAAATTTAGATAGGCCTTTAATGTAATTAATTATAAAAGTGCACGATCTAAAGCAAAATCTACAACATTCTAACCATATATACTAAATACATTTCCCTGTAATGCATTTTGTTTAAAGCACATTTTGGCCAAAGGATGGCTGAACTCTTGGCTTCCTGTGATAGCTATAGATTAGAGTCAGAGATATCTAATGCTCACGTCCTGGGCAAACACTCAAAACTTAATTCTTTACATATACAAACTACAAAATAACTTATGTTTACATCATTTTGGAACTCTAACAAGATCATTTTTAGACATTTTTTTTCATCAGAGTAATGTATTACTAAAAAGCTGTATTCTAAAGTTTGCAAGTAACTATTTTTTATTTATTTATTTTAAATCGCAGTCAAGCCTACTTGTAAAGATTTTATTACTACTGGAAGGAGTTAGGGCTTTTCAGACGCTTGCCTTGTCTGTCTACTTCAAACACCAATACATTTTATGAAGCTGGCCTCTAAGCATTAGATATTTTTGCCCATTGCTATCAAGCAATTCAACTAAATTATGCATATTTATTGTACAAACCCACAGACTGACCTAAAGTGAATGCCTGTAAATATCACAGTAGTAAAGTGTACAGGACATCCAGATTTACAAAACTTGAAATAAAACTTGCCATCCCACCATATAAATAAATATCCTTATATACCCTGATAATGTCTAAATAGAAAAGGACTGATTATCAACAAACAGAACCAAAAGCATGGGATGTGAAAATATATAAGTCATGATAAAATGGTGTGCAGCGATTTGATATATTTGGAAACCGATCTACAAAATCTGTTTTATTTATATAAATTAGAGAATAGGTTGATGAGAACACAATTAAGGTTCACATATTATAATGTCACAAATATCTTCACTATTAAACAGCCAAAACAGCAAAAACACCAACTACACACGGTCACAAACATCAGTGGTTTCCCTTGCAAATACAAGAGCCCCAAACACTGGAAAGCGCTACAGGACTGGTAGAGGCTGCACATCTAGTTCATTAAAAGAACTGTACACATGAAGCAATGGTGGATCATATACAGAAACATAAAGGTTAGGGATGGTGTACTGAAATAGACAACACTAGACACGTATTAAAGGGCCACTTAAATCAGAGCATTTGTTGAAATAAGACTTGAATTTTTTACATGCATTTTTCACAGAGAAATAAAATAAAGTCTGTGTATAAATGTGTAACCGACTGCCCACCTGCTACTGCATTACAGCAACATATCAGTTTGCAGCCGTCTCCCCCTTCCCATTCAGTCAATGGTAAGGTTTTTTTGGCATGCTGCTAATATTTCCAGTTTTAAATTAACTTTTTTTATTACAGCAGAAAATTCATGTTTCTGCTCATTTGCCTCTCTGGAATTTTAGCAATGAAGACCAGCTCAGTGGTGTTATTGCTCTGGTTCATTAAATCTATCAGTGTAGGCATATAGTGCTGGACCAGCAGAAAGCGGTTATCAATCATAGCCTTGTCCCATAGAGCTTCACACAAAACACACTATGCTCTATCAGCCAGTGGGCAGAATAGACTTGATTGTAAACATACATTTAAAACTTGATTTTTTAGCTGTTATTAGTGTAAATAATAAACAAAAAAAAGATTATTTTAACATGCAATCTTTCACATAACCATGGAGAGCACTTACAGTAAATGGCCCTTTAAGTATAATACGATTAAAAGGACATGAGCAAAACCAGAGAGGTCTCCAAATGTAAAACAAATATTAGGACAGAAAATGCAGGGAAAATTCAGACAAGTCTAATTCTGTACCCTCCAACTTTCTATCAAAGACTACATACGCAGACATGTTCTGTTAAAATGAATGAGTAACTCACTGTACTGCTAGGACAGCCTCACACGAATAAAGTAAACCCAAAATTCAAAACTCAACTTTGTAAACAACATATTAAAAAGGCTACTGTAGGGATCCAATGTCAGGATTTCATTTAGCAATAAAATAATTATTTGAAAATTTGTAAAATGCAAAATTGAAGCCTCAGCAATACCTGCTTCTCTCCATTTGCTATCACATAAGGGATCTTAAAAGCCCAGGAAGATGTCCTACTATTGGCCACTGCAGGGAAAGACTTCTATTTTGTCAGCATCCTGAGTAGATTCATTTCTAGGCTACCTAATCAGGGGTAGCGAGAATATGCTTGATGCTAAATTGTTCAAATTGAAATTTGTTTGCTGAAATACTTTATTACTAATCAATTGTTACATAAACAAATGACATGATCTGTGTTTAATGATGGAGAGCCCCCGAGGAAGCTGAATATCAGTGAAATGGCTCATCAGGTGCATATGCAATATCTCAAGTACCATCTTATTTAATCACATTTTCTATAAGGTTATGGTTATGAGGTTCACTAGCGGGCATCCCACATTTGTTCTTTTTTTATTTTCTTTCATCATGTGGGTTGTTACAACCTGTTATCATTGAACCTTTAGGTGAGGTTCATTCTTTCTTATATCCACATTAGTGAAAAATACCGGAGATATTTGCATTAGGTTTTGTTCTTGTTAATTATTTTTTATCCCATATAGGGCTGATCCCATTATTGTGAATTCAAATATGAGGATCAATTAAATTATTTGTCCCTCATATCACTTAATATAATGCATTCCATTATAAATTCCATATAATGAGGTTCTATGTATTCAGGTGGCTTACCTGTCAATTATCAAATGTATGTACTATTACGTTATCTTCATACCTATATTTTGGATAACATGTTTATATCCAGCAAAATCTTGATATCAGCCACTTATCTGTAGATTTATATTCCTTTTTATTTAGGAACTATGACATACTTCAGTAATTTTATGTTTGCAATTGAGAGGATGTTCCAATATATTCTTTAACAATTATACATAAAATCTCACTTTAACTATGAAGAAATTACCACAAAACAAGAATGTACACAGTGTTGATACTGTGTATGTATCTAAACTCTTAATTACACCGTTCAATTTCCTACATTTAGAGAAAATGTGAACGGGTGGCTTTACCGTGTATTTTTTACAAAACAATATTGCATAAAGGATAGGAAATTAAATACTCAAAATATGTTGGCTTCAAATTTAAATGGCTGTTGTAGTGGTTATATTTTAAGGTTTTGTTTATTTATTTAGTAACTGATCAGCAATAAAATCAGTATTTGAAAAAAATGAATTCAATGTAGTTTATATAAAAGGCACATTTGAAGTTGGCATTATCGCTTGCTTCTTTCCACAACCCAGAAGATTGTCCTATTGTTGCTGAATGCTGTAGGATTGCTTGCAACAGCCAATGTAGCCAGATCAATGTATTTGATAAATAGATAAAGGCTCCTATGATGTCACCCTCCAGGGAAGATCCTATCAATCCCCTGGATACCTTATAGAGGGTGGAGAGGAGCAGATCTACTGATGTTCAAAACACCAAGCTTCAAACTTAGCAATAAAATCAGTTTTTGCAAATAAAATCAATAAGCTTATAAAAGTTAATCAGTTATTAAAAATAAGGCCCTATTATATGTGTACATCAACAATCCTTTAACTGCTAAAAGACAATGCATAAATTTGCTCTAACAAATGGATTCTGAATTACCAAAAAAGTTGATATCTGACAAATGATACTAAATATGTATTACAACTGGTAGAGCTTAAATACAGGAAAATAATGAGAGAATGGGAAAAAAAAGAAGTTAAATTATTCTATCCACAAAGGAAGCTAGGATAGGCAAAGCAAGCAAAAGTTTATTCAAAGTATAATGTTTAATAAGAAAATTAAAAAATAAATAAATCAAGAAGATAAAATAAGGTGTCTGCTTACATAATGTAATGTCCCCTCTCTACTATACAAGTTTATCAGTGTCACACATGTGTAGCCCTTCTTTAAAATGCTTTTGCATTTTTTCAATCCTTTATGGAATTTGTATCCAGTGTACACCATAGCTTGCGTGAGGGCTAATATTTATTAACGGAATCTGTGATTTCTATGTTCCCTTCCTCTTGTAGTCAGTATACTGCGATAACCTATATAGAGCTTTCATGTTTTACATCTCAAATCCAATTTTCACCCACCTACCAAGTTGTATAATAATACCAAATTAACACTTCAATATGGGCACACTAGCTGGGCCATTTCATTGGTATATCAAAAACGAAGCTTGTATTCAGCTACGGCTTATTCCCACTGAAGTAAGAGAGACAGAGCTCAGTGGGAAAAAAAGAGCATGGAAGTGGTTTTTAAATAGAGAAAAGGCAGGGTATACTGAGGTAGTGTACAAAATGCTGTGGAATTTGAGGAAAATGCAAGAAGCAGTATAAAAAAATAAAAATAAAATGAAAGGAAATGCAAGGTTGTACAGCTGCCGAATCCAAGTTCTGTGCCAGGGAAGACAGCTAAGCTAATTCTAAAATCATGACAAAATCAACCATAGGGTAGAGGAAAGCTTAAAGGGGAGTAGCTCCTGGCCCATTTCTGCATGCATTAACACAAAAAAAATCCTATAAGTATTTAGAAAGAGAAGGTGAGTGTAAGTTAACATTGTACTCACTTGGATTCATCATAAGGTGTCTTGCAGATGCAGTAAATCTTGGTGTCTTTCTTGTTTTCCTTTGAGGTAGTGGAAATCATTTTCTTCTTCTTTGACTTGGAAGGGGCGGGCTCATTATCTTCTTCTCGCTTTCTCTTGTGCGAAGATGATGTGGTGGTGATGGTAGTAGGGGATGTGGTAGTTGCCATGTGTTGTGGTGGTGGGGGAGGCAGTGGTTGAGGTGGTGTGGTAGGTTTAGCAGCAGCTGCTGCAGCGGAAGCGGCGGCGGCAGCAGCAGCAGCAACAGCCGCCGCTTGGGCTCTCTCTTTCTCCTTTTTAATTTTGCTTAAGTCTTTCTTCAGCTCCTCCTAGAAATAATTGAGAAACTGGATGCTAATAGCAAATTTTCATATCTTAGAAATGTTTAATGAGGCCACTTATCAAAGTTAAGTGGCTAATGGCTTCTTTGTAAGCACCAAATACTACTACGATTCACTTGCTATAAGAAAATAAAATGGTACAAAATAGAAATCTATCTACAGCTGTTGGTAATGGCAATGACAAGTTTAAAGTGACACAGAAAAGATCCCAGTTATAGCAAAAATGAAAAGCATTGGAATTCGGTATAATTAAAAATTGTGAAAATTAAAAAGTGAATGAGAGTGCATTCGAATTAAGAACAAATTCTATATCAATTTTAAGGAAGTGCATTTGAATATTTTTTTACAACCAACCGTAGTTATGTTTTTTTATGTGTACTTTTCTTTAATAAATGGACCTTCTCCAAGTCACATGAAACATTCACCCACATGCATAAAATTTCAATACCTCTCATCATTATTCCCCCTCATTTATGTGTGTGTATGCAAGATACAAACAATTCTAATAAAACATCTATAGAGGTCTCCTACCTGCACCTCTATTTGCAATTCCTTGTCCAAAAGTGCTCTCTTTTTCAGTATCTCTGCTTTAAGCTGCTCCTTGTGTTTGAAAAGCAGGGCAGACAACTTGCTGGCGTTCTGCTTGCTCTTTTTCTGTTCCACGCTCTCTTCTCGCTTCCTTTTTTTAGCAGCCTGCTTTTCTTCTTTGTCAATTTTATCCAGGATATACTTCATCACCTGGTTGCATACAATCATTCTGAAAAACAGCACAGTAGATGGTGATGACTGTATTGGATACACAAACTAATTTAGAAAATCTAATGAATCATGCAAAGCATGTGTTACCCTATTAATACTATACATTTTTTATAAGCTATTCTTAAAGAGCATGAAAAACTGGCTACATATTGTCTTAGTCATTTATTTCTATCACAGGTAATACAATATTGTAGCAGCACACGCATATTTAGTAGCTTCTTTTATGTGTTAATTAGGTACAGTGTGCTTATTGCGCTCTATGGTGGCCAAAATATCCCCTAATGTTATCAGGAAACTTACATCCACTAACCCACCCTTATCTAGCACTCTGAACCACACATAAAGAAGCAGCAAAATAATGGCTAAATATTTGCAGTGCTTTACAGTACAGAAAAACTGCTAGTACAATGTATAGCTAGTTTTAATTAAGTAATGTTTTTAAGATGAAATTGATTTCCATTGGAGTGAGTGTCCCTTTAATCCCATTTAAAAAAGTAAATAAAATGTTTTTCAGTCATGCCCGACTCGGGTGACCCTATGGACCTTTGCACATCTTGTGTCTGGTTGTGCTTATCCATAACATCATCTTGGCAAAAATACAGTTCTTTCTCCAGTAGACTGCAATTTGTTTGATCTCTCTGCAATGACCTGCTCATATTGGGTGACCCTACATGGTATAGCTCACCACTGCCTTAAAGTACTCAAGCCCCTTCACCATGACAGGTAGAGATCCAGAAAGGGAAAATGAATTTACAGTATAATACTAAATGCCAAGAAACAATATGACAGACACACAAATAAGTTCTTGTAAATTGTTGAATAATGCAAGCTAAAACTAAACAAACTGACACTGAGCAAAATAGATTTCAAAATATTCTAGTACATATACCGTATATACTCGAGTATAAGCCGAGGCACCCATTTTACCACAAAATACTGGGTAAAATGAGTGTCTCGAGTATAAGCCGAGGGTGGGAAATGTGCTGCCCCCTGTGTCCCTCTTGTGCCCTCCTCTCTCTCCGTGTCTCTTCCCCCCTCCCTTATCACCCTCCTTAACCTCCCTCCTCATCCTCAACCCCCTCCTCAACCCCTCCATCCTCATCCTCAACCCCATCCTCCCTCCCAATCCTCCCTCCTCATCCTCAACCTTCCTCCTCAACCCCCCCATCCTAAACCCTCCTCCTCAAGCCCCCCATCCTCATCCTCAACCCCCCCATCCTCATCCTCCCTCCTCAACCTCAACCCCCGTCCTCAACCTCAACCCCCTCAACCCCAACCCACCTCCTCAACCTCCTCCCTCAATCCCCCTGAAATACAAGTTACATCAAGTCAGATATATTGATACAGACCAACAATGGAAGCCAGTCAGATGTTTATTACATCAATAGGATCATACCTTTGATTTTCCTCCCGTTCTACAGGGGTCATGGTCTTTTTTTGTTTTAAGTGCTCTATCACTGCATTCTGTTTCATGACAACCTGGGAGTGAAAGAAAATGCATATGGGTAATTCAGAGGAGATAAACAAATGTCCAAAGAATACAAGAGACAAGAAAAACACGGTTTTGTTGCATCTAAAGGAGGGTAGTATAGAAAAAAGATAAATTGCTAACTTTATTAATTTATTTAAAGTCACCTTTTGTGTGTCTAAAAAGGGGACCACGAACGAGAAGTCATACCCTTAGAAGACAATAGGTATGGGCATGAGGAAAAATCTATGATCCCCAAAGTTATGCCTCCTTTCTGTAAGGCTTAAAATAAGTTAAAGCCCCAAAAGGCTTTTTGGGCTTTAACTTTTATTAAGCCTTCCAAGAAGGAAATTAAAAAAAAAAAAAATTCATAGGTACAAAATTGTGGCAAATATATCTGTTTTGGAGACATATGTGCCTTTCATCTAATGCACAGAAATGATGGTTTAAGTCACATTAGTTCCTGGTGGTATTATGGATTCTATACCTGCTTTTGAATGATTTCACTCTGATTGGAGCCCTGCAGTGTTTGCTCTCGCTTCACTTCCTGTTGTTTTTTCTTTTGTTGCTGTTCTCGCAGTTGCTGGATTCTTTGCAGCTGCTCCTGCACACTGGCTGCTTGAACAGTTACCACATTCTGGATCTGATGGGCCTGCACAGGACCAGCTTGTTGTATCTGAAAGGGCAGCTGAAGCTTGATTTGCTGTGGCATGCCTCCCTGCTGCGCCTGTATTTGAGCTACAACATGTGACTGTAGCTGGGAGAGAACCTGAACCTGCTGCTGTAGCTGAGGGACGGTAATAACTTGAGTCTGAGGCTGTTGAATTTGTAACTGCGTGCAGTTTGGGGATTGTACAGTCACTTGACCTGTAGCCTGTGCCGCTCCAATTGTTTGGACATGGGACTGAGGCTGGGAAGTCTGTACTTGCTGTTGTACTGGTGACTGAATCTGGAAGGTAGCTGGCAATGTCATATGAACAGTGTTTTGCACTTGGGTTGGAGACTGTGACAATGTTTGTGTTGGTGGTCTGTTAAGCTGTTGAGTCGGGCTTTGTATAGTGGTCTGTACTGGAATCTGGAAAGTAGCCTGTGGTGTGGATAATGGAGCTGTAGCGGGTTTTGCTTCTGGGGACTGGACAGATAGTGCAGATTGAGACTGTGCATGCTGCAGAGTCTCTGACACAGGCTGACCAGATCCTGTCTGTTGCTGCTCTATAGCTTGACATGCATCTGCTTGGGGAGATGTCATGTTGTGCGGTTGCAGTAAGTGAGGCTGGACTTGATTCGGAGCAGATGTTTGAATCTGGTTTTGTTCTACTCCTTCGGATTGTGCTGCTGCTTGCACATGAGCCGTGGTCTGGAGCTGAGAAGACTGCTGTGTTGGAGCCAGTGGGGGAGGTGGTGGTTGCATGCTCTGTACCGGGTTTTGTGATGCAGGTTTCTGTTCATGTGCTATAGTTAAAGAAAAAAAGAAAAATAAATAAGAAACAAAAATACTTTGACTTGTTTCATATACCAATACCTAAACAGATGTACCAATGTAAAATAGACCTTGTTTAAAACATAATATTTTTGGCTAATTCTACAAATCTGGTGGAAGTTACTGCATTTACAGTTTAATATTCTTATTAAACCTATTGAAAGTTCCTTGACATTGAAAAGAATAAAAACCAAAAAAAATGTATCCTTATATTTTTGAATAGGATTAAATATTTTTTCAAAGCAACATTACAAACTTATGCATTGTAAAACACTGCTTATGTTGCATGTTGCTAATAATTAAATTTATATTTTTCATAAATGCTTAACAAGTTGTAATGTATATCCTATTATGCATACTGACAGTTTCTTGAATAAAAAAAGGTTATGGAATGGACACAAAGCATGCTAAACTACATAGACACACAATGTTTTTTATACACACACACACATATATTAACTGGGTTTTGCTTCTTAAAGTGAGCTTAACCATATAGCTGCATTATACATTGGCAAGTATAAGAACAGTAAGCCTACCTGATGTGACAGTGGAAGGAGTTGATGTCATAGTTGTGCTGGCCGAGCAGGACATGGCAGGCAGCGGTGTGAACAAGAACCTCTGTATGGTACCGTTGGGCATTGCAGCCTGCATTAGCTGCTGTCCTTGGCTTGGAATGACAGTCACTCCCTGAGGGATCAGCTGCAACTGTCCTGTAGTCTGGCCCTGACCCTGGACGACAACTGTAAGTCCCTGTGCTCCACCCTGAGAAAGAACACATATCAGAAATTGGAGTAAAACATTGTGTTTTATGTGATCAAAAATTCAGTGTTGTAGGAAACATAACACTCATTATGCCTGCTATTGACTGAACAGACTTTTAACTTACCTGTCCTTGAGTCAGCTGAGTGAGTTGGGCCATTGTCAGTTTAACCTGTCCCTGCTGTGGCCTAGCAGCCTGTGGGGTGGTTGGCTGATGAGGTGGCTGAACAGATGCACCTACATTCTGTCCACCACTTGAGACAGAGGTGCCAGCACTCACTGTTGTGGTGACAGGTTGGCCTCTTATGATCTGAGTTACAACCTGCTGAGGTTGACCTACAAAGACAAAAATTAAAGTGCATTATTCAGGTGGCTTTCTTTGCATGCTTATAAAATATAAACAAAATAAATAATTCCCTTAAGTCACCCTCTAGCTGTACTAAGTACAAATTTTAAGCCTCACCAATAAGAGATCATGAGTGTTTGGGGCATCTCACACAAATTAAAAAATACAGTATTGTAATCTGATTTTAATTAGCATAGTTCCAAATAGGGTTGGTATTATAAGCAACATATGACAATTTCAAAAAGCACATAATATGCCTCCTGTTGTTGCTACTGTTACTTCCCTCTGATCCATTCAGCCTTCACACTCTTTTCCATGTCCTCAATCCCCCTAACCCTTCCTTTCTCATTTATCCACCTCCACCATCTTCCACATCTCCATCTGCCCAGACTCTCTTTTACTCTCTCCTATAATTACCTAACCTTCCAGAAAAAACTGGAGTACTGAAGGAACCATATTGTAAATATACAATGGATCTCTGCTATTGAATTATTGTGTATGTCAGAAAATGGACATATACTTGATCACATATTTGCAAATATATGTACAACCATGACACTTCATGAAGCTGGAGAAAACAAATACACAGTAAGTGTCTGTTAGCACAATGGGAATGTAACAGTAACAACTGACAGTGCTGTCAGTTGGACTATAGGAAGCTTAATGGTTTATAGGGATACAGCCACTTGACAAAAGTAATAGGAAGCCTGCAGTAAAAAAAAATGTATATAAAAGATGCTAAATGTAAATGATGTCTTTTTGCTTTCTAAAAACATTTTGCCCGTTATCAGTTTAATTAACCAAAAGACCATATAAAAAAATATTAAACCATTAAACATAATAAAATACAATATGAATAGGAGACTGAAAAGTTAAAAATAATAAAGCCATACCAGATGAAATAAGTCCTTGCTGTACAACAAGTGGTGCCCGGATATAGTTCTTTCCTATAGGCGACTGCTGTAAGGGAGTCCTGAACACCGCCATTCCAGGCCTTAACTGTGCTCCAGCTGTAATTACCTGGAAAGAAATACAAAATATGCTCACACTTAAACTTGAAACTTATTCTTGACAACCCTGGTTCACAGTTCTTCAATAAGAACAGACTGATCTATGTATAGAAACAGTCAAAAAAAAGTATTAAAAAATTACTAAATAGTCCACTATTTCTTTATAAATAGGTGGTAAAAAAAAGTGCCATTCTTACGGCATTATAAACAACTTTTCAATTAATTTCAATTGGGAAAAAACTGATGGATTCCCTGATGCTTAGTGTCTAGAGTGACTATGCTGCTATTCTTCCAAAACTAAAGTTGTGCTGTATATAGGCAGTTGTAGTTAATTGTGCTCATCACACTGCAACAGTTTGTAAAGGATAGGATTAGCTACAGTCCAACGATGGAGGGAAACAAGGAATTTTTAGTGTAAGTTTAAGCACAAACAAAACAAAAGTGTTTTATTTTTTTACTTTTGCTATTTAAAAGTCACGAAAGTTATACCATTACAGTGGCATTTTAAATAAGAAGAATAAGTAACACAGAAACAAAAGATCAGGCAACCAGGTCATCACAGAAAAGAGGAGAAAGTGGGCATATAATCTTTTAACTTTGAAGTAGTCTCCTTCTTAATGCTTATTTAGTAATTTACAGTGCATAACACATGGGTAAAATGCCGGGTAAAAATGTGTGCAAGAGCTCAACATCTAGGAAACAATCTTTTAAATAACCTAATTTTCTGACATCCAATCACTTTTTAATACTTCAAGCAGTCAAACATACTACGGTGGAACATTGACTGTTACTTTTTCAGCATAGTGAAAGTTACTAACACTCCTGGAGCTTCATTCCTGGAAAGAATTGTCTACATAGAAGGTAGCCATTATGCTTTATTCATCTAAGGAAAATATAAACATAGAGGTAGACAGGCAAGAGTGAGTTGCACTAGTTTATAATTACATTCAATTTAGAAACTTATTACAGGTTTAACCTGCAGTCATTCTTTAAACGCCTAGATTTGTATGGTTCAATCATACCTGCTGTGTTGTGGTCGCAGTGCCAGAAGTACACGGGCTGTTTGGATGGATAGAAACTGTTGCTGTCCGAGGTTGGAAAGTTGTGAATGTTTGCTGAACACCTCCTGCAGTTGACGGGATAATGCCCAAAACTTTCTGTTGAACCTGAACTACACCTTGATGTGAAGTAAATTTAAGTTAATTGCAAATCATAAAGTAAAGTGTTAAGGTTTCTCTGTAAAATTATAAATCATACCTCCTTGTGTTGCTGGTACATTCAATGTAACAATCTTGCTGTTTGCTGGAAGAGGCAGTTTGGTGAGAACTTTCCCTCCCATTGTTACTGGGGTTCCAGTAAACTGGAAGGTCTGGCCTGAGCTAGCAATGGAAGTGGCGGATGTGACGGCTGTGGTTGACGCTACAAAGAACACATGCGTGAGTATTCAGATTACTGTTACAACATCCAATTAGGTACAAGACGTTTGAAAAGGCCAAGCTGCTTCTTTTATGTGTTAAACTGTACCAAGGAGAATAACCATGCTTCCTGTACCGCAAACATATTTAACAATCTCCTCTATCAAGCTTACAAACATTTATTTGAGCAACCTTACATAGCCCATGTAATAACTTGGTATCACCTTCACACTTATTAGCTTCTTCAGATATTAAAGAAAAAAGTATTAAGCATGCAGAGTGTCAGAATACTTTTCATTTGCTTATCTGAGAATTGCATTAGTATAGGAGTAATAGTGTAGGTGAGCAAAAAGTGTTAGCCCTCATGCCTCACTGTTTACAATGGACTACTGGAACAGTCATACTAAATAAACAAATGAAATCCTTCAATAACGGATTCGCTGTAAAATCAGTATGTGAAGAAAATAAATTCAATGTAGCTTTTAAAAAAAGCATTTTTTTTTTACTGTTTAGGGTCTATCCGAGAATCATCTTTCTAGGTGATGATCTGCCCTGGAGGTTGTCCAATCTGATTGTGTAGTTATTCCTGTAGTGTTCATGCAGTGAGGCAGATAAAAGGCTTACACCAGAACAGCCTCTTGGACACATCACATCCCGGTGGAGATGCAGACCTGCTCACAAGTTCAAGTCTATACGGATTTCTTTCTTCAACTACTGATTTTTACTGCTAGTTATTTATTATATGAACACACAAAACAGTGTTGTATTAATACTACAGTGGTTATTTATATACTAACTCATGGTATTTTTAATTTACAAATGTTCTAGGGCCATGGCAATAAAACACTAAGCACATTTAGACTACCCCATTCAATTGTCTAAGATTAATAACCTCTCTTCTATACGCCTTTTTATATACTCCATATCACAACTGTGTTACTATCATCTCTTTTTGCCCCACACAAACACTTTTGCATTTACCTGTAGAAGACTGTCCTTGCTTAACCCAGGTGGCAAAGGTCTGATGGAAGTTTTTGTTCTGCTGGAATGTTACTGTAGCTGGGGAGCCGACCTTTGTGGTAAGAACCACTTTGGTTCCAGGAGTTGAAGAACTGGATAATGAACCAACCACTACTTTGTGAGGTGTTGACACCGGAGTTACAATACAAGTGGATGTAGTAGTGATTGCTGTACTGCTTACTGATGGTGTCTGCTTTTGCTGCTCCAATCGTTTCTGAAGACAAGAGAATACTTTATAATAGTTGTAAGATTGGCGCCGTGCAAAACACCATAATTATTATTAGTTTTTCACTCAATACCATTCTGGAGAGAAAAGGGCAACATTTTTGATATAATGTACCACAAGCATCACTAATTCTATGAAATCTAAACATGTGTTTTTTGTTTCTACTTATAAATATGTAAAATCAGGTGTTGACAAATGTATTCCAAAGGTGAGAACCAGTCAGATTAAATGAGCAACCACCAATATTTCTAAAGGGCCAGGACAAGGTATTTGTATGTTCCATAAATACAATTTTAAATCTCCTTGGTTTGTGGTTTTCCCATGGCTAAAACATGAAATAAAATACAAAAAAAAAAATGTCTGTTTTTGTTTTGATGATCTAATCTCAAATAGAAATCAAGTGAAACGGTCCTACACTCCTTGGCTTATAGGAGAAGGCCAACAGAATAGAAGTTATTTGAACAATAACCCCAGTGTAAAAAAAATATTCCAGACACAGTTAAATATCTCTGATGTGAATGCACATACTGAGAGAGGCAAATTTAGGTATGCAATGTTTTAGCATTTCTTATATTAGTATTTATTTTTACAATATTCTACCATTATCATTATGTAAGCAGTATCAGAAGATTTAGCAATGATCTGAATTACATAAAACAGACAAAGAGTTAACCCTTTACAAATTCATTTGTGCAGAGTATGGATTGCTGAAATGACCTAAACAGGACAGTTGTTGGTTAACTGCTCGATGCATTCCTAAGTTCAGGGAAAAATTGCTATAAATCTTTGTTTTCACCAGGTCTGTATGGCACAATTCGACATATGTTATTAATCATGGAAACAGTGCATTTGTAAACAGACCAAATGTTTTAAATTTTTTAGGGGTTATCAGTGTAATAATATTAATAAAAAAAAAAGAGAGAGATAATTTTAACATACAATCTTGTGATTTTTCACAAGAACATCTACAGTGAGGAAAATGGCCCTTTTATTTAAGAGACAGTTGAATAACATTGGTATTTTGAAAAGGAATTTGCTTTAGATATACCGATCATCTATGCTAGTACATTTCTGTAAATGATTTATTTAAGTGTATGTAAAAAAGTTAGCAAACATTACCAAAATGGGACAAACGCCTTTCCCATTTTGTTAAGTTTGTAAATGTAAAGTATTTCTTTCATGGAAGTTTGTATCTTCTGATCACCAACCTTAACATGCTGCTCCACCGTCTGAGCCTTTTCTTTTTCCACCCTAATGGGGAAAAAATAAATAAAAACAAATTACAAGCTGACAAGTGAGACAATTTACTGTAGTCAAAGTAGAATTTTGCAGTTTTATGCAATGAGATATAGCCAACCGGTAAAGAGTTTTCCATCTTGCCGTTAGGCCTCAATATTTTTCCTAATAGTGTACATGTAATGTGATAAAAAAGATATTTCAGAAAACTACAGTAGCTTGAGAGTTACCAATGTAATATGGATTGCTCTAGACTCAGCAGTGGAAGAAGCCTTCTTTGCATGTATTGTTACGTATCATGCCTCCATTACATGACCGCCACTCTCAAACAGCTTGCAGAGCTATAGGCAGTATAATATGTTACAGATGAACCGTTTGCGATCCATATTATTTTAATATGGTTATAGTTGTACTAGGACATAATTAATCTAAAATCCATATTAAAACCATCAACAATACTGGTTTTAGAACACACACAATACATGAATAATATGTACCACAATTACCTTTCTGAGAAACATTTGATCTCCCATAGATCCAACTCTTCCTCTGGAACCCACGTCTCCAGGATAACAGGGCCTGTTTGTTTGGGAGCTTCTGGTCTTTTTGGCCTAAGAGCGCTTGATCGAAGACCTTTTCTCTGTGGGGTTGGTGTTTCTGTGAGACATTATAGACAGTTAAGTAGCTGTAAATAATGTTTTTTATTTAATTTGCAAATAAACCACAAAGTTCATACTATTCAACAAAACACCACCTCGTCTGTTTTCACCCACTTTTACTCAGGTCCACTATAATCTCGTAATGCGCACAGACTAGGCTTACACCTTTGACTCTGCCCAACTCTTGCAACATCCATTACTTTGAAATGTAGTTTTCAAGTTTGGCGTTGAGGATAATTATTCAAGTAATGATTGGAGAGTATATGGTTAAAAATCTATTATCTTTAAACAATGTTTTAACACACTATTTATTAGATGACATCACTCCAATCACAAAATACATTTCTAAACTTCTAGGTTTTAAAGAGCAAAGAAAAATAGAGAGAAGTATTCCCATCCACTTTGTATCTCGACAGACTGTGCATTGAGAGGCCTTAACGTTTAACCCTTTCAGCTCCATTGGTTTGAAAACTTTAGCAGACCCCAGAGGCCAGACTAATTTTCCATTTTTTTACTATGCACTCTCTCTCTCTCTCTCACACTATTATCATGGAAATTCGAGGGACATTGAAAGCTATTTTTTCATGCATTTAAAAAAGCATGTTTTAAACAATACCAAAGTATTTTAAGTAAAATCAGTTTAAACTTCATTGAAACTATAAGGAAATGTATAGATTATGTATGTTTGCCAATTATACTGGTAGACAGGCATGACATATTCCTGCTTATTGGCGGACATAGGCAATACCCTAGATCAGTTACACACACAAATATTTGTTTCTGCTTTGAGAGCATCACTTGAAAAAGGAAAAACCAACACGATACATTATCATTCAGAATTAATAAAGAAAAAAATGCTTACAGAGTCTCTAACTTTTTTCATAAAAGGATGCCAATCTATAAATATAATCATTCCTTGGCATAGCAACTTATTAATAGAGGAGGTCCCCGGGTTATAGACGACGTGACCTACAGATGTTCCATACTTAAGTACAGGCTTCCAAGGCTCTTTGTAGGAGTTAATTTTTTGTTCTGTTTGTTTGAATTAAAAGAATGAGCACCACAGTTGCTTTACATTATTATTACAGTGCAGGTGTTTTATTATTACAGTATTGCACAGTATTATTTTTACCACATGAGCCATTATAGTATTATTCATCAGGATCCGAGCTGCATACAAATCTGGTTTAAAGACTTTCTCTGAAATGTATTTCGTCTGTAACCCAGAGACCGCCTGTTAACCACAGAAGTTTCCCAGCTACGGAGGGAGGTCTGTGAACCTATGCCAGAATACATGTGGCCGTCAGCATATTTTAAAACAAAGCATAGGTACTATTCTAATGTGTGAAGCCAACACTGCCTCCTGCATAGTAAGTTGCAACTCTGTTTCATATCAGAGAACATGGCTAGTAATACACACAATTGGGCGTGGAAGCCAATTTATATAGTTGTTAAAGAAAAATGTGTTTGAGGATCTCTGCAAGATAATTCTCCATTATATTGGTGGTGAGAAAGAAGCTGTACGTAGCTCAATAGGAGGGCACTGAAATAAACATTTTATGTATAAAATGGAAGACAACCATTTTCTCATACGTTTAAATGGGCATGTTTAAACATTACAACAATTGCTAGCATCAGATAATTAGAACCTGCATAAACTTCACTGAAACTAACCGGACCTGCACTTATGATTCTGTGGACATCAATTGCTAACAGAAGGCAAGGCCTCAAGAACAATTAGAGGAGAATCAGCAGTGTATGCAAACATTTTTTTACCATGAAAAATTACCAAAATAAACATTTAAAAACCTGATAATTGCAAAATCTATTCAAATTGCAAGCTGATGCTTTTGACAGTGGAGTCCCCTAAAAATCCATGCTAAGATTGGCATAATTCGATTTGGCCAATCAGGAGAAAGCAGATACATTTGTATCATACTCTGGTGTTGCAAAGCAGCCTGGGATATGTAGTCTCTTTCTCTATATAGCCTTGTGATCTGATTCAGTTGAAAACTCAGACCCCAACCAACCATGTGATGTAATCCAGCTCCAAACTCCATACCTAGATACACTTCCTCTGCATACTTGGTAATGTCAGTTTCCTTTGGGTATGCACAGCTGGTATTTACTCGCCTGCCTATAAAATTTGTGAGTACACTGAACGTATCTATATAAAACATATTTTTCTGATAATCACTACCTGTTTCTTACCAAACACTTGAAACCCAGTAAACATATATACACCATTAAAAATCAGATTAAGATTTTGTGCTCCGAGACCTTCATTTAAAAAAGAATTCAAACGCATTATCAAATAACTTCTGATACAACAACAACAACAAAAAAAATCTTTACATGTCCCTTTAAAAGAAGAACACATGAAGGAGAGCATTGTCTACTTTACCAAATTATTTTCAAAGCTTTACATATTAAAAACTGGGTACAGGAAACTCATTTTTTGCCAATCCTATTACAAAAAAATAGCTTGGTTATTGTTTTTTGTTTATTCGTTCAGTCGTGTCAGACACTCCATGACCAGATAGACCACCACATGCCAGGCACATTTTGTGTTTGGTTGTGCTGATCCATAAGGTTTTCATGGCAAAGATACTGGAGTGGGTTGACATATTCTTCTCCAGTGGACCACAGAGTCTGACCTCTCTGCCATGATCTGCCCATCTTGGGTGACCCTACATGGTTTAGCTCACAGCTTCATTAAAGGTACTTAAGCCCCTTCATCACGACAAGGTAGTGATCCAGAAGTGGTTGGTTATTGTACAGAGTAATACGGGTAATGAAGAGTGTGAATGACGGATGAAATGGAGGACATTTTGTTAATGTTCTAGATTCCACCCCCACAAATATACATCTGCTAAACAGGTACACATACCCTTTGGTGCCTCTGGAACACCAATTGGACAAATAATTTTCCTTATGCAGTATTCTGATCGGATTCCATATGGACCGACATCTCTCCTCTTGATTATTTCAGTAGTTGTAATCTCGGTTTCAGAGGTTTCTGTAAAAAAACATTATTATAGTTTTGTGTTCGAGCATTCACATAAACATTTATATACACATGTAAAAACAAAATGTTCTATATCATATGATCTAAAATCAGCCATTTGTAATTGCTAAAGCATAGCACATAATAGGTTTACTATAAAAATGAGTGTTCTAGCATGGCCAGATCTTGAGACGTGGTCCAAATACCATTTTTCTTTCTACTAAGATGACATCTTTACCTCAAATATTATATTATTTTTAGATGTCTCCCTTTGCCAAAAAATCTATTTGATAATTCTTACAAATTTAATTTTAGATTCATATGGAACTACAATCATTCTAGAATTTAAAAAAAATATAATGTATAAAACAATTCTTATATAGCTGAACAATTAACTATATGGCATACTAATGAACATCAGTCATGCTGTGTCCAAATAGAAAAAAAAAATCGTATCTCACATCTTCATCTAAAATATCTAATGTGGGGGAGAAATTACATTTATTTTATCTATGGATAATGCCTACACTAAGCATTCTTTATTCATTATGGTCTACCTTTTTTTTTTAAATTGAGTCTAAGGAACAATCTTATCCAGTTATTTAAAACTCTAATTTTATTCCAGGTGAAGACAAAAAAATATTTCAACGATGAAAAACTAATGGGTTTTCAACAATTTATAATTTTTATTAGAACAATAAATTAATAGATTGGAGCGATTTACAATCTTCTTTTCAAATGCCCAATAACAACATTTATTAAGTACAAATTCAAAAGATAAAAACATGCTTAATTTGTCAATATAATAATATCTCCTTTAATAAAATGTAAAAAAAAAAAAAAAAACAGTTAATTTTCTCTTCATGAAAAAGGATTTCTTCTAATAGCATCACATTTAAAACCAAAGGAAAATAAATATTTTCCCAGTATAATTGAAAATTATTAGGAAAACTATAGCAACTGAAAATTGTAAAAAAATATATTTTTTATTTTTTAACAGTCCAAAAATATTTAATGGTGTAAAATTTGCAAAATTCTGATATCCTAAGTTGTGAAATTAAACCAGACCCAGTCTATTATCTATTAGATCTTCCATATAAATCTCCCTTCTTACCCTTCAAAAATGTTATTATAATTTATTCTTGCAACACATAATTTTTGTTACTTCTAGTTAGAAACGCCCAAATTTCCCTTTTTAATGCAAAGAATAAAAAACATTCTTATAATAGAGAAATCTAGTACTTTAGAAGATAAAATAAAAAATATTTGATCCACATGGTTAAATTCAAATTATGCCAATTATTTAATTTCTTCTCAATTATTTTGGAGAATTAGATGATATTATATTATTTATTGTCTTAATTAATTTTCTTATTTTAATATTATGTTTATGTGTATATATATACATTATTATATCTTTGAAAAGTAAAAAAGTAATACCTGTACGTGTTATTCCGGCACCTGGAGGTGGTTTAGCAGCCATGTCATCCCACTTCAAACATGCCCAAAGTAAGCGTAGCATGAGGCTCACACTAGCCAATGATTTCACAGTCTGAAGTCGGTATCTGCAGTAAGTACCTTCGCGTTAGGTATGGTTTGCAATTTAAATAAAATGTCTAGTTTATCTTCGGCAGTTTCTTTGCTGTTCTAAAAGCATTACTGAAGTCCCATATTGTCAGTATATTCTTTTGCAGAACTACATATAACAATAGCAACAAACAGAGATGGGTGCTTAATTCTGGGTAACTCTGTCCACATAAGTGCTCCATTTTGTAAATATAGTAGCTTTGGTCCTAATGGATAGGAGTAGTATTTAAATTCAAAAAATAGTGCACATGTGGAGGAGGTACTCAGGAGGTTACCATTTTGGCTTAATTTAAAAGATGCTTAAGTGTGCACTTGCGGGCAGAGGGACCCAAAATTGAGCACCAATCTCTCTGTTTATTGCTATTGTCCCAGCAGAAATTTGGTTTCCAATACGGTTATAAAAGAACTACATGTAATCTTGACAAAATAAATAAATACATAAGACCTTTTCCTGTTTGTTTCAGTATCTGTCTTGTCCACTGGAAAGAAACCTTGGATACATATTGAATGTATTTGCTTGACTGTAAAATGACAGGGTAACACAATATAACAATACAGCTAATGCACACAATGTGCATTTATAAGATGTGTCCATATCTGAGAAGACAAACTTAAAAAAAAAATGTTCTTATTTTTAAACAGTCTTACGTCTAAATATTTTGCCTATAAAGAAGAGCACACCAAGAATGGGCAAAACAAAACACAGCCTTTACATCTTATTTATATATATATATATATATATATATATATATATATATATATATATATATATATATATATATATATATATATATATATATATATATATATATATATATATACATATACACATATATATATATATATATATATATATATATACATATACATATATATATATATACATATACACATATATATATATACATATATATATATATATATATACATATATATATATATACATATATATATATATATACATATATATATATATATATATATATACATATATATATATATACATATATATATATATATATATATATACATACATACATATATATATACATACATATATATATATATACATACATATATATATACATACATATATATATATACATACATATATATATACATACATATATATATATACATACATATATATATATACATACATATATACATACATATATATATATACATACATATATATATATATATATATATATATATATAAAGTATTCTTTACTGTACGAATACATTGTGTTAGCTATAATTTTCTCAAGAGGGTGTGTCTTTGTAAACTAATGCTCTCTATTGCTGCTACTGTATGCTCTAGAAGTTATAGATGAAACTTCCTGTGTAATTAAGTATCCTCATACCTCTCATAGCTGCCTGGCAGAAACCAAAATGACAGAACCCATAGCAGAATAATTGACTATAAAAAGGTATTTAAAATTAGAGGCTTTATTTTATCTTCTGTGTGTTTTACATATAAAACAGGGGTTGACAAACTTGTCTGAAACTTAGAAGCCAGTCAAGATAGTTAGGCACCAGCCAAATATTACTTTGGAGCCAGCATATGGATAATATATAGCAATGTAGCAGTAACATTTTAGGAGCTGTGGCTCTCTGGATTTGTAAAGCCCCAATACAAAAATTTCTAAATTGCTGGCTACAATTGTCCTTTAAGAGGATGGTACAGTGAAAGTGAGGTTTGGGGTGTCAATAAGATTGAGTGCATTTTATTTATCCTTGATGCACGAAGGTTACATGTGCGTCAGGAGGCTTAAAGGTGTATCTAAGTTTCCTGGATTCTCTGAATGCATCTGAAAGAGGAGAATCCGTAGAGTATGAAAACATTTTTTTTGCATGAAAAAGTTACCAAAATTAATATTAAACTCACTCTGATGTTTGCTAAGTCTCTTTAGTTTGCAAGCAGTTTCTTTTCAGAGTTAACACCCCTGCATATCCAAGGCAAAATTAAAATAAAATTCAAAGTTCGGTTTGGCCAATCACAGGCAGCTATACTTTTTACTACATCTGTAATAGCAGCTTGTCCAGGGAGGAATTATGGGATGTGTTCTCTTCAGCAGGAGGAGCCAGACACTGTCGTGCAAGATCTCTGCATTGAGCTGCTGCTGGCTTGAAGGTTAGTAAAGGGTTACAATCCGTACCTAAATCCAGTGTTTCTATTGTGAGGTGCACCGTGCCTAAATAAGCAGCTGTGGGGGGTGTGGAAAATACATTTTATTTTTTAAGAAATTAATTCTCTATGTGTATAGAATGACAATGTAATGTGTGTGTGATGTAAGCAATGTGTGTTAGATTAGAAAAAAGGTAAAAAACAGGGAAACGTAGATATGCTTTTAACACGGTTTTAAAGGGTACTTTATCACTACAGGTACTTGCAAACAACAAATGGCCGAGCCAAACAAACAAACTTGTGTCTTAATACTTTGCACTTCCTTTCGGTCATATTTCCATCCACTCATTTTATTGCCAATGCACTGGAATTGTATTACTGATCAATGCCAAATTAAAACCTCTAACTCCAGTCCGTACTGTGCTACAGTAGTCCTAAGCTAGTGAGGGAAGCTATTTATTTGTATGAAGATCTTAATACATTAAGTCACATTATTATACAACACAATGTAGATTCCCTTTAGCGTTATAGCAAAAAAGCTTCAAAGGACCAAAGAAACTACTCACCTCCATGTTATCCCAAATGTTGGTCGTGGGGAGGGATACGGCCAGATATCTAATACTGGCTTTGCATTGTAATTAAAGCCAGGGACTTCTCTAATGCCTCCCCTTCTGGAGAGCTTTTTCAAATCATCATTTGGCAATACAAAGATGCTCTTTTTGCTGCTCTTGGTAACAAATTTCCTGTAAGATGGAAGGGCTGTTCCTGACCGAGTCTTTTTGGGTTTACTGAACTTCATGAGTCTTACTCGGTCCTTAGTTGAATATTCTTTGCTCACTGTCATAGATGACAAAAAGGTTCCCCCAGCAGTAGTCAATGAATTGGTCATTGTTTTTCTTACCATGGTTTTACTCTGCTCTTTTACAGATACATCAATGTCACTGTTTGAATCTGGAGCGGTGGCTTTTGTTACAGTGGTGGTTTTGGTTATACTAGAAACTGAAGTGTTTTCTGTTGAGGACACTACAGTCTTCTCTTCCTTAGGTGATATGCCATCAGAAACTTTAACAACAGTCCTTGATGACAACACTGTAGAGGTTGTAGTGGTAATCTCTGTAACAATGGTTTTGACCTTGGCATCCCCATTTACAGTCTCTACTTTGTTTTCTGTGGGCAAGCCATTCTGTACACTGAAGTCACAGCTTAAACTAGATTCTTCTCCAGAGGGTACTGGTGAGGGAGACGTTTTCTGTGAGTTTTCAGTTTCCATCTCTTCCAATCCACAAATGGAACTATCGTCCAAAGATCCAGTTGTTTCCCTACAAGAGTCATCAACAGCACTGCTTTCCTCATTAGAAGTGTGTACCCTGGCTTGCGAGTTTCCTTTCTCGCACTTTGACTCCTCACCTTTTGTTGGACTTGGAGACGAAGTACTGTTGCTTTTTTCACCCACATCCTCCATATTAATATCCCCATTCATGAATGGTTTTGTTGAAGATTCCCTTTCAGAATTGACTTCATGTTCAGAAATACATTTTGTTATGTTGTTTACCTTTGGCTCAATTCCATGAATAGTCTTTGATACACTGGATAAACAATCATTTTTGGAAAATGAATCATCTTTCCCATTCACCTGGGTAGGTACAATATCAGCCTTTTCATTTTTATTGTCTTTTTTATTGCATTTTACATCAAGGAAATTCAGATTTCTTTTAACAGAACTTTCATCTTGTGTAAGCTGTTCACCATTAGATGCTGGTCTTTCAGCATCTAACAATGGGTCACAGGAGGGGTCTTGCACATTTTTGGGGTTGTGAATATTTTTTGTTACAGACTGTATATTGCTACCTTCATTCTGACTAACCATATTTCTTTCACAATCTTTTCCCTCAACAGTTTTATTTCCTTCTATAGCAAATGCTTTGTTCTCCTGAAGGGACACTGCCTCCGTTTTTGAACCATCTTCCAAGCAGCTTTGGTCTTTCAAATTAGTACTTTGTGACAGAGGTGTGGGCTCCTCCATTCCAAAACCTCCAAGTTTTTCCAAACTCTTCAGATTTTCTGATGGCAATTTGACAGGGGATTTACAATTTGATGAAGAAGTGTTGTGAATATCTGCAGACCCGGGAACATTAACAGCTTGTTTTGTTTTCAGTTTTTCTGTACTGTCCTTATCTTGCTCAGTTATATCTCTTTGAACAGTCTCCTGAGCTGCAAATGCTTCATTGGACGCTGCATGAGCGTTATCCTTTGTAATATTTTCTGCGTTATTACTTTTTTCTGTGCTGGGACCAGACGGTGGTTGTATCTCTTGGCCCTCTGTCTTTTTGAGCGGTTCTATGGAACATGTATTGGCTTTTAATGGGTCACCATCTGAGCATGCGTTTAAATTCTTGCTAGAATTGTCCGTTTTATCATCACATAACTTTTCAGAGGTTTCCTTGTGAGATTTACTCCTTTCAGATTCATTTTTCTTGTTTTCAACTGAAACTCCCACAGCCAGCTTTGCAGGAGTCTCAAGTTTTATTTTTTCTAGTCTTTGTTTTTCTTCTAATGCAAACTGTTTGATTCTTCTTTCAAGCAGTCCGTCTAACCTAGAGGTTTTCACTTTCTTTTTATACCAAGTCCTTGCCTGAAAACCCTCACTTACATTGATTAAATCTGCATCAGGAAACACTTCTTCCTCTTTCAAACATGATTCAGATTTTACTTCATTCACCTCCATAGGTTCTGCTTTGATTGGATAATTATTACCTGCCATTTCTTCCTTTGGATCTATAAACAAAAAGAGGTGTTCATATATATGTTATTACACAGCCAATCATCAAATATTATATATAAAGTAACATTCTTCCTCTGTGACCCAGAGCTGAACTGAGAATTATCTAAGAGACTTTTTTTTTTACTTTTCTACATACTACGTCAATATAAAAACTGGTATGCTTTTATGTTCCTGTCTGGCACAACTGCTCAATTACAGTGGTCCTTTAATATTAAGGCCTTTGAAGGCTTTGCATATTTATTTGTTTTGCCTTGCCATGACCATGCCCCACTTAGTCACCATACTTTTAATTGTTTCTACTGCAGTAATTAAAGGTATATGCACGTGAGAGGTGTTATTAATGCATCTGATAGAGGAGAATTTATAGTGTCTTAATAAATTTGTTTGCATGAAAAAATTCCAAAGTAAACAGTGAGCGTGAAGTTTGCTAAATTTCTTGCATTTGCAAAGAGTCTCAATATTGACACCCCCTGAAATGTTCAGGGAATATTACATACATTATACATCGTACTGTTTTGGCCTTGGGATTGTGCAGGCATGCTCAGCACCTGAAGTCTGCCCTACTGCGGCAAGTCACATGATTTCAGACACTTTCCTTTCCTTTAGTCAATCATCAAATTTTATTTTGGGCACATATTTTGAATGAAGTACCCGGTATGCGAAGTGCCAATTGCTGGGGGTGTATACAATTGTTGTTGAAAATAAGACTATTGGTTCATCATGTTCAACCTTTTTAGATTACCTCTGATCCTTGTATGATTATGTGAACAGATCTAGAAGGCGGCAAACAAGTGCATTATCTCTTGATGCAAAATGAGTATAACGAGTAGGATAAAAAATATTCTTATTACTGTTAGTTTCAAGATTTGCCAGACTTTTTTTTTACTTTGAAAAGTATGTTCACTTAGTATCCATCCTTTCCTCACCTATCAGAACAGACTAGATTTTCTGCATTGTGTAGCACTTCCCAGGTTGGGAGAGATAAGAATGGATAAGTTTAGAAATTAAGACGTTCTCTTTGGAATAGCTTATCATGACTTCCATTGATTATATCGATAATGGACATAAAACTTACAAACACTTTGGGGTAAAACAGTAATAGGACAGGCATCAGCCATAATTTAGGGAGTTTACTTGGAAAAAGGAGGAGCCATGCATGTTTCCTTCAATATGCTGTTTTTAAAAACACAAAATCTGATCTGCCTAATGAATTATATTAAATTCTGTGATCAATAAAATGGCAGTTTATGCATAAAATCAGAAAAACTTTTTCTTCCTTACATCAATGTTAGTGAGACCCAAAGCACCTTTTTAAGACTGATAAAAACAAGAAGTCCCTCATCAATTTAAACATTACATGAAATCAAAGCTGTAAGACAAAAATGTACTACCTTTTCCAGTAATTGGTTGACTGATTTTAACATTTATCTTCTCCTCTTTAATTTGGTCCCTCTGTTCTCTGACATCAGGTATTTTGGTTTCAACTGGTGAATCCTGAGATGATTCTGTAACTTTGTACTTTGCTCTAGCCTCTAGTTTGATTTTTACTGGACTTTTCCTCTTGGTTGATTCAGAAGAACTTTTATTTTTTGCATTTCCCATTTCTGGAATAGAAAAAGTCTGCATTTTTATTTGGAAAGCACAACCACTAAGCATATTCATAATAAACAACAACACTGATAATAAAACAATGTTACAAGAGTAAACATAGTACTTTTATTCATTGACTATAACAAAATAGCTATATTCAGATGTACCAAATAACTTTAGATTTAACTCACCTAATTGTTTCCTGTAGTTAACATTTGTATTACCAGGAAGTCGAGGGTTAAACCTGTAAACATGGGTTTTACTGATCCAGCACCAGCCTCCATAACCAGTAACTCTGTATTCCTCACCTTTCTGTTTCCAGACCTGTAAGTAGGAAATATTTAATAGACAGTCTTCCTGATTAATCTCAACAAGAGTTCTACACCAAGACAAAAACAAACAAACATTATTGGATTTGGTAAATAATACTTTAAGCATACAGATTTCATCACAAATGGTCCTAAGCTTGAATGACAAGATGCGAAGGCCTGTAAAGTCTTCTGCACAGTGTTCTTCCTTTATTTTCTGTTACTAAGCTCCAGACATTTCCCCCCCCCCAGCTAGTTGCTAAAGTATTTGACTACACACAAGTACTATTGTCATAGTAGTATAAATTACACAGGCAGTGCTACAAAAATAAGTACAAAGCAAGATTTATAAAATTTGTAAGGGTTATAAAGTAAAAAAAAAAAATTACACTAAATATAGTCACCACTCACCAACAAAAACAGCCTTCACACGTAATGAACAAAGCAATACAACAATGCAATATTATACAGTGCATTGCAAAATTATTCATTTATGCAGTCTCTGGGGCCTTTCAAAAAAGGTGTGTATATGACTTTAATTGCGTATCTACTTAAAACCATCACCAAAAAAGGAGAAAAAAAAAATGTGAGATATCGGGCTGAATGATTGTTTATTGATATGAATATTATATTTTAATAACAATGGACACAGTTATTTCAATAATTTCAGTTAACAGATGTTTGCAATGTAATTGTTTTTTATGTAACATAAAAGCTGTTGAATAAAAATCTTTGAAACAAAAAAAAAGGTGTGTATATGTAATGACAGATCATGTGACACTTCGATTGCACACAGGTGGACATAATTTCACTGAAGGTAATTGGTTGCACCAGAGCTTGTTATGGGCTTCATAACAAAGTGGGTGAATACATACGAACATGCCAATTTTCTTCTAAAAAAATATTTTTTTGTATATATTTTTCTCATTTCACGTCACCAACTTGACTATTGTGTTCTGATCCATCACTTAAAATTCAGATTAACAAAACATTGAACTTAAGGCTGTAATGTAACAAAATAGGCAAAAAGTCAAGGTGGTGAATACTTTTGCAAGGCAATGTACATCAGGTATATAACATAGTAATATACAACAGTAACAGATAGTGAACAGCATATGCAAAAAGCATTACAAAAAACACAAAGAAGAAAAATAATATTTTTAGTACAGGGTTTGTCAAATTTGTAGTAAACGTATGAGACAGACAAAGGTTTCTTAGAAATCAGGGAATAGTGTATGTACAACATACATCAAATTACTAAACAATAGGAGCCAGAAGGAAAATTATTTTGGTGCCATAGTTAACTAGGTCCTGGAATTTGTCATGCACTAAAATAAAGTTAAATGCCAATTCTGTACCTGATGCTTTATAGGAAACGTGTACTTGACCCATGTGGCCTGTTGCATACTTTCTTCCTCCTCTTGCTTTCTCTCCTTTTTTTTCACCTTCTCTTTTTCTTCCCTTTCAATGGAGGTCATCCGACGCAACCTAAAGAGAAAAAAACAAAAAGATTTATGTTGAGATCAATTAGTCCCCTTTTTAATAGAGTTTGGCTTTACTATTCCTTGAAGCAAGAAAGGTAATTATGTTTAAAGAGAAGTTGGATACATCAATACAGGTTAGTGCCCCCCACACCCCTGAAGAATGCAAAATGATTCTACTGTACTATCAATGAAGGCAACGTAAAGTTACCTTTCCACCTATATGTAACGCAGCCTCAACACACAGTACATTAAGATACTGTAAGTAACAGTTTTGCAAGACCAGTAATTGTACTTGTATACAACTGGATATAAAGTTATAGGATACAAATAAATTAAAGGGTCATGGAATGCATATTTTGCCATCATTAATTTAAAAAAGCACATTGTGTTTTTCTTTGAAACTAAAAGGAAACCCCACAGAAATTACCTCTTTGTGAGCAGAGATTATGCACAACTCACCGGCAGACACTTATGCCTCATACAGTTATATTGCTGCTCATTGGCTGGCAGGGACAAATCCTCAAAAGACAGTTATACATTAAAAGCAGTAGCTTCATTTTCAAAAAGGGGAGATTTCATAGAGTTCAGCATAATCAAAAGTCCTCTTTCAGGTTCAACAAAGAAAAAACATTACTGTGGATGACCAGTCTACTGCCATTTCCACACGACCATCTTCCATAACCCACATTAAAATGTTTACATTTTTTCTGTACTATACTAATTATAAAAACATTATTACCTTATGGGTTATTTATTCTGTTTGCATTTGAAATATTAGTATTTTCAACACTTGAAAATGAATACAGGCAGTACAAAGGTGGGTTGAAATACTTATGTTTTTCACCTATTATTTCAGTTTATTGCCCTCTTCCTGCACTTTGGACAGAAACTGTATAGAAATAATAAAACAATCTTAAACATAATTTGTGAGATAGTTGTTACATGTTGTAGACCTTTCAAGCTTTACATACTGTTAACATTTGCAGTGAAACTAACAGTTTATTGTTAGCAAAACCTTAGATTGACTTACCTTGTGTGGCCTAAAGACTCCCTCCATATTGGCAACATGACAACGGGTTTAATGGCGCATTCCAATATTGCCAGGGCAAGTGCAAATTCTCTAGGCTTGCTACACATCTGAACTGCCTTAATCCAATTTGACCTAAAATAGAGAAAATGTAAAAATATTCAAAATGTACTAAATAGAAATAAATGGATATTTTATACAAGTGTTGCTTTAAATCTAAAAATATCAGCTATTTTTGTCCAACATGGTTGATGACCAGTCTACTTGCCTCTTCCCACCTCTTTTTCTATAACCCACTTTTAAATTGCTTTTACATTTACTAAGTAATTAATAAGAGAAAAAATGTTAATAGGCTGTAGATAAATTATTCTGCACAAGCATCATTTTGAAGCCTGAAATTTATTATTAAGAAAAATAGCAATTCAGGACTTATATGTTTTTTGGGGCTCTAAAGGCTTTTGTATCCATTAAAAGAAAAAGGTTTTATGAATCAAGGGATGGGAAGGACAAACTTACTCTACCCAACATGATATATGGAGAAGCACCATTTTTCCTTATGCTGGATTTTGTTTAATCTGTGACAATGTAGAGTACTGATGGGCATGCCCAGTGTTTTATGTTGAATTAATTTTCTATTTGGTCATGAAATGTATATTGAACAAACTAAGAAAATATCAGAACAATGGAGATGGTCATTCTATCATTTGTGAAAAACAAAATGTTTGAATTACCTGTGTGAAGCCCAGTTGGGATGAAGAAATGATGAAAGTATATTGTTCTCCAGCTGTACAATGGTGAGCCTTAAGGTGGATACTGTCAAGACCTTTGACCCGTGTACAGATCCATTCCATTTGAATTCCCCAATGGGTGACATACAGAACTTATGAGAAAGGTGCCTTCTCTTATCATGGTCCTCCCTGTGCTGGTGCTTATTCAGTGCAAACGAGTTTGTGGTATATTGGTTGTGGTACACACGGTACTTCCCCTCTTGGCCCAACTTAAAATAATTGTTCACATTGCCTTTCATGATGAATTCCTTCCTGGTGCTTTGTCTGGAAATTTCCCCTTGAGAGTTAACCACTAGAACCTGTAGGAGCGAAGCAAGAATAAATGAATAAAGTAAACTGCTAATATTAAGCCACTTTCAATATGATTATTGAGGCAGTTAAACTATAAAAAGCTGAAGATCTCACTGCAACATTTTTTTATACACTTGGAATAAAGGAATTGACAATTAAAAATTGTTATTTTAGGACACTACAAACATGTTCTTTGCATTTCCAGTTAGATAATAAAAGGCGTTTTAATGTTTTAAATGTACCACCCACCAAAGAAATCACATATATAAAAATGTAGCACCTATAGAATATTATGTTTATTATCATATTTAAAGCCATATCCTGAAAATGTTGTGATACCAAGAATCAGAGGTTGAGGTCTCAAAACAAAGAAAATGAGCACATTCAAATGATAAAAAAAATAATTTAAATTGAGCAAAACACTCAAAAAGGTCACCCAAGTATTTAGCAGTAACAAAAGATTTTTTTTAAAAATGGATGAAGCTGGAAACCAAAAGTTCCATATTTAGACATGCAAAGGTGAAATGAAATATCACTAAATCATTTATAGGCTCTTAAATCAAACCTCAACTTTGAATGAATCCTTCACCAGTTCTTGGGAAATTTTGGAATTGGTTAATTGCACCAGAAAGGAAGAGACCAATATTCAATAACTATGCGGCAGAGAAATTGGTTTTATCAAAATACACTGAGCTGCAAATAAAAGAAAATCGAAATGGGAGGTTAGTATCTCTGCTGAGCTCAGACTGTCCCTGGGTGGCTGATGCAAATCACAAACCTCTCTGCCTTCCTTAAAAATCTTATTTGCTTCATGGAGTGCAGCTGAGACCTGTTGGTTCTTCAACAGACTTAACTTGCTGTCAGGGTTCTTTAGTCTGGTGACTATCCTTACGGATCCTGGGGTGCCTTTCCCGGCTCCTGAAGGATCTCCAGGGTCTGCATTGGTCTTCTCAGATTTTACATCCCCTAGTACAATGGAGAGAAAAAGGCACATCACAAAAAAAATCACCAAAACTAAGACATGTTAATTGTTAAGATTCTGGCCGACAAGATATTACCTGTCTCTTCTTGACTAGAGGCAACAGGTTGGGAACTTTTATCAGAGTTCTCAGTACTTTCTCCTTGCTTGTTAGAGTCCTTTACTGCACTGCTTTGCTCAGTTGTACTGCTGTTGCTCCTTTCTTCTTCACTGCACAGCTGAGGTACAGACGATGGTACCTGAGAAGTGGAGGTCCCCTCAGCTGTATCTATTAATGTTAACCAAAAAGATAACCGCTTGAAAACTCTAAAATGTAAATATATGGAAACATTCACAATAAAGACTTCTTACTTCCACATGAACATTAGAATAAAGACAGTTTGTGTCAAGTATGAACCAAGTTAACAATATTAGCAGCTGTGTGGACAAAAAGCATTTTTTGTGGGAAAACATGAATTTGTGAAGACACCATTTATGAGTACAGGGATCCATTTTGTGTTTGTTACATTACATCCTAAGAGGTGGAAGATGGTAGTGTGTGTTTGTAGTTGCCAGTGGATGTAAGGGTGATGGTGGTGGTGGTGGTGGTGATGGTGATGGTGGTGGTGGTGGTGGTGGAGGGGGGGGGGGGGGGGGACAGGCAGTGTCTTTGTAAACTGGTTACAATTGAAATGGACACCACACACCTTGCCCATCTAGGGTGCTGCAGAGGAATGCTTTTTTTATTTTTTTTATTAGCAACTAACTTTTTTCCTGACATTAATAAAGTTTACTACCGAAAATAATGGTTTGGGGCAGCCATATATTTACTCATTCTACCCATGCTATGCTAAGGCAGGTACAAAGACTAGATAATGTGTGTAAATTACATGAGCTTAAAAGTGCAATGTTCCCGTTTCTAAATCACATTGTACTGGTGGAAAGGGGAATTAAATAGGTTTTGTTTTTTATTCGATTTTCCTCCCCGTTACAAATTTTTAATATAAGAGCAGGGGGTCGGCACACCAAAATTGGTGCTAACATTTTTACTGAATAACACCTGGGGTTTTAAACGGTTTCATAAGATGTGATATTTTAGTTATTCTGCCCTGGAGATAGGAGACTCACAGTATGGAGAGAAAATCAAAGACTAGAGCATCCAGTTTTTTCAAATATATAAATCTTCCTATCTCACTGTCAATAGTAAGAGAAAGTGTTAAAATATAAAATTACACTGCACTGGTTAAGTACTCACAGCTCTGTAATTACTGCATAGATGACAGGTCAAGAAGTAAACGCAGAGTTTCTGTGTATTTTTATTAATACTTAATTCCCTAAAGCCGTGTTTAAAAAAAGAAAATTAAAACATTAAAAAAAGGACTCTCTACCTCGTACAGTTGAGGAGCACTGAGCATCTGCATTCTTTCCACCTTTAGCCACTTTATCTTCTGGTTCCCCTGATGGCTCATTTACAGAAGATAGAGGTTCAGTAGCGGAAGGATTTGCATTGCTGCTGCTGGCTGAGACATGCTCCACTGAGGTGCTTATATTTCCATCTTTTGTTTCTAGAGTGAAATGCAAAAAACAAACTGGTCTGTTTGAGGAATATTGATGTTTTAAAGAAAATCATGTAGCTCAAGCGGGCAGTTATAAAATAATGGAAGTACACATATTTTTTATAGAACAAATAGCTAAAAAGGTTCTATGTATAAGAAATATCTAAAAAACAGTAACAAGAATAGAAAAAAAGATATAGCATATTACTATAGAAAAAAAGATATAGCATATTGGTATAGAAAAAAGAAAGGGCTGCTGCATACATTTACTATATGGTTCTTTGTGTATCCCACTATTCTCAGGGTGGTGTGACCTCTTGGTTCCCTGACTAGACTCAAAACCAGTGGTGAAAGCACCAAGCCCTTATCACTGGACTACCAGGTTGCAGTGGTGAAAGCACCAAATCCTAACCACTGGACTACCAGGAAATCCATATCCCACTATTACATCACCACTATTATCAAGACTATGAACGAAGTATGCTATGGTGGGTAGAAATTTAATTTTAAAACCTTCCACTGTACATACATAAAGGAAAAACAAACAAAAAGACAATTATTCTGATCACATCTACTTGTCTCAATTAAGCAAGAAGACCCACTTTACTACCACAGCTACCAAAGATTCTGGGCAATGTGAGTGGGATTCCGGGCAATGTTAGTGGGCACTTTACCTAATCCAATGCTATGTTCTGAAGACTACCTGAGAACAATCACCTTATCTATAGAATACTTAGTATCTGATCTCCAGCCTCAATTCACTGTTACGAACATTAAGCTTACAATGACTATCCCCATATAAGGGCAAAACTGTAGTATGCAAGTTTCTGGACTATACCCTGATCCAAGGCTACGTTATCAAGGCTGGCTTAGAGCAGTACACATACACCTAAAATAGATTCCATTTTAAATACATGGTTATCAAAAATAGTATGCATAAAGCAAATATGGTAAATAGTTTTAATATCATTAATATGAAAACACTGCTTACATTAAAATTATTATAATAGAATTTAAAAGTGTTCAGTACCTACATATCAACAAGCCCTTCAAGCTATAAAGGAGATAAAACAAAAATATTTACAGGTTCATAGCTAATAAGCACTGATATTAAAAGGGAAATGGAACACACCATGTTTAAGTATTATATAAGATTTTTTAATGAAAAAAATATTATGCAAAAAAACATTCAAAATCCTTCAGAAAATGCAGAAGGCACGCTTTAGTCTGTAGATATATCATTGGCTGACACAGGGACGATAACCTTTTTAGGAAAAAAAAGAAAACACACCTAACACATTATCTGATGCAAAAAAAGAAAAGAAAAATCTATCCGTGGATCAACTAGAATTTTAAGGCACATCTGTGAAACACTCACCTTCTGTTTTGACTTTTTCAGTCTCCTCTGCTGGCGTGCTTTCTTCTTTTGAGGCTCCTTCTTTTGAGTCAGAGGACTTCTCTTTGCTATTTTCTGCATCAGTCTCACTAGTGCTATCTTTAGGCTTTTCATTTTCTTCTAGTGCTTTGCCTTCATCAGATTCCCCTTGCTTGGCTTTTATACGATCTAGTATTTCCTCTAACCACGAAAAACAAAAATCAGTGAATACATTCCCATCAAACAACTCATTAGCACTACACACATTTACATACGTCAATTTTATTTGGTTGTTATCTCATATCTCTATAAAAGGAAGTCTCTGTGCATTATGATGTCAACCAAAAAGTTTCTTTCAACTTCAGTTTTCTTATGTATGTGTGAAGGGATGGAGTCACTTAAAAAGTGCCACATTTTGAGTATGCCTTTGAAGAACTAGACTCAAGTCTGAAAACTGTTTAGAAAGTGAGAAATATCTAGAGCCATTATATGCAAGATTGCTTTAATGGGGAGGGAGAAATTGCTTTGTTTGCTAATCTGTTTTTTTCACCTTGGTGGAATTTAAATAGTATTCCCCTTCAGATATACTGTAAGACCTTGAAATCAAGAAAACAAAATTCATAAAGACACTGGACCTACATAAGCAAAACGAGCTAATGCTAGGCGACACTAGACATTGACAAAAAAAAGGTTTGACATTATAGTCCTATATTTTCAGTACAATATTTTAAAGGATTTAAGGATTTTCTTTCAAACACACTTTACTAGTCAGAGTTTCAAGGCACCATTTAGAAAGATCTAGAAATTGCTTCTGGTTGAACATGAATATAGATACATGGGAGGCTCACTAAGAATTTAATATGCATAACATTTTTATAAGCTCTGTTATTTCTGCCTTAATTCATACAATTTTATCTGCTTGGGTCTGGTCTCTGTAAATCATGCAGCTCGTGAACACACAGACTGTAAGGTGCAGTGTTTCATATTAGCAAATCAGTGACCTCTCTCAAGAAACATGTTGCAGAGTGTTGCCACTGATTGGTTCCTATGATACGGTGCAACCCACTGTACTTCTTAGAAGTATATGGTCTTCATAAGCTGCAGAGGGAGAAACCAAAAACTAAGAATTAAGAGTTTTTTTGGGTAGCAAACAAAATAAATAAAAATAGAGCTTTTAAGCACTTCTTAATAAAATAGTGCATAAATGTAAAGTGGTACATAGACTCCTAGTGACATCCAGAAACCTTCCATGTCCCTTTAATGTAATTTAAGACCTGAATGGTGGATAAGAAAGGCTGGTTGACAAACAAAAATGACAAACTTCAATGTAATTTCAGTGAAAGAAATGCATTTAAAAAAAATTAAAAGTTACATTTAATTGCCAAATTTATTGTCACATCCCATAATTTTAAATAGCTCAACTGTGTTTGTGTTTCTTACCATTGGCCACAGACAGGTAAGATCGGTTGCTTCCTCGTGCTTTGTTGGTCAGATCTTCAGTTATATCCATATGTTTATGAATTTCTTCCTGCATCTCTTCAAGGGTCTTGCAGAGGTCCGATTCCAAAACATCCTTATCGAGGCTTTCTAACAGCTCTGCAAGCTGGACCTTTGTGCTGTAGTACCAGATTTTCTTATACTTCTCAGAATCTTCCTCTCTTAAAAAAAAAATATTTAAATAAATAAACAGTCTTAGACAATTTGCCTGTTTATAAGGTATAACGGTGCAGCTTGTAACAAATATAAACGTAAGAAAAAGAAGGAACTCTTTGTAAAAGCTGCTGTATTGAAGAGTAAAACCACTAAAAGTTAACTTTTTTACTGTCTTCAATTATTTTTCAGGTCCATTTTCAGCATTTTTGGAAAGTAAATCTGTGAAAAACCCAAAATAAAATGTATTCAAATGTACTGACTATTGTAAAATTGATCTACTGTGTATAAAAATACCAAAAATATAAATGAGGCGTGACAAATGTAACAAGAAATGTGTAGGATAATAAGTTATAAAGTCAGGAGCAAAATGTTAGTGTCCATTGCTCCTTGGATTTCTCAAGCTGTGACAGAATGAGTAGATCTAATAGACTAATGTATCTAACCTCACCAGAGTACCCCATTATGACAGGATAATGTATTTTCTGATATAACATTCAAATCAATTGTAAAATGTAAAAAATATTTTCATCGTTTTCTAGTTGTTTAAAAATGCCACCATAATAGATTTTAGGACCATAATCAGGAGTCTTAGGACATTCCTTCAGGCCCTTAACGGACAAACAATATCAAGCTCCCTTTAAAATGTAGTCTGCAAAGAGGAAAGGAGATTACGTTATTAGCCCTGACCCCTCCAGGGTGGCATATGGAGGAAAGAGGAGGGGAATGAGAGTGAGCCCTGCTGCTCTTGCTGAAAGAGTGCTTCCTACACTCCGCAACATGCAGGGATAAAGTAGGCAGGAGAGAGGCATGCAGAGACGCTGACAGCCAATAGTAGAAGGTAGAAAGTAAGGAGTGGCTAAAGCGCAAGGAAGTTAGTAGCAAGCGGTAACAAGACACAATTGCATGCTTTAGCATACATATAAATAGAATAATTTCCCTGGCCCCTAAAAAGTTTAGCTGCCTCGTCACTAAACTGACTGGCTCCAAAATTCATTAGCCCCTCCTGTATAAGCAGCAATGTAATTGCATACAGTCAAAAGAACATCTACCAAATTCCAGTAATAGAGTTGATACAATGGTATTTAACAGTGATTCTGCGTTAGTTGTGGTTGTTCAAATATAAAATGTTCATGGCCAAACTCAGCACAAACCTACCGGGCTTTGATATGTTACTACACACAATAATTGACACATCATAACTTATCTGAATGTTCAAACCATAGAAAAGCATAAAAACGTGAATTATCAAAACACCAACTCACAAACACTGGTGCATAGGTTTTAAAACCAAATTAAAACAGTCTGGCAATAATCCTATTCGAGATTATAAGAAAAGCAGGGAATCGTTCTAGCATTCCATATTCCCCGAGTACAAGATTCCCAGGATCTATCCAGTTGTGTAAGCACAAAAACTCGCCAGCACTGACAGCTGCAGTGGCAACAAGTAGCTGCTAGATGGCGCTGCCTGGTTTCAAGGAAGGCCCTAATTATTCCCTCCTCCGACGTGGCGCAACTCGACGGCGCTGCATTGACACCAAGGCCATCGCTATGTTCGGCGCGGGCACCTCTCATAGCTCAAAGCCTCTTCTGTTGGTGCGCCTTATATGCATTGTGCAGCACTACTCGGAAAATCAGCAGCACCATCTAGCGGTTGGCGGCGGCACTGCTGCTGCCAATGTTTTGCGTATGGGGAAGAGGGAAACACGATTCCCATATATTACAATTCCATTGGTCTAGGTACATTTGTGATTAACAAAGCCATCAAATAAATAATAACTCATATTTTTATTAATATGTTCGCTAAACTCATCAATGCAAACATAATTATTAATAGAAAATAACAACTTTAACATAATAGTTGAACAGGGCTTGACACATGCCAGGAGCTCCTAACTGGTTTGGTTATTATGCATATTTTTTTTTATATATAATCCATAATCTGGCTCCTAAACATACTAGCCTAGCTCCTCAATAACCTGGCTGACTCCTGAGTTCCAGATAAATTTGTTAACCCCTTAAATGTAACAAAATGAAGATAATAGGGTTTGCGATGAACAGATGAAAACTTTTGCTTCTAATCGTCTGGCTGCTGGTTCCTCAGAGCAGCTTAGATATGCAGAGAGGTAAACAGAAGATACAGGAGAAGGCTGAGAGAGTAGCTCTGCAGAAGGTAGGGGGGAGTTCTGTCCAAGGCAGGTTTGCAGTTTAGTTGTTACTTGCCAACAATTTTTTTATAGGCATCATTCACAAGGCTTCACAAACTCTTGGTATCAATATCTAGAATTATTATGAATTTCTTCCTACATCTTTTTTTGTCTTGTAATGTTGAGTGCAATTTGCACCAGTTCAATATTACCCTTCCTGAGCTGCACAATGTGCAACTCTGACAAACAAAGCATCGGATAAGAATCAGTGTTAATAGGACTGGCCACCAAAAGTGACTATTTCTAAGTATGTACATTATATCTTCTACTGATCATGAGTTAAACAATTCAACACATTGGGGTAGGTTTAAATAATTTACTTTGCCAGGGCGTGGCTTAGCTCAGTGCCTATCTTGTACTGTTGTGTAGAACCCAAAGAGCAGCGAGAACAGCGATCTGAGGCTCTTTCGTATTTGTTCGTTTGATAGTCGCTTACGTATTAATATAAAATATTAATATGAAACAAGAAACCAACTCTCCCTGCCCTTTTCAGACGCAAGCTTTGAGTCGGGAGGGATAGAGAGAGAGAGAGAGGGAAAGAAAGAGATATGGCTGATGGAAAAGCTTACAGCCCTTTTGGCCTATCTAAAGCTTTTATTCAGTATGGTAACCCTACTTAGGATAAATTACATGTGAGACTAGGTTAATCTCCCCCTCAAATTAAACTGGACTCATTCTAGTGAGGGCTGGTACACCATATAATCTCACCAATATTAATCATAATCGCATTGAGTAGATATAATGTTAAAAAAAAAAACACGAGTACATGGTAAACCAATTCACTAGATAATAAGTGTAATAAACACTAACTTGAAAAAAAAGACACTCGCATATGAACCCAGTGAGACCTCCACAAGGAACCAGTGACACAATGAGATCTAGAAATATATACTTTATTAACTAGTTAAAATATAATATATACAATATATATTTTATAAGTAATTTTTAATTATATTTTAACTTGTTAATAAAAAGTATATATTTTAGTTTATCGGATCGGGATCTCATGGTGTCAGCGGTTCTTTGTCGAGGTCTCACTGGGTTTATATTGAAGTGTTATTTTTTCAAGTTGGTAATCTCCCCCTCTCCCAGTCCTCCTTCCACTACAATCAAGCTCAAGGTTCTGGATTACATTTCTAGGCTTCCAGCTGTACAGTCCTGATGTAGCATAGTAGCTATTCATACAATAATTAGGAAAAAGCTTGAATTCCAGGCTTGCAATATATTACAATGTACATAACAGTAAGCATCCAAAACAAAATTTTCTAACTCAATGTGCACCATTCAACTAGAAAATGTATTTGGAATATACACACTAAATAAATGCACCATTCATAAGGTTCTCAAACTGGTTCAGGTAGACTTTTTAGATAGATTTGTATTGCCTAGTGTTAAAACAGGACTCGAACCTAAGAGTCGGGGATAATAATTATGGTAACCCTACTTCTAGCCTTTCACATTATTATTTACTTCTAACCGTTCACATTATTTCACACATGTATAAAACATACATAGAAACTTTCCTGGATCCAAAAATAAGTCTTGGTGGCTTCTCAATCATGCCAACGCCTACACTTGTCAAATTTAACAATCTCTTGTTTAAAATAGTGTGCCATGTCATTGTTCTCTGCACTATATTGCTTCAATATTTCCAGACAACATAGCTGGGAACACCAAATGATGGCACACACAACAAATAAAAATGTAAAAAAAAATAAAAAAAAGTATACTTTTTTAAGTAAACAGGAAGTTATCACAAAGTATGACTGAATAGTCTCAAGCAATCATTTCAGTAATGTTTGCAGACAGTTGTAGGGAGAGAACAGCTCTACCTTACCATTGCTCATCTAGCTTTCCCAATGACTTCCAATCTACCGCCAACATTAAAAGACAAGGATTGATAATAAAAAAATGTCCAAAAATGAGGTTACCAGAGTCATTTTTTATAGTAAGGGGGGGAATACTTTCATTCACACCGCCCCACAGCATCCCCTCATGAACATCTGCTGCCTCTGTTACTCTACCATGTATGTATACTAATCTGTCAAATTTGAGAATAAAGCAATATGATAAACAATGCTAAAATATGGTCATATATATTTAAAATATTAAAATTTAATTTATAATCCCAGTCTTAATCTAGCACTTACCTAATTATACTGTAACATTGTAATTACCAAGGGATAGTGTGTGTATAGACATACAGACAGACACAGCCAAACATTTTCTAGAATCCAGAGTATGGGTTATATATAGAGACTAGCGAATTGCCAGTCAAAAAATGATGGCAATCAAATCGTAAGGTAGCTAATGCTGTTTGGTGTGTAATACTAAAATATATAATATATTAATAAATGAATATACTTTACCTATTTTAAAGCATTGTGTTGAAGAGCTGACAATCTGTTTTCATGTTGCTGCAGCATTAGTGGTGTGGAGCTGCTGTGTAAGCGTGATGCAGTGTAACAGTGTGCGTGCGCAAGACGAAACCGTTAGCGTAGTGGTGTACTTCGGCATTGGCGTAAAATGAAGGGTTATCTGTGTTATGTGTCTTTGCGGATTATCAGTCGGTGCTTCGTGGTGTTTTTCGAGTTTCGTGTGTTGTTTTGCGAGTGTGTTGTGGTGTTTTACGTGTTGAGTGCTGTAGCCTCGTTTTCGTTTTTTTCGTCGGCCATTGTGTCTAAACTCTTTTATTTTTATTGAAATGAATGTGTAACTTGTTTTTTTGAGGTGCTGGATGGTTCCTCTTGCTGTAGGTAACTTTTTTATGTGTGTGTTGTGTGTATTTATTGTGTTTGAAATGTTTGTATGTCGGCGTGTTGCGTCCGATGTTTGCGAGGTCGTAATGTGTGGTAACGTAGCCTAGTTTTCGTTTTGTTCGGCGGCCATTTTTTCTCTCGCTTATCAAAGTTTTTATTGTGCAAACTCTTTTATTTTGAGTGAAATAAAGGTGTAAATTGCATTTTTGAGGTCCTGGGTGCTCCGTCTTGGTGTAGGTAAGGTTTTTATGTATGAGCTGTGCGTATGTATTGTGTTTTTAATTTTTGTAATGTTCGCGAGTTGCGTCCGAGTGTTGCGAGGCCGTAATGTGTGTGAACGTGTGTGGTATGTTGTTTGCGAGTGTCGTAATGTGTGTGTCGTGTTATTTGTGTTGCGACGTGAAGTTTGCGAGGGTCGCAGTTGCTGGCATGGAGCGCTTCGCGAGGGTCCTCAGTTGCTGGCAAGGAGCGCCTTCGGCGCTCCATGCCAGCAAGTGAGGCCCTCGCCCGGTGCCCTCGCTTTGCGAGGGCCGCAGGCTCGCTATGCGAGCCCGCAAGCGTTAGCAACAACTCGCATGCTCACAACGATATATGTAGAATAACTGTAGTCCTGGGATTTGTCATGCCCTACACACGCACACACATTATATATGCACATGTCCCTGCCCAGGCTCCCAGAATGCAGTGTAATAACTGTATGTGTATGTGTATATATATATATATATATATATATATATATATATATATATATATATATATATATATATATAATACAAACACACACAATATCGATTTCACGATTTGAGACTTGATATTTTGCGGTGGTTTTAAAACACATATGTCACACCCATGGAAATATTTTTTGGTACTAAATGGAGATGAGATCATTACTATAAAATACAGCTTCCAAAGTCAAACAACACATTAAAAGCTATACATTACCCTATAAATCATGGAATACAGACAATACATAATAGGTGAACAGGTGGGTGTAATATGTCCAATATTGCTATCCCAGGGTTCTGGTGACTATTACAAACCATCTGGTATCCTAAATGAAACAAATCTATCAAACTGTAAACATCCATCACAAATGTGTTGATGCATAGACTTGACCAAATCTTGTTTCCTTAATGAGGAAAATACTGCAATTCAAATCTCAAGTTTACTGTAATATTGAAAAACTTTAAAGTATGAATGCAATATGTAAGAGAAAATAGAGGGTTTTGTTGAATACAGTCCTTTGAGAAACCAGCACCGACCTTATGGTGTCACATTTCAGTTTTAATTAATGTTGATAAAAAAAGAACAATTGCCATAATTTTTTTGGGTTGAGCTTTTCAAAATGCGTATCAAATTTTAAAAGCCTGATTAAATTGTATTATGAGATTTTCAATTACGTTAAAACCACTTAGCATTTTGAAATGAAACTATACAAACCATATATTAATTATGGAATATGATATTGCATGATACAAGTATTATCACAAATGGTATACTTACATAATAATCCGCCTGTTCAAAAACCAATATTTCCTTCTATGTCTGTCATAGCCGATGGGTTCATGTCTGATGTAAGGTTTATTTTTTTGAATTTCAGCAACACAGTCATTCACACCTGGCACCTTGTGAGCCACACACACCTCGCACTGCCACTCGTCCTCTGGTACCTCTTGGAGAGGTGGTTTAACACACTCCAAGTGGTAAACTGCAGAACAAGTCTCACAACAAAGTAAATCCCCCAGTTTGTGACAAACACGACAGTGGTCGTCATACTGGATAACTCCTTCCGACATTAACTCCTCACGGGCCATGTTTGTGGTTAAAAATTGATCCACTAAAAAAAGCAGAACCTGGACTTTACTTTCTATTGGTCCATAAGGATATTCTTCTACCTCTTGGTACGGAAGAACATGATGGTACTCTTTGTCACTTTCACAATAAACACGCAGAACCTCTGGCCATGTCATTCCATCTATAAAGTACAAGGTAGAATTAACACTGTCCTTAAGGTCCGCAGGTCCAAAGGTAGTATTTGATGTGTCTTCTTCACGTAAAACCGCTTTCAAGAGAGCAACATGAGTTTCTGCCATAAGAGTGCATTGCTCCTGACTAACAAGAGAGGCGCAGAAATCCTCAAAACGAAATGGCGATAGGCGTAAAACAGTACCAAAGGTCCTCAGCACCTCATAGATAGCAATCACATTCATTAAATGCTCCTTAGGCAACAACAGGTCTTCAGAAGATTTGGGAACTTCAAGAGGAGGAACGTCCTTCTCTTCAAAAATTGGAGAGCGAGGCCGGTGAATTCTGGGTTTTCGTCTTCCTGTAAACAAAATCGGGAAACTTAATAATTGGTATAGGTATAAGCAACTATAATAAATAGGACCAAACATAAAATATTTAAAAATATTACAAATGGATTAAAATAAGGTGGGAAACGGGGGTGGTTTAACATATTGTATAACTTAAAGTTAATAAGGTTTTTATCAGTTGAATGTTTTTTAGAGATAATTTTTTTATAGTGTTTGGATTGAAGTTTGCAATACAGCTTTTCTGATCTGTCCTCTTAGGTCATAATGATCTATCTTGCTAATGGGAGATCATTGCCAATAATTGCCAACTACCTCCTGCAGCTCTGAATCTACTGTTTTCAATTTAAATCCTTACGCAAATGAAAAGATGGATTATATTGTGACACCAGAGTATTATAGCTGATTAAGCCAATTACTCCTGAAGAAGAGGGGGTGTAAGCCCATTCACATCAGCTGCTTAATTAGCAATTATTGACAATGATCTCCAATCAGCATTATTTGCTTGATCGATGAATTGGGGGGCATAATTACTACTAAAACTAAAAAAGTCTCATCTAAATGGTGAAGTCAGTCTTGGGCCTTGGTATAATGAAATAACAGGGTTTGACAAGCTTCTGGTGCCACTGTCCCAAAATGTTTTGGTTATTATAAATATATTTCTAAATGTGACTCCTAAATAAATGTTGGGCTGGCTGCTAACTAACCCGGCTTGCTTCTAAAATTTGGATAACTGCTGTGACATTGCAATCTAGAAACGATGTTGCCTTTCCCTGGCCTACAATTTGTAAAGAAATCAATAATACCACTGATTATGTTGTTCAAAAGGCTTCAACACTGTGCAAAATGGACGTGGAATCGAACATTTGTTTAGTATTCAAAGAGGATTTTTTACACCCAGTGTTAAACAACATGTCTGGAGTGTATCACTAACAGCAATGTAGTAATAAAACATAAAGGGAATCTAACACATATATTATACTATTAGTAACACAGTTATAACATTAACAACAGCAGGTTAAAAGTATACTAAACAAATTAAGTGGCTAAGGCTCCTAAAATATTTCATCTGACTTATTATTTTCTACACATATCTACAAACTGTCCACACACTTCTGAAATTTGCTCTGTGCTGCAGTAAGACATTTATGCAATGTGAGTAAGCTCTGACAAGGAAGAAATAGAAACATAAATAAAAATGCTAAGAGCAAACCTGGCCAGGGATTTTACTCTTAAACACACTTTGAAACAATTTATACTGGATGGTATGGCAGATAAATATGCAGAACAAAAACAAAAAGCACACACACACACACACAAAAAAAAAAAAGGCATGGCTTTCACAAATTTAAATATTTGCATAAATTGTTCATATTCTCTATGGATATAAGCTCTCCACTCCCAGATTTGCTTTGCGATGGTGGCCATATTACATATACTCTATGGTCAAGCTAGTGGTCATGTATTGCTCAAGTCAGTTTTGTTTCTGGTCAAAATGTATATGATGAGGTAGTGCATGCTGACTGAAACAGTGTCTATAGACAGCGAAAAATAAAGGCAAGCAATATGCACTAAAGCATCTAAAGTGACACAGAAAAGGTCCTAGACACTGCAGAAATGAAAATACATATAATAAAAATGCAATAGGTTAAATACTACTAGATCTAGATGAATTCTATGTATAAATTAACTGAAGGAACCACTGAGGTAATGGCTGAAGCAATAGCATGAGCTGTAAAAAATGACAGTAGTGAGATCTTTGACAATAAAATGTAAACATTCCACTAACCAAGACTGAAAAAATATGGTATATCAAAAGAAAATAGTTAGAAGGAATACTTCAGAAGCAGTGCCTTTGGTATCTTTGATTACTATATTAGATGAAGTAAAGAGAATGTGAAAAGAACAAAAATACATCACACCATAAATCTTAAATTACAAAGACTATTCACTACACCAAAAAAAAAAAACTTAAAATAACTACCTCTAAACCACTTGAATGCCACAAAGATAGAGTGAGAAGCAAAATAGGATACAATCAAGTAAGCAAAAAGTGCTATTATGAGGGAGTAAATTAAAGGTATCTATAATTGTTTGGTTTAAATTGTAGGCATATAACAACAAAAACAACAACTTGAGCACTGTATAGTAGTTTGTGGTTCTTTCTAGCATTCTGCACAACCAGGACCTATCCTCTTATGGTAGCACCGCACAAGGCAGCAGCAGTGGGGGTGACCATCCGTTAGATGGCGATGCCAATATTCTGGTGGCATATCATAGAGACAAGGCTTAGGTAAACTGTTAGGGTTGGGGTTAGGCTAACATTATAAGCTTAGAACTTCTCACACATATTGGCAGCACTGCAAAATATCAGCAGCACCATCTAGCGGTTGGAGGCCGCACTGCAGCGGCAGACCTGTCCCGACACCATAAGAGGATAGACCCCCAACCATAAAATACATCTAATACAATCTGGTAACCCAGCCCTTAAATGTAACACTGCTGCTAAATGTCTGAGCAATGTTGTAATGAGGACATAAAATATCAATATTTAGAATAGGGGTTGACAAACATATCAAGCTTAGAAGATTTATAGACATTATTTTGGACCTAAGAAGTGTATTTATGTAGATATATCTAGAATTACTGTAATAGGCACCAAAGATAACATTGCCAAGCAAGTCTAACATAGGGGTTGATTTCTCAAAGTCTTAAGAGACAGCAAAGTTAGTTAGGAGCCAGGTTATAATATATATATGGTTAGAATGAATATGTTAGGAGCTAATGGTAACATAAAAAAAAAATGGCTCTCTGGATCTGTCAATCCCTGTTAAAACATGCTTTTTATTGAGTACAAAAGCATCTGTCAAAGAAATCAGAGCAAGCATTATGTTCCGCAAACCAGATAAAAAAACACAAAAATTAAACCCATACTGTTTACAATGCATGCCTTTTTCCCCTATACTAAATATTACTTGTAAAAATTGTTGATTTGTTTAAAAAAACAAAACAAAACAAAAACACACCACTAACACAGGTGCTTATGTAGTGTTAGTGAATAAGCCCCTTTCTGGATCACTAACAGGTCTCGGTTAAAGGGCTTGTGTACCTCAATGAAGCTTTGAGCCATATCATGTAGGGTCTCCCAAGATGGGCAGGTCATAGCAGAGGGGTCAGACAAATAGTGGTCCACTGGAGTAGGAACTGGCAACCAACTCCAGTATATTTGCCAAGAAAAACTTATGGATAAGAACAACCAGAGACAATGATAGATGTGCCTGGTGTGCTTTGGTCCATAGGGTCATGGAGAATCGGACATGATTGAATGACATAACAAAAAATTTAATTTTAATAGGGTATTTCTAAAATCCGTAATATAAAGCATGCCACTATATATAACAACAGAAGTGAATAAATTAATGTTATATCCATTCTGAAACTTCTAAATCCTTAAAAACAAACTAAACTATGAAATAATTGATGTTCTCTTGCAGTGTCAATTTTACATCCATTACCCTGCCACTGTATCAAAATATTTGTACGTGTATCAATAGATATGGATTTTTACTTAATTTCTAGAAATATATTTCAGATCTTTTCAAAAAATAAATAATTGACTACCACTGCATTAGAGTATAGAGAGCCAAATGTTCACTCAAGAGTCATATGCAGTTTTTGAGATCTACACATCTCAAAAAGGATTGGATTGAGATTACTTTATTCAATTAAAAAAGTAATCAAGATGTCCTACTAGCAATCTTTGACGTCCCGATATTGTATAATCAAAACATAACCACCCATATCAATTGACCTCCTTCTATCTTTTAGTCATTGCCATGGAAACGCAAAAGGATATAATTTACATAATGAGATACATAAATCATACTGCTTGAAGACTACAAGAAGAAATGCTGTCAATAGGCAGAGAGTGGAGAATGCTGCACTGATTACAAGCACATCACCTACCTATAGAGGCCCTGCTACATTTAGTGGATTTGGGATATAAAAGACACACACATATATATATATATATATATATATATATATATATATATATATAATTTTAAGTGATGGGGGCACTTGCTTCACCCCTTTGTTGCTGAGTAAATGCTACAACTGACTGCTCTTGTAGTAATCATAAAGAGCACAATAATTTGTGCGGACAAGTATACAGTTTAGTTCTTCACAACTAGTCACAGTTTAGACCAGTGAACAACTAGGAAGAAACAATAAAACATTCACATAAAGGTTTAGATTAGTTCTGGAAGATATTATGAAGGATAATACACAAAAGGGACTGAACTATACATGTCCATTCATAACATTTAAAGACTGTTCAAAAGATGCCCAAGTCTCAAATATACAGCATTATCTACTATATATATAATGGTAAACATGTAAATGTGGTGTAATTAAAATCTATCTCTGAAAGGCTGACACGCTCACATGGCCATTTTTGAATAACATCCAAATTAGCCACAATGATAGGGTAGAGACTCATCAGACAGGACAGGCAGAAAGCCTAGGAGGTAAGATGTTACAAAGAGATGCCAAACCATGAGCAATCATTATTGCATCTGCAGTATGCTCTTAAACTTTAAATATCAAACTGTTTACGTCACATAGTGCTTTCAACATGATATAAGAAGAATTGCTGTTGGGCACAGTGATAAAACACAGCCCTTGAATCAGATAACAAAAGGTACATTTCCGTGTGTGCATACACACACAGTTGTCAGCGTGGGGAATGTTTGCAATGTTGGTCAAGCGCGAGGGACGCAACTGCGAACCGTTGACACACGCATGACTTAGGCTGCAATGAGTGCCAAAGGCGCTCATTGCACTGCGAGCCTTGCAAAGCAAGGAGAGCAATTGAGGCACGCGGGACTAAGGCTGCAATGAGCGCCAAGGGAGCTCATTGTACTCCTCCTTTCCCCCCTCATCCTCCTCCTCCTTTGCCCCCTGACCCTCCTTCTTCCCCCCTCACCCTCCTTCTTCACCCCTCACCCTCCTTCTTTCCCCCCTCATCATCCTCCTCCTTCCACACTTTATTATCCCCCCACCCCTTATCATCCTCCCCCCCACCCATTATCATCCTCATTCTCCTCCCTTCCACCCCTTATCATCCTCCTCCTCCTCCCTTCCACCCCTTATCATCCTCCTCCTCCTCCCTTCCACCCCTTATCATCCTCCTCCTCCTCCTCCCTTCCACCCCTTATCATCCTCCTCCTCCTCCCCCCCACCCCTTATCATCCTCCTCCCCCCCCCACCCCTTATCATCCTCCTCCTCCCCCCACCCCTTATCATCATCCTCCTCCTCCCCCCACCCCTTATCATCCTCCTCCTCCCCCCACCCCTTATCATCCTCCTCCCCCCACCCCTTATCATCCTCCTCCCCCCACCCCTTATCATCCTCCTCCCCCCACCCCTTATCATCCTCCTCCCCCCACCCCTTATCATCCTCCTCCTCCTCCTCCCCTTATCATCCTCCTCCTCCTCCCCTTATCATCCTCCTCCTCCTCCTCCCCTTATCATCCTCCTCCTCCCCCCACCCCTTATCATCCTCCTCCTCCTCCTCCCCCCCCCACCCCTTATCATCCTCCTTCCCCCATAACCTACTCCTTACTGCACCCTCTCCAATCCCTATCTCCTTTCTTGCTACTTTGCTCCAATGAGCTGATGCTGATCTTGACGCCGTAGAACGTCTTCCGTACCGGCATATGTTAATGACGTGACGCCACATGATAAGGGGTGGGGGGAAGGAGGAGGATGATGATGATAAGGGGTGGGGGGAAAGGAGGAGGATCATGATGATAAGGGGTGGGGGGAAAGGAGGAGGATCATGATGATAAGGGGTGGGGGGAAAGAGGAGGATGATGATGATGATGATAAGGGGTGGGGGGAAGGAGGATGATGATAAGGGGTGGGGGGAGGGAAGGAGGAGGATGATAAGCGGTGGGGGGGAGGGAAGGAGGAGGATGATAAGAGGTGGGGGGAGGGAAGGAGGAGGATGATAAGCGGTGGGGGGGAGGGAAGGAGGCGGATGATAAGAGGTGGGGGGAGGGGAGGAGGATGATAAGAGGTGGGGGGGAGGGAAGGAGGAGGATGATAAGAGGTGGGGGGGAGGAAGATGATGATAAGAGGTGGGGGGGAGGAGGATGATGATGATAAGGGGTGGGGGGGGGGAGGACGAGGAGGATAATGGGGGGGGGGGGGATGATCACAGGGGAGGAGGACCCTCTTTTGCCCCCTCGGCTTATACTACAGTCACTAAGTTTTCATTTTTTTTTGTGGTAAAATTAGGTGCCTCTGCTTATACTCGAGTATATAGGGGTACTTAATTTTATTGGAGAGTGCTTATAAACTGTTTTTACTATCGAAAATCGAACAAATTGGTCCTTGTATGGATCTGCGCATTGCAGAGTATGCAGACACAGACTCTGTATGGCTGGATCTGCAGTGCCTAGCCTATCAGAGAGCACGTCTCAGCATAATTTTGCTGACAGTTTATCACTGATTGGTTAGTATGAGACACTGCACAGCAAGTACTGAAGAGTCTATTTTCATGAGCTGCAGAGGTCAAACCTAAGCAGGTAACATTTGTTTGTTTATTTAAGAAGTGCTTAAAAGCTCTGATTTTAAAAACAAATGTTACCTGCTTGGGTTTGCCCTCTGCAAAGTACATAAACGAAAATAGATGCACAAGTTTATTATAAACCTAGTAAAATCCAGAAAACATCCATATTTTCTATATATTAGACAATCTGGTTCCTAAATTTTTTGTCAACCGCTTCAATGTTTTTTGGGGAAAATGCCATTATGCAAACTTGGGAATTTAGTAGCTTTATTCAATTTGAGCAATACTTGATCACATCAACTTACTTTTCTAAAAACTTTTGGGGTTGATTTCAAGAGTAAAGAAAGTTATGTTTACTAGTGGGGTTTGGTATCAATAATCAATTATTCATTTCAAAATTTAAATACTTTAAGCACAGCATCTGTCAAACTCGCTATCAACCTGTCACCTGCATCACTACCACTGAAATAAGTGACAGCTCAGTCGTCAGAGGCAACAAAATAAGGGCCTCTGTGAAAAATCCACTTCAAATCTTCATCTATCACGGCAAGAATTGATGTACTAATAATGCAATGCCTATGAATGCAGCATCTGGCCTGAGGATTGGTTATTAAATGCCAGTCCCCACCATTCTGCAAATGCCAGGTAGGCCAAGAGCTAGACCCTACCATTCTACAAATGCCAGGTAGACCAAGAGCTAGACCCTACCATTCTGCAAATGCCAGGTAGACCAAGAGCTAGACCCTACCATTCTACAAATGCCAGGTAGACCAAGAGCTAGACCCTACCATTCTGCAAATGCCAGGTAGACCAAGAGCTAGACCCTACCATTCTCCAAATGCCAGGTAGACCAAGAGCTAGACCCTACCATTCTGCAAATGCCAGGTAGACCAAGAGCTAGACCCTACCATTCTACAAATGCCAGGTAGACCAAGAGATAGACCCTACCATTCTGCAAATGCCAGGTAGACCAAGAGCTAGACCCTACCATTCTGCAAATGCCAGGGAGACCAAGAGCTAGACCCTACCATTCTGCAAATGCCAGGTAGACCAAGAGCTAGACCATACTATTCTGCAAATGCCAGGTAGAACAAGAGCTAAACCCTACCATTCTGCAAATGCCAGGTAGACCAAGAGCTAGACCCTACCATTCTGCAAATGCCAGGGAGACCAAGAGCTAGACCCTACCATTCTGCAAATGCCAGGTAGACCAAGAGCTAGACCCTACCATTCTGCAAATGCCAGGGAGACCAAGAGCTAGACCCTACCATTCTGCAAATGCCAGGGAGACCAAGAGCTAGACCCTACCATTCTGCAAATGCCAGGTAGACCAAGAGCTAGACCATACTATTCTGCAAATGCCAGGTAGACCAAGAGCTAAACCCTACCATTCTGCAAATGGTAATAAGAATTTGTGGGAAAATATTCAATATCCATTATCAGTTTAATAGTTAATATTTTTTTAACACCTTTTGATATAGTACTTACTTTAGCAAGCATATTCCATTTTCTTTCCATTTCAAAAAGTGTAATGCATCTATGATGGTATCCATCCAGGCTTTTAAAAAAAGGATTAAAGTTGTCAATGTGTTGGGGTATATGGTTAAAAGGTGACTTTAATTGCTTAGAATATTAGAATAGCCACAATAAATTTATATATATATATATATATATATATATATATATATATATATATATATATATATATATAAAAAATTAGGCCAGGGAGGTAAAAATATTACACACAAAAAATATAGATGTACCGTAATTTAAATTTGCCATGTTGGGTGAATAAATCAACCCGTTTATTAGAGGAAAAAAAAATATATATATATACACAGACACATACACATACATATACACTATGCGAAAAATCGATTCTCAGTGAAAAAATCTAAGAAGAAGGCTAAATATTAATTTTCCACATTAAATGTGATGCACTTTTCTCTAAAAAACAACATACTATTTCTTTAATGTGGAAAATTCTCTAAGTGTTCAATCCCCATTATATAATTACTAACAAGTAAAACAATATCAAATGAATAAAGCTGCCGCTACACAATGGAGTTCGAAACTGGGTACCAACGTCACCGCCAACCTGTCATCAGATGTGACTATCTACTGAAACAAGTGACACCAGAGAAAAGAAAAGCCTCAAGGACAAATCAAGTTATGCCAATGAAACCAACAATAAAAACCAATGTAATATGTGACACTTCAACTTTCACAGAGAAAAAAACACCACGTATAGAAATTACACAACAAACTACAAGACAAGTTATAGCTCTTACACTTCTTGTTTACAAACTGTCAAAACCTTTGAGCTAATTCACAAGAAAAAAAAAATTGTACAAATGATTATGTTGCTAAATAATTATACCACAAACAATCACTTGCTGCAGAAATAACTTTTTTGGGGTGAAAAACTGCCAATAAATGCTATGACAAGGTAATATAAAAGGTATGGGTAAAGTGATGAGGTTGGGTACAAGGGATATATATTTCTAAAGCTTGCCTAGGAGTGTATACACACTATTAAGATGTTTTTATTTAATATATCTATCTATATAAATCAGATGTGCCATAAAGTGGCCAATTATTGCATAAATAATAAGTATGTACAGAAAAAGTACCAATAACTAGCAAATAATATTTTCCGGTGTGCAATAACTTGACACTTTTTTGCATGTCTATCTATATAATTTATAGTTTATCAGTGTCTTTTCTTAACATATATGTCAATAACAAGTCTATTACAAGTATACCTGAATATGCTATTTGCCAGTTCTTAACACTTTATCCAAGTATAAAGTATCAATAACTCTCAATCTATTCAGACATGTCATAAACTGGTACATTATTGTAGTTTATACTATGTTTAAAATTATAAAATATATTGGGGAGGGTGAGGAGATGCAGTTGGGTGTAAGGTGTGTTTATTTGTCAAGCCGCCATGAGGGTGGTCAGAAGTGTATGCAAAGTATTAGAGTGGTTGAATATATATATATATATATATATATATATATATATATATATAAAATCAAATTATATATGCATGTGTGCCACAAAACTGACCAGTTATTTCAGAAATAATGTATAGAAACGGCCAAATAATATGCTCAGGTGTGCCATAATTCTGCAATAATAGGGTATTTCTTTTAGCATGCCTGATTATATTATTTATAGTTTAATATATATATATATATGTAAATACTATTAGGCAGTTATGGCACTTTGTACCAATATCTCCCACACAATATATCCATACATGTCATGCACTGGCACATTAATATATATAATATAAGCCCTGACAAGGTGCTATAACGGGGAGGGGTGAGGGGATGGGGCTGGGTGTAAGGTGTATTTATTTCCCAGGCCCCCAGGGGGGAGGCTGGAAAGTAAAAGTTTAAGTGTAGGTTGTGATGATGGCGATCTCCATTTTGCACAATGGCCTGCAGGCTGTGTGTGGCCCTGTAGGCTCTGTGTGGCCCCTCACCCGGGGTGCTGCTGTACGTGCTGTGGCTCCTGAAGCTGCTCTCCGTGCAGTAACTCGCGTCGTCGTCCTCCTCGTCCTCCATGTCTTGGTGGTAGTCCGAGTCCTCCTCCATGAGCTCCTCCTCCGAGTCCTTGCGCTCCTCCGGGTCCGCTTCCTCCTCGTCCTCGGTCCGGGGACTGTCCTCGTCGCTTTCGTGGTCATCATACACCACCTGGTTGCTGGCGGAGCGCCTTCCGCGAGAGCCCCGGCCTCTGCCCCTGCCCATGGGGGTGCCCTGGCCGGCCTTCCTGGCCCTCCTGCCTCGGGGGGAGCTGCCGGAGGAGGCGCTTAGTCTCTTGGCGGCCCTGGCTTCATTATCCACGGCCCACCTGCCCCTGCTGCTACCCCGCAGCCTGGACCTGAGCCCGGCGGTGGGGCCTGGCGAGCTCTCGCTCAGCACCGGGTTCTTTGGCGGCCTTCCCCGCCTGCCCCTCATTCTGAGGGCACTTCGCGCTCGCTCTCCTCCTCCCTTCGCTTTAGGACAGCGCGCACGGGGCGAATCTCCGGCTACGGAGCCCCCGGGGGCAGCTGGATGTCACAATCCCGATGCTCAATCCGAATTTGCGGTGCCCCGCTCCGGATCGCCCGCGGCCGCCATGTTTGTTCTTCTCTCTCAGTCGACTGGAAAAGCGAGCGCAGGCCTTGGGCGCGGGTCACGTGACACGAAGGAGCTCGGGCGCACCCTGGTGGTCGTTGGGGGCAGTGCAGTAGGCAGGGACAGAGGGTCATGTTATGTGTGCAGGAAATATCCAGAGATATAGATTTATATCCATAGAGATGTATTATATACATACACACAGAAGCCTAAATATAGGCTAAAAGCAAAGTATTTCTCCACCCTCTCTTAAAATGTTCAAATGATACTTATGTATTTTTAATTCTTGTTTTGGCTGACTAATAAAAGTACTGTAATCTTTCCTGTTTTCTGACCACCACTGCAGGCCTGTAACTCCAGGGTTGCGAACAGCGCACCACCAGCCTGCCGCACCATCCTCTGTGCACTACAACACACGCCGGCAGTGCGGATGCTACTCCTAGTGTACGTGGAAAAAACACCAATAAACCTAACGCTAATACCTAACACCTAACCCTAAAACCTAACCCTAACACGTACCCATAACGCTAACACCTAACGCTAACATCTAACCCCAAAACTTAATCCTAACACATAATGCTAAAGCCTAACCCTACCGCTAAAACCTAGCTCTAAAATCTGACCCTAATGCTAAAACCTAATGCTAAAGCCTAACCCTACCGCTAAAACCTAGCCCTAAAATCTGGCCCTAATGCTAAAACCTAATGCTAAAGCCTAACCCTAACGCTAAAACCTAGCCCTAAAATCTGACCCTAATGCTAAAACCTAATGCTAAAGCCTAACCCTCCCTCTAAAACCTAGCCCTAAAATCTAGCCCTAATGCTAAAACCTAATGGTAAAGCCTAACCCTACAACTAAAACCTAGCCCTAAAACCTTACCCTAACGCTAAAACCTTACCCTAATGCTAAAACCTAACCCTAACGCTAAAGCCTTACCCATCCGCTACTCATTGGCCACCTTGGATTAGTGGATTCGGTTCTACCTTATTCCCTCCAGTACTGACTACTACTTACTTTTGTGATTGATAAATATGATCCTGCCTCCTTCCCCCCTGTGATTGCCAATACTAATACACTAGTTTGATCTGGGATATTAAGTAGGTTTCCTAGTTTCTGACTGACTGAAATATTTTTTTTTTATGGAAGAAAACTATGATTTTTCTTAATAAAATTGTTTCCTTCTTTAAGGAAGTAATTTCGGATAAAATTCCACTCTGCATTTTATTAATAATTTAGCTCATTTCTTACAATGATTAGAAACAACTTATCATTCCTCCTTCACCTCATTCTGTCACTGTCACATTTTCCAATACAGATCCTTAGGTTAGCTTTAGACTTGCTTAGTTTACCTCAGGAATCTCTGAAGTAGGAATCCCATGGGGATCTTCTGGTGTAGTAATAAGTGTTAGAAAGTAGATAAGTTTCTCTCCTTTTGTAAACTATTGTGCTGGATAGGGGACAATGTGGTAGAAGTGGAGTGGGCAAGGTAGGTGGGTTAAAGTATGTGAGGTACAGTGGGTCAGAGAAATTATCAATGCACAGTATCATCACTATATTTAAAACTGATTAGTTAGATATTTTTGTTATACAAATGTCAATGCATATTCTCATATCCTACTCCAAGCACTGGCATCTGATAGACCTTGTCAGGAGAAAGGACAGATAGGATGTCAGGGGGATAATGGCAATGTGAGGCTCTGACTGTTGGAGGGATCACAGGCTCATAGTATCCAAAATAAAGCTCTGTATCAAGCTAAAGAGACAACCACAAGATGTAAGGACATCAAAAGGTTCTATGTGTCGAAGTTGAAGAACAGTCACGTCACTGAAAATCTCGTGAAAGAGAATGAACTTGTTGATTTTCATCCTGAGGATGGCTCTGAGAAAGACTGGGAGTCCACAGAGCTGCAATGAAGGTATTAGGGCCCTTCATACACAGGTGTCAAGACTGGTTTGATGTGGAAATCCGGGCGTAACTTGCGGAGAAGCACCACCTGCACCCTGCCCATCAGAATGACCCATCCAAAGTGGCAAAGAAGACCACCCTCACCAACAACAGTGCAAAACAATGCTGTGCATAATTTAGCACTAGTGGTTGAGTGCCAAAACAGATGAGATACAGCCGTATGCAGACAGGAACACTTCCAATCAGTTTTATAAAGCCCGCAACATACTTTATGGACCACAGTCCACTTTACAGAGAAGACAGATACTCCAGATATGGGCTGAACATTTTGAAACACTTTTCAACCGCCCCTCAGTGATGAGGCCATCGACAGGATGGCGGAGGTTGCTGTCAATTACTCCATGGATGCTCCACCAGAAGAAGGCTATGTGAAGAAGGCCATCAATCAGTTGTCAAGTGGCGAAGCCCCAAGCTCAGATGCCATACTAATAGACTTTTACAGAGTCAGTGGTCCTGTGCTGATATGGAAACTCACCGAGCTGTTTCAATCCATCTGGAAACAAGAATCCATTTCACAGAAACTGAGAGACGTATCTATAGTATACCTCTTCAATAGGAAGTGCAATCTCCAGGTATCCTACAAACACCATGGAATCTCGCTGCTCTTGATCCATGGAGGACAAAAAAAGCAGTTGAATGACACCTGAAGGCCCCCTTAAAATTCCTCAGGATCTACCTGAGAAACCCTTGCACCAAACCAGCCTCATTCACAAAGGCTGCCAAACCTCCAAGGCAAGGAGTAAAACTGAGGTTGAAAGATGACTTGAGCTATCCGTGCATCATCAACATGTCTGCCCATTGTGTCAGACCAGTCAATCATTTTTGAATACACAGAGCACAGTAAATGAATCAATGATATATCGACACCATGAGGCAGTAGGTTTGCCAAACATCTCATGAGCTGAAAATTTAAAAATGGCGCTGGTGTAAGGGAGGCTCACATGATAGGGTGACAGGTTTTCATGTATATAAATGAGAAGATAATATAAATAATAATATAATATAAATTATAAGATGGTTGGAAAAATGTGTGTTAACCTTATACATTTTATTCAGCAAGTAATTTATAAACATTTATATTTCTATACATGCATTTTTTATATATATATATATATATATATATATATACATACACTAATATAATTAATTAATAAATATATCTATAATATAAAATGTATATGTGGAAATATAAATGTTTATAAATTAAGCTATTGCATTAATACAAATGCAGTCACCTGCACAGTCAATCATTATATATAGGCTGCAAAGTTGTTGCTTGTCTCAATGGAGCCTGTCGTATTTTAATAAAGCATTTTCAAACTATGAAAAAAAAACAGCAAAATAAAAAATCATATAAAAAAAAAACTAATGCCGCAACAAAATCTTTATTGATAAGTTCTATAGGATTAATTACCTAGAATGAAACACGCAGTAGTCGTGGCCGAGTGGTTAAGGCGATGGACTAGAAATCCATTGGGGTCTCCCCGCGCAGGTTCGAATCCTGCCGACTACGTTGCTTTTTTTTTTTTTTTCCTTAGTGCAACATGCTTTTTCTCTATACAGATGAAATCCAGTAACCTAAACGCAAAATACAGAATTAAACTAAGATTTTAGAATTGCAGGAACCATTTTGACTACCTCACCGATATTTTCCTTGAATTTAACCTTTTCAGGGCCAAACACATTTTTTTTTTCTTGCAATGATGGTCATTTTGTTACCAGTTGCTTTGTTTTGGGGATTTTTTTTTGCTTTGGGGAATGTATTCTTAATCTTAGATTTAAAAAAAATATATATGATTAATCTATATTACTGCAAGAGAGAAGGGAACAAAACATGGTTATGTATATATATGCATATATTTGTGAGTGTCTGTGTAAATATATATATATATATATATATATATATATATATATATATATATATATATTTATATATTAATATCACCAGATCTCTCCTACTATGATTCCACCCACTACCATTGATTGAATAAACAATAGCCCCAAGTGGTAGAGATGAGTATTGCAGGTGGGGAGACACATACAGTATATACATTTGCATTAGGTACATTTGATTCTTTAACAAAATAGTTTAAAATTGATACTGCCAACATTTTTTAATTGCGGATGCAGTTTTTTGCTCTTTTTGCAGACTTCTGGGAGAAAAATACTTTAGCAAAACAAGCGACACAGGGAAAGTTTAATTTCCTATCATAATGTACATAAATGTGGAATTATTAAATAATTAAGCTGAAAGTTGCATATTTTAAGCATAAAGCAAAAATTACCTGTAGCAAATGGACAAGTTCCCTTACTTTATCAACCCACAATTGTTAGTGAATTCTTGGCCTTGGATTACGAGAATAAGAAAGAGAGAAAACCCGCCAAGATAATCGATGTATAAAAGGACATGGAACACAAGCAGTTAAAAGCGCACATTACAACAGTTGCTTTTTTTTTTTTTGCGTGGAAAACATAATTGAAACTAACAGGACATGCAGAGAGCGTACTTTATTCTGTAGATCTCATTGGCTTTGGCAAAGGGCATTTGAACATCTGAATATGTTTTTGTGCTCTGAGATCTTTCTTTGAAAAAGAAGACACACTGTGACACATTTTTCAACTACCTTATTTCTGATGCAATAAAGAAAAGAAAATCTTTCCATCGCCCTTTAAAATACAAACCTGTTAAACCCAATTATCTAACATTTACACTTAGTTTTAAGTGCTCCTGCTGCTTACAATCAACATCTATTGTGATCCTCAGCAATACTGAGATCAAAGCAGTCTTCACCAAGTCATCCTCAGACCCTATTAGCCATATTCTTCACCTATTTTAACCTGGTAATTGGAGCATCACTTAAGTAGATGGGTAGTGAGAAGAGATCAGAGTGCAGAAAAGAGTAGGCTCTGAGCAGAGTGGAGTAGGACAGTTGAGGGGATATTTGGGGCACACATACATTTTGCAATGTTAATCAGGTCTTTAATATTTAACATTTAAACTGCCATTTTGAAATGTATTTTGTAGGGCAAGCAGTGGCGGAGCTAGTGAATGGAGGGCCCTGATGCAAAAAAAGATTTTGGACACCTACGCCCCTCTCAAAGACCCCTTCAAATAGCAGCTGCCCTCCTTAAGACCCCTTCCCATAACAGCAACCTTCCCCAAGATCCTTTCCATAGCGGGTGTCCAAGGGCTCCTTTCCATAGCTGCTCCTCCCCAACATCCTTTCCATAGCTGCTCCTCCCCAACATCCTTTCCATAGCTGCTCCTCCCCAACATCCTTTCCATAGCTGCTCCTCCCCAACATCCTTTCCATAGCTGCTCCTCCCCAACACCCTTTCCATAGCTGGTCTTCACAAGACCCCTTTCTAGAGCTGCTCCTCTCCAACACCCTATTCATAGCTGCCTTCCCCAAGGTCCCTTTTCATAGCTACTCTCCCCAAGACCCCCTTTCCATAGGTACCCCCCACAAATCTCCTTTCCATAGCTGCTACCTCCCAGGACCCCTTTTCATAGCTGCTCCCTCCCAAGACCTCTTTTCATAGCTGCTCCCCCTAAAGACCTTTTCCATAGCTGCTCCCCCAAGACACCTTTCTATAGCTGCACCCCACCAACACCCTATTCATAGCTGTTCCCCCCAAGGTCCTTTTTTAAACCTACTTCCCCAAGACCCAGTTGTTCCTCCAACACCCCTTTCCTTAGCTGCTCCCCCCCAAGATCCTTTCCATATCTTCGTTCCTTTACCTCCTGCATACACTATAGAACAAAATTAAATGCAAAAAATAAAATAAAAAAATAATTAGAAAGCACTGGGCCTCCACCAAAAGAGGGTCTTGGTGCATTGCACCACCTGCACCACTGGTAGCTCCGCCCCTAAGTGCAAGGATAATTATTTAATGCTTGCAAAATTTGCCAAAGATCAAATATATTTGTGGAAATTAAGTTAAAGTCCAGAATCCATTCTTTTTTATGGAAACAAAAATAGACACAGGAAAAAGGTTTAGTTAAGTGACCTTTGAAAAATAACCTAGTATTCTCCTTTACTAGACCAAATCCAGTCATTAACTATATCCTGAAAGATTAATTAATCAGAGAAGGGCACCTATAAAACTAATAGCAACACTCAAGTCACAAAGGGATATGTATCAAATATATCATAACAATACACTCTGGACAATGAGTCATAAAACATAACTTTTATTACAAAAATTATAATAAAAATAAATAATAAAATATGAAATTTAAAAACAAGAATACTATCCGTCCCCTCCAAAGAAAGCTTAATATATGAATATAAAGTTAAGTAACAATGTTTATGGTCCTAAAGCTAACAAATGTAACTGTATGATCAAATCACAAATTGTATAGGAACCTATAAAAAGAGAACAAGAAAAATAATCTTCACAATATGACAAATCTGGTAGAGACTCAACAAGCACTCAGACTCAATAACAAAATCCCTAGTCTAAAAATGAGTGTAGTCACAAAACATCAGTGAAACATATCTGGATCAATCAAATATACAGAAAAAATTAGGAGAGGAAAGATCTCCCCTCTAAACAAACATTTATTGCCTATTATTGTAATTAATACCTTAACAAGTCTGAATATCTTATACTTGATACTTAAATGCTACAAATGGATAAAAAGCTGTATAAAGTACCATAGATTCATCAATCATGAGTACGGTTATATTCAAAGTTCACTGAGGGCAATATATTGTACCAATAATTCTAACACCACTATATCAGCCTCCGTAGAAGCAAACGCGAAACGCGTGAGTCAAGCTAATAGCTATATTATATACCTATTAAAACATTTACCTTATAACATATAATTTACCAATGAACTCCCTGAATGTGGAAAAGTACAAACTAAAATAATAGTTAAAAACAATTGTGATAAATTAAAAATGCCAATTTAGGACTAAAGGGAATCTTTAAAGATTTACATCAGCATTTCATTGTAAGCAAAAATAAATTTCATTGTATAAATAAACTCATTAAACAGACAAGAAGTAGCAGATGATCAAAAATCTGTGTAGTGTCTTTTAAGGGAAGTACTCAAATAAACAGCACTACATTTATTTTTAGTGTGCCATCAGAAAAGTGCCAGAATAAACTGTCTGGAGGCTCTGTCAGACTACAGCTGCTACAGGTAAAGACACAATGGGCTAAACTCAAGATGTAAATTCATTACGATTGAAGCCAAGATAATCTTATGATAAAAATAAATGTTAGCAACCTAGCTATGTTGTTATACATATTTGAAAATTTTACTTACTGTAATCATACATAATAAATGCTCTTCTTCTTAAATAACATTTTCTTTTATTCAAAAGCCCCCCAACCATTGTTTACCCCTGAGAAGTTTAGATTGTTTTTATTAAATTATTTTTTTGATGATTTCTCATGTTTATACATTCTTGATATCCCCCCCCCAAAAAAAAATCTCAGTTATTAAACATAAAAAATATCACATACGCCTATAATGATACATTTTCCAACATGAATTTGCTATTTATAACACTGCATTGGATTAAAGTGAAAGTGGAAAATGGGTGTAGACATCATCACAAGCAATCGAGGAATGCGTCATTGACAGAAAAAAGAAAACTGCAAATTAATACATTCTGTTAATAGGCGTTATGTCACCTCTCTTCATTGTTGTCTTCAACATGTCTTTGGATAATCCGCAGATTGTAAAATTAAATATTTCTTAATAAGCAACACCCAGTTCAATACTTTTTATTTTAAATAAATTGCCAAAGTGACAAAATTTAACCCACAACTAAAGTGTCTTCTGCAGTAGATATTTTTGATTATCCACAAGGCATACCTGATGTAAAATATTCCATGCATTGGAACCAATATAATAATTTCCAACTGGTGCATATATTTTCAGGCCACGGCATGGATGAACACTGCTATATTCTGCACTGCTTAAGTATTTTGAATTAGTACTTCCTTAGTAATTTGATAAATAAAAATCAATGCTGATTAGCAAGTCCTCTGGACAGTAGAGTTTGTATACAAGCCTCTTCCTACCTTGCTCGGCCAATGCACTATGCTACTTGGGCACTTGGGCGTGCTTTTGAGTATCTTCCATACTTTGCATGTCTCTGACACACCCTATATAGTCACCTTTCACATTCACCAGTTTTCTGCCTACCCTGACATCCTGCATGTGGCTGACTGTCTTTTGGTAAATATAAGAATACAAGCTTGTCTTATTGATAGGAGATGGAGTTAAAACTTCAAAGCCTTATAAGTACTAATTATATTTCAGTCTAAAAGAGAGAAGAACATTATGGGATGCACTTTAATAAGTTTGCACCTGCCTAACGTTATAATATTCTGACATACAGAAAGGCAAGTAACCCAAGAAAATAGTGTGGTGTTTGCTAAACATTATTAATTTTAGAATAAGGCAGATTTAAATGTTAACACTCAAATGATCAAGTAGATGCCTTATTGCAGGGGTGGACTAACCAATGAACGTATAACAAATGTATCAGTGTTTGTGTATTCTGCTTTGTAACAAAGAATTACTCAGAATTTGGATGTGATTCCTCTGTGCCTTAAAACTGCCTAATTTTGTGTAAACTTTTTCTTCCATTCCTGGTTGTGACGTCATCGGCTAAATGTCACTCCCAGTCCTAGAGGACTTTGATCTGTAATGTTATGACCCAAATCCCAGCCTTTGGCAGGATGTAATTGCAATGCAATCACATTATTTGCACCCTTGGTGAACTACGAGTGTGGCATTAGTATAGGATATGACAGAAAAAAAGAATTCTATTTATATAAATCCTATTGGAAAGCATAATTTAGGTATCAAAGTATAAGTAATTCAAAATGATTACATTAAACCTGCCGAATACCAACAGCACACTATAGCATATCTGCACAAAACAATCTACATTAATACATATTTTATAGAGTTTTCCAATGTAAGAGAGAACAGAATACTCAACATATGGTGACATATCAGTTACATACCCAACACTGAACAGAACATTAGCAGCCTTATTAAATTGTGATTTGGCCAATTGAATAGGGCTCTATATAAGCACATAGCATTTTTTTTTTACAGAATTTTTTAGTTAGTGAACTTCTATCCAAAATCAAGGTTTTCACTAACTAAAAACTTCTGTAAAAAATATGCTCTGTGCTTATATAGAGCCCTATTCAATTGGCCAAATCACAATTTAATAAGTCTGTAGATTACTGTGCATTTATAATTAATACTGTAAAGATGCAAATAATATAATGTTTTTAACATATCTATATTTTTAGCACTAAACTGGTTGGACGTTAATCCGCAACATACTACTTTTTTACCTCTAGATCCAAACCAACATTTATTCGGTCCCACTTCATAGATTGCCATTTGTATATATACAGGACCGGATCTACCTTTTTGGAGCCCCTAGGCAGTGAAGTGGAGGAGCCTCTGTGAGTAAGTACACAAGGTAATCATGAATCCATTTTGCCTTTTCTGTGTGCGTAAGTTACTTTTCCTGTTGTTACTCTATTGTTTTAGGTGGTTACGTCCTAGTAGCCAGTTCAGGAACTGTAGTAGTTTGTTTTTTTTAAACCAGGGACCATTTAAAAAAAAAAAAAAGTGTTGCCCTTCACATGGAAGCGCCTCTGGGCGACTGCGTAGTTGGCCTAATGGGTAATCCGGCCATGGATATATAGCATGTGATAAAATGTAAGGACCACAGATCATTTAATTACAGTATTCTTTTGAAGAACTAAACATATGGAAAACAAAACTTTTACTTTTACTAAAAATATAATGAAGTTTAAAACATTTCTAGAGAATAATAAAAAATATAGCCTTTAGTTTATTGCCTGTGATATGAAATTATGCGGCAGTGGAAGTCACCATTATTGTCTTTGTCTACCTGCCTCTGCAAGAGGATTTGAAACGTCAGTCCTGATAAAGCTTGTATTGATTTAATAGAAATGATTCAAATAAATTCCTTAGTGTCATTACTTTCAACAGAGCTAATTTGTTTTCTCCAAAAAGCATGTTGTTAACATAGAAACTTCACTGTACCACTGTAACTGTAAAGCAAATCATTAGACTTTATAACTATGAGTTGCATCATTCTAGAATAATGAGACGTATTAGCCCCGTTATATAAAGTGGATCTTGTGTGTTTCGTCACCGCAAGTGCAGTGTGCAGCACGTCACAGTGCCATCTAGTGCCTGGAAAAAGGTAAGGGACAGAGAGACTGCTGGGGAGGGGGACAGGGGTGGTGAAGAGAGAGGGAAAGGATAATATTGAGGGGGAGGCTGAGCAAGAGGGGGTAGAGAGATAAGGATGGCAGAGAGACAGCTGGGGAGGGGGACAGGCATGGGGGGCAGAGGCAAAGGAGAAACCAGAAAGAGTGTTATACAGACGGGGGTAGGTGATCAGAATGGTGGTGGTGGTCTCCTAAACCCCACACCCCAGGCTGACCCAACCCCTCCCCCCGCACCTCCATTATAATCTCCTAGCCCCCCAGGGCTACTTAGCCCCCTTCACCCCCCAGCTCCCCCATTATGATCTCCTAACCCCCAGCCCCAAGAGCCACCCAAACCCCTAAGCTCCCCCATTATGATCTCCTAACCCACAGTGCCACCCAAACCCCCCTCACCCCCCAGCTCCTCCATCATGATCTCCTAGCCCCCAGCCCCAAGGGCCACCCTAACCACCCAGCTCCCCCATTATGATCTCCTAACACCCCCCAACTACCACCACCACCATTCTGATCACCTACCCCCGTCTGTATAACACTCTTTCTAGTTTCTCCTTACCCTCTGCCCCCCTTACCTCTTTCCAGGCACTAGATGGCGCTGTGACATGTGGCACTTCTGGTGGCGCGCGCAACAGTTGTGCGTACATGTGCATTTGCGGTGATGAAACTCATACAATACCTATCCTATAAAGTTATGCATTATCACTATTTTTTTAATTTCCCTCTGGTTGCTTCAAGAGGCATGCCATGTTGGTCTCAGTCTCACTCCTCCCAACCCGTAGACCCAACTCTGTGAGGTGGGTGGGAAGCAAGGTGTGAATATCCATTTTGCATCTTCTAATTCCCACACAGCTTACTATTGGTCATCATGCCCATCTGATACAGCTTCTAGTACAAGAGCCAACTCCACATGGTCTTGTGAACCTAAAGACAGCTACTTTGAAGCAAAAAACATTCCACTTTTTCTGTACACAAACATGACCTCTTTTGACCCCTCAAGCAAAATGAGGCTATTTTGACCTCTTGGTATAACTACAGTGCCTTGCAGTGCCTTGCAAAAGTATTCACCCCCTTGACTTTTTACCTATTTTGTTACATTACAGCCTTAAGTTCAATGTTTTGTTAATCTGAATTTTACGTGATGGATCAGAACACAATATTTTTTTGAAATGTATTCACACACTTTGTTATGAAGTCCATAAAAAGCTCTGATGCAACCAATTACCTTAAGAAGTCACATAATTAGGGAAATGATGTCCACCTGTGTGTAATCTAAGTGTCACATGATCTGTCATTACATATACACACCTAAGCAAGAGGCACCACTAACCAAACACTGCCATGAAGACCAAGGAACTCTCCAAACCAGTAAGGGACAATGTTGTTGAGAAGTACAAGTCAGGGTTAGGTTATAAAAAAATATCCAAATCTTTGATGATCCCCAGGAGCACCATCAAATCTATCATAACCAAATGGAAAGAACATGGCACAACAGCAAACCTGCCAAGAGACGGCCGCCCACCAAAACTCACGGACCAGGCAAGGAGGGCATTAATCAGAGAGGCAGCACAGAGACCTAAGGTAACCCTGGAGAAGCTGCAGAGTTCCACAGCAGAGACTGGAGTATCTGTACATAGGATGTCAATAAGCCGTACACTCCATAGAGTTGGGCTTTATGGCAGAGTGGCCAGAAGAAAGCCATTACTTTCAGCAAAAAACAAAAAGGCACGTTTTGAGTTTGCAAAAAGGGATGTGGGAGACTCCCAAAATGTATGGAGGAAGGTGCTCTGGTCTGATGAGACTAAAATGTAACTTTTCGTCCATGTCTGGCGCAAACCCAACACATCACATCACCCAAAGAACACCATCCTCATAGTGATACATGGTGCTGTGGGAATGTTTTTTAGCAGCCGGACTGGGAAACTGGTCAGAGTTGAGGGAAAGATGGATGGTGCTAAATACAGGGATAATTTTTTTTATATATATTTTTTATTAAGAGTACAAGGTTAGTTTCATAACACAAGTGTTTCAAAAATAAAACATTAGTAACATAACCAGAACACTTAATAAATAACAACACATACATATAACCTTTTAAACCTAACTTTGACATTTTTGTTATTTCTGTTTTAAGTTAAACTGAAAGCATATTTCACGCATATGTACGTGTTAAAGTACATCCGTAAAGGCTGATAGCTTTAAGAGCAGACATAGAATAAAGAAGAAGAAAGAGGGTGAGAGAGGGGCAAAACGAGGTGTTATGTTTGTTCTTAAAGGCGGCATCCTAAACAAATATCACACTCTACAGATTTACCACCCAAGAATCCAAGTGTCCCAGCATGATGCCCATTTCCTATCTGATTGGTCCAAGTTGGCTGAGATAAGGCTCATGTTATATATAAATTTAAGTTTAATCAAAACTGCACTATATTCTGATACTGCCGATTTCCATGTTTTGGGTAACGTAATCCTCACTGCTAAAAACACTTGGTGTGATAAGAGTTGAGCCTCTTTACTTAGACCCTCTATGGGGAGGCCTAAGAGAGCTTCTTCTGGCTTTTGGGAAATCCTGTGTCCCCTTGTCCAATATATCGTAGGTCTTCAACCAAATGTTGGCGATCTTATGGCAGTCCCAGAGAACATGTTTAAGGGTGCTCAGAGTGGGAAATCCCCTAAAACAGTTACCATCCACTGACGGGTTAGAAAGCTGCATCCTAGCTGGTGTTAAGTACCAACTCAAAATGGTCTTGTGTGCATTTTTCCCTAAGTATAATATTTAGTGAGGAGCCTGTGGCCTGCTTTTGTTTCTTATTCCACTGTGCATCAGTTATGTCAATGGCGAGTTCTAACTCCAAAGAATGTTGATGGAGGAGTTTGGACGGTGTGGTTAGGTCCATTAAGTAATTATAAATAATGGAGATATTCGGTTTGCCATTAGGATTGTTAAAACAGCATTTTTCGAATGGAGTGACCTTAGCAGAGGAGTTAAGTTTTATTACCCCAGATACATTAATATGTGTCTGGGATAAGTTAAGCCATTAATACAGGGATATTCTTGAGCAAAACCTGTACCACTCTGGGCGTGATTTAAGGCTAGAACGTGGTTCACCTTCCAGCAGGACAATGACCCCAAACACACTGCTAAAGCAACACTTGAGTGGTTTAAGGGGAAACATGTAAATGTGTTGGAATGGCCTAGTCAAAGCCCAGACCTCAATCCAATAGAAAATCTGTGGTCAGACTTTAAGATTGCTGTTCACAAGCGCAAACCATCCAACTTGAAGGGGCTGGAGCAGTTTTGCAAGGAGGAATGGGCAAAAATCCCACTGGTAAGATGTGGCAAGCTCATAGAGAGCTATCCAAAGCGACTTGGAGCTGTGATTGCTGCAAAAGGTGTCTCTACAAAGTATGGTCTTTAGGGGGGTGAATAGTTATGCCATTGACTTTTTCTGTTATTTTGTCCTATTTGTTTGCTTCACAATAAAAAAAAAAAGCATCTTCAAAGTTGTGTTGTGTAAATTAAATGATACAAATCCTCAAACAATACATTGTTAATACCAGGTTGTGAGGCAACAAAACACGAAAAATGCCAAGGGCGGTGAATACTTTTACAAGGCACTGTATATGCTTCTGGCCCTTGGAGATCAAGTGCAAGGCTGACTTGTCATTTATCTCAAGTAGTAGTGTATTGATTACCCCGCCGCCCACCATGAAAGCTTTAATCACCCACTAGTGGGCGGTAGGAACCAGGTTGACTACTACTGTGCTAAAGGATAGAGTGCCACAAAATAATTGGCACTATAGTCAATCGGTGCCCACCAATATATTTGGGTTTAGCTTGTCCATGAACTACCACAACCAGTTCATCAAAGACTATGGCAGTACAAAGTGCTGGTCCTAAAGTATCAAGATATGCTTTTTGAAGGCAAGTTAACCTCCACTTTCCTCCCTCCTCAGCACCATTCCAGTTCATGCTAATTTCATCACCAGAGACAGGAAATTTGAATAATGGACTGTAAATTTTGATAATCTGCCAGGTGGGATTATCTAGCTGTGGACAGAATATTACAATAGTAGAAGTGAGTTCACTAGTTTAGAAGGGGACTTTGAATGTGTTTACATTTTTTATGTAATTACCAGCTCACCCTTTGATGGGGTAACTCCAATAGCCCCCAGAATGACCAGTGAGTTATTTAAGGGAGCTTATTGAATTAACTGGTTAAGGCCAGGTAAAGTAATCATGTATTGTTCTGTTTGCCTATAAATGTTCCAAATTTTCTTAAAAACATGACATGCTTATTTAGAGAGCATAAGCAAGGCGTTCTCTCTTTTATTTAGAGGTTATAACCCCAGTTTGTTATTTTTAACTCCTTGATCCTTATTCTGCATGCTGATTGATGATCCTGGAATAGTTACCAAGAAGCCAATCCACTCCATGGTCCAAGATAGCAGAGCAGCTTCCTTTTACAGTATTAATTATATATCTTAAGTATATATCCAAAGAAAAACATAGCATTTCTTATCTGGGTCTAAAATATTAATAAACAAAATGAGCAAAATTAAAATCCTATGCATATAAAAGCATATGTTTAAAACATTGCTATAACCATGAATCAATAGTAATTTTTTAAGTGATTTGCAAGGTAAAATAGTGTATAGCAGGGGCGTCTGGTGCAAATGGGCAGGCGCCCCCCAAAATTATCAATCACTTTAATATTGTTATTTAAGTTTATATAAAGAATAACATTTAATTATATCTGTATATCAGCTTTCGTGTCTTCTTCATATGATTTTGTTAAAAATATGCATCTATCACTTTAAATTAACCCTTTGTGTGCCTTCCCCCTTGCCTGATGTCTCTCATTAGTGCTGCAGTTTACAGTGTGAGCGTTGTGCTGTAACGCTCATTCTAAGTGAATCTAAATTCACTCAGCTAGGAAATGTATTTTCCTGTGTGTGAGATGCAGCATCAGCCAATCAGATTCAAGCAACTGCATAATGTGGTTATGACCGTTCACTCTGAATGCCCACAAGCCACTTAGGAGCTACCAAGTGCTGAGTGGCAGCTCCCACAGGTCTCTCTCTCCTCTTTATTCCCTCCTTATTTCTCTCTCTTACTCTCTCACCCTCTCTATTACAACCACACCGTGACAGGGAAAATTACATCCCCTGTGTCTCTTTCCCCCTCTATCCCACCCCTGTGTCTCTTTCCCCCTCTCCCACCCCTGTGTCTCTTTTCCCCTCTCTCCCTCCCCTGTATCTCTTAGCCCCTCTCTCACTCCCCTTTGTCTCTTAGCCCCTCCCTCTCTCGCTCCCCTGTGAGAGAGGAGGGTGGGAGAGAGAGGAGGGATAGAGAGAGAGAGAGGAGGGGGTGAGAGAGAGAAAAGGGGGAGAGAGACGAAGGAGGGGGAGAGAGAGAGAGGAGGTTGAGAGAGAGAGAGGAGGGTGAGAGAGAGAGGAGGGAGAGAGAGGAGGGCAAGAGAGAGAGGAGGGGGAGAGAGAGAGAGGAGGGTGAGAGAGAGAGGGAGGAGGGGGAGAGAGAGAGGAGGGGGAGAGAGAGAGAGGAGGGGGAGAGAGAGAGAAGAGGGGGAGAGCGAGAGGAGGTGGTAGAGAGAGAGGAGGGGGAGAGCGAGAGGAGGTGGGAGAGAGAGAGAGAGAAGGGGAGAGAGAGGATTGGGAGGGAGAGATAGAGAGAGAGAGGAGGGAGAGAGATAGAGAGAGGTGGGAGAGAGAGAGAGGAAAGAGGGAGAGAGAGAGGAGGGAGAGAGAAAGAGAAGGGAGAGAGAGTGTGATAGAGAGAGGGATACATAGATAGAGAGAGGGGATAGAGAGAGAGAGGGGGATAGATAAAGAGATAGGAAGGAATAGAGAGAGAGAGCGGGATAGATAGACAGGGGGATAGAGAGAGAGGGGGGTCGATAGAGAAAGAGATACGGAGGGATAGAGAAAGAGAAAGGGAGAGATAGGTAGGGCCAGAGGGATTACCGGGAGGGAGAGAGGGATAGAGAGAGGCATAGATAGAGAGCTATAGAGAGGAATAGATAGAGAGCTAGAGAGAGGCATAGGTAGAGAGCTAGAGAGAGAGTGATCAAGAAGGACATATAGAGAGAAAGGGAGAGATAGAGATATAGGTAGGGGAAGAAAGATTAGAGAGAGGGAAGGGTAGATAGGGAGAGATAGATATAGAGCTGGGGAGGGAAAGAGACATAAGGAGAGGTATAGAGGGAGGGAGATAGTGAAAAGAGATAGGGAGAAGGGACAAAAATAGGGGGGGAAGGAGAGAGAGAGAGAGATAGGGAGAGAAAGATAGGGAGGGAGAGAGATAGGGATGGAGGGAGACCTCTCGGGAGTGGGAGAGAGAGGGAAAGAGATAGGGAGGTAGAGAGGTAGGGAGGGAGAGAGGTGAGGAGGGAGAGAGGTAAGGATGGAGAGAGGGATGGGGGATAGGAAAAGAGGGATATATGGAGAGGGAGGGACAGAGATAGGAAGGGAGGAGAAAGATATTGATTATATGTTGTTTTTATTTATTTATTCGTTTTAAATGAGAGAGAAAGATAGGGAGAGGGATGAAGAGAGAGATTGGAAGGGGGAGGGAGGGAGAGAGAGAAATAGGGAGTTATGGAGAGAGAGGGAAAGACATAGGGAGGGAGGGGAAGATGATAGGGTTTGAGAGAGGTAGGGAGGGAAAGCGGTAGGGAAGCATAGAGATAGTGAGGGAGAAAGGGAGGGAGGGAGAGAGGTACTGAGGGAGAGTGGTAGGGAGGGAAAGAGATAGCGAGGGAGAGAGGTAGGGAGGGAGAGAGGTGGGGGGGAGAGACATAGCGAGGGAGAGAGGTAGGGAGGGAGGAGAAAAATATTGATTATATGTTGTATTTCTTTCTTTCTTAATTTTAATGTTTCTTTTTCTTCCTAGGATTGCTGGACGCCGAGCTGCGCCAATGAAGGATGGGCCCTTATGCTAGGGACGAAGACCAGAAAACCGTCATTGCAAGTAAGCTTATTTACCCTATTGTAGGTTTAGGAAAGGGGTTGTTTTGTGTGTAATTATATGGTTTTTAGTGTATGTAATGTATGTTTTTATTAAACTGTAATATAGTCTTTTTGATTTGATGTAATGTCTTTTTTAGTTTGTGTAATTCTAGTTTTTTTTATTTTCAGTAAATTTTGTTTTTTATTTTGTGTAATTCGAGTTTTTATTTATTCTTAGTAAATTATGTTTTTTATTCTGTGTAATGTAGGAGTTTTTATTTTCTGTAATGTATTTTTCCCCCTCAGTAATTTAGTATTTTTTTGTTGTTGTAATTAGTAGGGTAACAGGGATTTTATTAGGGTGTTTTGGTAGGTAGTGTATGGGCTAATGGTGTAGAGGGGGGTTAATAGGGTAGAGGGGGGTTAATAGTTTAGTGTTTAGACTTGGTGTCATGAGGGTCCTGGAGGACCCTTGTGGCACTTATAGTGTTATTCTAGGGGTTAATAGTGTCATATAGGGGTCTATATAGACCCCTATTGGACTAATGGGGTTAATTATTGTCCCATAAGGGTCTGTATAGACCTTTATGGGACTAATTGGGTTTAATTAGAAGCTCATGGGGATTTGTATAGACTCCCATGAGTGATGGGGTTAATTTTAGATGCCTGTGGGTGTACTTTTAGTATTTTATTGGTTGGGATATATAGAGGTCAACCAGGCGTGAAGGGAGGAGTCTATACTAAAGGGTGGAGTCAATGTAAGGACCAGGGCTAGGTATCTATCGCCCCCCCCCCCCCCCCCCCCAACTTGGAAGGTCACCTGCCACTGGTGTATAAATAAAGTTAATGTTTGCAAAATAGGTAAAAAGAGCATTTTACCCATGTATTATCATCAGTACAACTTAAGTATATATAGCCACAACCCACATCTTGTCATTTCACCAGTTCCGTTTGATATATAGTCATATTTGCATGTGTTCTCCACACTTGTGACTACTCCCATTAACAAGGTCAGAGTAGATATTATGATGTTGTATGCAGGTACCATGACATTTTTTTCCCCTTTGTTGCATCTGAAAAAGGGAATTTGATAATGTGCCTCTGCATGTTTCCTTTTTTAAATGATGATCTAAAAGCAGAAAAATAATTGAAATGTTGAAATGATCTGAGGGCTTGCCCCTGCTGGCCAATCAGCAGTTATATAGATGTGGGAGTCATATTGGTCTGCCAATGAAATCTACATACATACGTATGCTCTGTGCACTTCCTGTTAGTTTCAATGAATCATTCTTCATGTAAAACATTAGTTTGGTAATGTTTAAAGCATGCTATTTTAAATGAATGAAAAAAAGAATTGATCTCCATGTCCCTCATAAATATAAACAACTAGCGACTTGCCCGTCAAAAAATGATGCCAATGAGATGTGTATGTTTGTAAATTTGGTCGATAATTTACATATTTGACACTTGTAACCTTTTTCTTATGTCGAAAGAAGTACAATTATTTATCAGAATGTCTATCTCTTTTAAGCACCATATTGGCCTTTGGGATTGGCAATTGATTTGTGTATTAATGTATGAAGTTGTTGTTCCTTTTCTACTTCTGGAATTTTTTTATAAGCTTGAGTGTAGGGGTTATTGGCCCTAATTTTATCTAGCTCTATAAAAACACTGGGTAAGCATTTTTTATTTACTTGAAGCTGCATACGTTGGTCAACAGCTTCCATTGTATCTAGGACATATAGTTGAGCAAATTTTCTTTGCTCTCCTTCCTCTGGATTTAAATGGGAAGTACGATGGTAAATTTGGCCTTGCACTTTAAAGCAGTAAGGGCCATGTCCTGGCACATTAGTGCTAATGTTGCCCCCATAGATGCAAAGGATATGGCACTATTGTAGGATCTTATGTTTGTTTGGAAATTCTTGTAGTTGGGAAAAGCAGGCTCAGTCATAATGCTTTGTAAATATGGTGGGAATTGTTGTCTTTCTGGAAGTTTGACCTTGCCTTTTTGACAGCAACTAATAAACTGTCCATCTGTGGGTCTTTCCTTTTTGAAATGATAAGCCTCACAAAACTGACAGAGAATATTCATCTCACCACAATTATGAAGCTCTACTGCTAAAGACTTAAGTAAAGGACAATTTGAAGAACATATGTCAATGTGAGTCTATAAGTCATCAGTAGAAATGTTATGTGATTGTTCAGCAACAGGTTCTAAATGCTTTTGTTTTTTTGTTGCCTTCTTAGGGGTTGGTTTTATTTTTTCAGCTGCTAGTCTTTTGCTTGCAAGTCGTTTGCGTTCTTTTTCTCTGCAAATTTCCTTCTGCTCCGGCTGCTTTGCCCATGTTTTTTGTCGTTCTCTATTTTGGCTTCTTTTCTTTTCCTGTGTCTTGTCAGTATCCACCATCTTAATCTGTAAATAAAAAAAAAAGGAATTATTATTTTGGTTACTGATTGTAATTATTTTAGTAAGTAAATTTTTTAAGATTTTGTTGGTATGCTGTTTTGTGTACAACAGTGTTATAGATTTAGGTTGTGTGTTTTGGGTTGTATGTTATTGTAGGAGAAAGTGTGTTGATAGTGGGAAATTGTTATGTGTTACTACTATTTTTTGTCCTATTAGTTTTTTGTGGCTGTTATTTTTTAGATTTCATCCTTATAGGTTTGGCTTATGGGCATATTATGCAAAACTGACTATTTGCGTAAAGTTAGTAAGTCTTATTAATATTTTTGGATTTAGTTGTTTTCTGTAGGCGATTATTGTCAGTGTAGTATTTGGTTGTACTGTTGGGCTTGTAGTGTGTTGTCCCTAAAAGAGATTTGATTGTTCCATTTTGGAGGAGTTAATAATATTTGTTGTAGTATCCTAATTTGTGATTCTGTTTAGGTTGTGGGTTTAATGTTGTAGGTTACTGGTGATAGAAGAGTATTTCTTCTTGAATTTGTTATGTGTTGCAACTATTTGTTGTAGTATCCTGTTTTGTGTGCACCACGTTTGTGATAAGACATTTAAGTTACGGCTTAGTGTTATAGGTTGTTGGAGCTAAAAGCGGATTTCTTGTGAAATGTGTGACCAATATTTGTTCAAGGATCGTCCTTTATCGGTCTCATTATTGTTAGTGTTTTCTTATTATTTTCTTGTATTTTTCTTTTTGACCTTGGTATTCAGCAAACATGCTTTTATTGTTTCTATTTTTGTACTTGTTCTACTATACCCTGTTATTGGAAGTCTTAGTTGTCTCTTGTTGGCACTGTATCCGGTGCTGCAAATCTTCGTGTGACAGTCTTCAGGCAGTGTCTGTTGTAAAAGATAAAGATAAATGTTATTTTCGAGAAATATTGAGTTGAACAACAGCATTTTATTTTTGGTAAACTAATGTATTTGCATTCTTGTTTTGTTTTTTGTCTGTAAAATAGTGCATATTTGAGAGTGTGTGTAAAAGGGTTCAGCGCTGGCAATTATTTAGTAGTATCCTGTTTTGTGTAGTCCACAGTTGTAATTGGCATATTGGTTTAGTATTGTAGTTTTGTGCAGACAAAAGACGCTTCTTATTTTTTAAATTGTGTATGTGTTGTAAATCTTTGTTATACTATACTGTTTTGTGTCCCCCACTTTTGGGATGAGTGATTTACGTTATGGGTTAGGGTTACAGACTAAACTTGCTGAGTCACCAAGATTTGTTATACTTTCCTGGGTTTGTGTGCACCACTTTTCGGATGGTAGATTTGGGTTATGCTTTAGGGTTAGAGGTTTTTGCAGCCTAAAGATAAATCCTTGTTCTATTTTGTATATGTTAGCAGTATTTGTTATACTATCCTGTTTTGTTGTCGGGGTTAATACGACATATTATTTTCTATATAATATAGAATACTGAATATTGAGTTCAGAATCAATTTATAGACACATATTCCTTTTTATAAAATAACATTTATTGAAAATAATAAAAATCAACTAGTCTAATGAAAAATGTAATATATCAAATAAAAATGTAAATATAACACAATAATATATCAAAATCAAAATGCAAATATAACACAGTAATATATCAAGATCAAAAGCAGATAAAACACAGTAATATATCAAGATCAAATGCAGATAAAACACAGTATAGCCAGTCAGATAAATAAAAGAAAATCAATACATCATATTGATATACTTATTATTTATGATATTTTCTATGCAGTCCTAAAATTTCAATATAAAAGTGTACTTCATTCACATGAACAATAAAACCTGGGATAGCAACCCATAGAACAAAAATCAGATAAATCAATTAATAAAATTCATTCTTAATAACGTTTTAGCATGTACTAACAATGTCTAATGATATTAAAATATATGCAGCTATACAGGAATATATTGAATATCACACAATAAGTAAAGTATTTTATAATATAATTGATAAGTTAGCTAAGTAGGTCAATTTGTCTGTATTGGTCAAAAAGAAAAATGAGATATCTAATTTTGTATCAAAATTTATATCCGGAGTATAAATTTCAATGACAAAAGGAAATCTAAATAACTTTTTGATAAGAAATAAACCAAACAGAGAAATTATGGTAATAATTCTCAATTATATCATAAAATAAAATATCTCAATTTATACATTACCAATTATGACACAATTCCACTAGTTAATTCCAAAGTTGTTTGGCTTTTCCACGAGATAGAAGTTTTCTTATCTCTTCCTTTCTTTTCTCTCTTTTCTCTCTCTCCTGTTGTTTCTCTTTTTCTCTCTTTGTTTTTTTTTTTCTCTTTTCCCCCTAGATCCTGTCTCTATCCATAATTATACCTCTTGCTTATTTGCCTATCAGAATTCCAAATCAGTTAAAGTATCTATTAACCAATAAAATCTTTTCATGATGTCATCATTTATTTAAATTTTACAAAGAATATATTTTCCTATAGAGACATTTATTCCTATAACCATAAGATGGCGCTCTCAGACCTTTGAATTTTTATCCCTTTTAATTAGCTAATGACCCTTTGACCCTTTACCTATAAACAAGATGAAGTCATAAGAATGTTATCAATTTGACAGATTTACTATAATGTTTACCAGACTTAATGTCTATGAAGCGAATATTTCCACATGTGAATATTTAAGGAGTGATTTTATTACCTAGACTTATGAGTTCAGTCAGATATTTATCTCTTATAGAACAATGGATTATTCAAATCATGGATAGTTCACTGGTGAGCAGCTGTGAAAATATATCTTTCACATAGATGTTTTCAAGTAATAGAATTGCATGCATAGGTATATATATAAATATAACAGCATATAAAATATTAATACAATGGATATAAAAATAGTGGTTAATAATTGGAATATCATATTATTCTATAATATTTATATAAGATAGAACTTTATTCATACAGAAGTTCTGACATTGTGTCCGCCAGTTGGATTTGGTTTATGGTTTAGGCTCAGAGGTTTTTGCAGACTAAAGATTTATTGTTTTATTTTCGATGTGTTATTACTATTTTTGCAAGTCTGGTGTGTTGTGTTGGCTATAATTAGTATTAGGGGCTTCTTATTTGTTATTAGTTTCATTTTGAGATTAGCGCACAGCAAATAGTCAATTTTATGTTTTGATTTTTACTTCTTATAATATACCTTGATTGAAGTCTTCTTGGTGTATCAATGACAGAGGGTCCCCTCCTGCCAATGTTGATGAGCCAGTATTCACACAGTGTCTGTTTAAAAAGATAAAAGTAAATTGTTAATGATATATTTTTTGGTGGTTTTGTAAGAGCATGGTGTTTTTGTGAATGTAATGTATTTATGTATCTTACCTCTTCTTCTTTCTTTGTGTTGTTGAAAATAATTATGGTTTCACACTCCACGCTGCAAATTCTTCAGTGACGCTGTTGATGCAGGGTCTATTGGAAATGTGCATAAAAGGAAAAGATTTAGCTTCAGGCTAAATATGTATTTCTCACATTTTGTTTTGGTCAAATAATTTTATTTCTTGAAATTGACTTAAATCTATTTCTGACGTTTTTTGGAGTTAAATTCTGATTGTTATAGGGGACATAGACATGTGTGTATTTAAAATGTTACTATACATGAATCCAGTTGTTGTGATTTATTCAAAGTCATTTTTTAGTCTTTTTATTTGGGCTATTTGTTAATCCATGAAATATATTATAGCTTACCTCTGTTGTAATTAGCAGATTGTAAAGTTGTAAATTGTTAATGATTTCTCTCCTGAAGTAACGGCAGCAGTGAACTGTCCAGTCACACTATTCATCACCTGAGGAGAAATGTAGAATTTTCTGGAAAGTGGGCAGTATTTATAAACTTTGAGGTGGTTGAAAGCGTTAGCACGCAATACGCATGTGCAATTTGCGTTCCAGGCTTCAATTTGCATTCCAGCCGCCATTTTGCGACTGATAGTTATGCGTTTCATGTGAAATGGTGTTCTTGTACGTGCCGCATACTGTGTGTTATGTTCCGCATTAAATGTTATTTCGGTTTTGCGAGGAAGTGTAGTAGTTTTGCGTCCTTAGCCTCGTTTTATTTTTTTTTGTCTGCCATTTTTTCTCTCGCTTCTGTATTTTTCGAGTGTGTAAATGTGCTTGAAATGGACGTGTTAGCTGGCTTGCAGACGTTTTGTGTGTCCCCCCTTGCTTTGGGCAATGTTTGTATAATTTTGTTGGGTGTTTTTGTGGTGTTTTGAGTATTTTTCGGTGTGCGCGCTTAGTCTGTTAAGTCCGTATTTTTGCAAGTCCGTAATGTTTTTACGGGTTTTGTTGCTGTTGTTGTAAGGACATAATTTGTTTGTTTGTAAAAGTCCTGCGACTCGTATTTTTTGTATGTAAGTCCGTAGTTCGTGTTTTGTAAGTGGTTGTGAGGCGCCGTACAGCCTCAACTTCCGAAGGTCCGCATTTGCGGTCCTAAAGTCGTAGGGGTGTTGTAGGGATGTGTGCCTACGGCGCTCATAACCAGCGCAAGGAGCGCCTTTGGCGCTCCTTGCCAGCAACTGCGTCCCTCGCTTTGCCAGGGCCACAGCGTTAGCAACAACTTTTGCAAACCCGCACTGATGTCAACTATATATGTGATACATTGTACTTCACCTTTCTATAACTCACCAAAGCCCTTATAGCCCTATTAACTTAGCTCAATGTGTAAATCTGTAGCCTGCAAGACTTACGGCTATTAAATTAGACCCGTAAAGCAACCCGTCAACAACTTGCGGGGTAAGGGCGAGAAAAGGCTATGGGACGGGGAAATTTGAACTGCGCTCCCGCAAATCCTTTGATCTGTCAAGCCCGTAAAGTTTCCAATCATGCTATTAAATTGCTACAAATTCACTGGCGTTCAAGCCCGTAACTCACAAATGGAGCCCAAAGTCCAATGTGTACTAGAGAGGACCCGCTAGAGGGGTAAAGTCCAATCTGTAGCACTGTGAATGCAAATATACACACACTACTGTACTTTTATTAAAATGGAAAGTGATGCGAGACATAATAGCACAACATTCTCAAGCTCGCAAATCAGCCGAAAACATACTCTATTTAATGTATAATTTCCGTGTTATATCGATCCCAGCAATCAGTGTGTTAATACATGTAATGGAACTCGCATGGACTAGAATATCATATTTACGGCTTTATCATTATTGCATTATTTCTGGAATGTGGGTCAGATTGTAACTCATAATTGAACCCCGTATGACTTTGAAATCCAACCTCCATTTTTCAGTGATGTAATGATCATGATCTCTGTTTCCATTGGCTCCACCTAAACCTGTAACTACGGGTTAGACTAATTGATCATGCTCACGGTCACGCATCCAACAAATGATTTACGGGTTTGAGTCTCAAGCCGTATCCCGCGGCCAGTTTTAGTTTAATAGCTATGTAACGCAGCAGAATTTCAAGCCCGCAATCTTCTCGATTCCGCTATGGGCTTCTGATTTAATAGGGCTGTTAGACTGTAAGTTTGCAACTTTTCAATATTATTGGGGGCTTTAGAGAAAACACTGTGTTTTCTTGACTTTAAACTCAATAATATGGACCTCCATTCTTTTGTAATTTGTTAAGTTTGTTTCTGACTTGTATCTACCCTGTTTAGCGCTACGGAATATGTCGGAACATTACAAATAAAAGGTTAATAATAATAAATAAAAATAAATAATCCTAAATCACGCATTAGCAGTATCTTCCTCCTAGGATACAAATCGGTCTACAATTGCAATGGACATTCCAACCATTGAACACCTTTCTTTCTCCGATCTGGAGCACTGGCTCATTTCCAACAAACTTCTCAACTCTACGTGTTTCATCTCAGAGGGGACTTTCTCAGAGATTTTAAAAAATCCACAGGTGATCCATACAGGACTAAAATTAAGTTTTTATATTATAGAGCAATCCTAGAGAAGATTAACTGTGTAACAATTAGTAAAATTGTCTAGTTTGCCAAGAAGTCCTTTATGTTTTTGGAGGGTGAAAGCTGCCATTTTTAGATCAGTTTTTGTCACAGACTATGATGAGCTATTTGGGTCAAAAGTTAAACAGTTGCTTTCCTCTTTCTGTGTTCTTCGGCAGCTCACATCTAACAAACAGTAGTAATAAAAGGCAATTTTGCATATGTAATAACTTTTATACCTGAACTCTTTAGTACAATGGCACCTTGGGTTCAGGTAAAATGCTCCTTTTAAGTATAGACTATTGGTGCAGTTTGTGTATATTTAGAGATCGTTCATCTATCCCAAATTACATCCTTAGCTCAATTATTTGTATGGCTTCTTACTTGTAATGGATTATTTTGAAAATAATAACCAGCCAGTGCCCACATGGGACCATAACCCAGTTTGACTTGCATATAAATGGGTAAAAAGAGGGACTTCCTGCCCATGATGTGCAGCTTGCCTTTTTTAGTTGTTAACATTTAACTATTCACTAGATTTACCTTCCAAATTTCTTAAAGTTTCTGTGCCCCTTGATGTAGTTCCTGTGTGGTATACCACAAGCCAGTGTGATATATCAAGGTGTCAACTGGCAATGACTATATGAGAGTTTTAATGCAATTTCTTTGTTATATATGAATGTTTGGTCTAGATTATTTAGTTATTCTTTAATGTAAATGATATATAAAATGCACACTTCACTTACTTCCAAGAAGCCCACATGGTTCCTTCACGGCATTGATCTCAGGGCACACGCACATTGGAAAGGCTTCACAATCCCTGTGAAATGCTGTTAACAAACATACAGTGATATGCTGTGTGTCTGCATGCAGCAGCATGACACTGGTAGTGTGAGGCCCTTCCCTTCTTAGATCATAGCTGTTCAAGATGGCAGGTTTCACGAGAGAAAACAGGAAGAATGGAAAAAGCTCTAGCATATAAGAAACTGTTACGCTACAGGCTTCTTAAAAATAAGTGAAGTGCAAATTGTATATAACAATTACATTGAGGAGAACAAAATTGTTAACCTAACTAAATTATATAAAGCAAAAACAATTGTTTTCCCAAGAATCCCATTCAATTGGAAAGCACTGCCTTCTGGTTGCCCCCGTAATGCATGGTAAGACTATATGGAGCCCCAGTGCTTCTGCATGATCACACTCTTTTGAGCTCCAGAGCTTACCTGGTTAAGAAGGTGAAAATTAATCTTTGTTATCCACCAACAGATAGGACAAGGGATATAAATCATAATATCCTCCTCATCAGCCCATGCCATTCGTGGGCTGTAAATCTTAAGCTCTAAGTCTCAAAGTCCTGTAGGAAAGCCCTGTGGCCTAATAAACATTGACTTGTGGTCTCTACACCTTATTAATTTCCCTCGATTATATTCCTAGTTGTGCATACATACGCACTTGTGGATTTACATAGCTAAGTCTAACCCCTTCTGGATCACTACCTTGTTGTGGTGAAGGGGCTTGTGTACTTCAATGAAGCTGTGAGCTATATTCATGTAGGGTCTGTCACAACCTACAATGATGATGGAGTATAGAGGATCCTAGTCCTCTTATCTCCTGTAGGTTTTAGACCTAAGATTTGGGTGACTCAGACCAATGGACCTTCCTTGCGGATGCAGGAGCATAAGTCCCAGCTTTTGGTAGTGTGCCTGGGAAAACCTGGAAGGGAGTCAGAAACGATCTCCTCTGCCAGCATATGCCCCTGGGTCAATAATACACCTGCACACAAAGTCTTGATGAAAATTATGAACCATGTTTTATTTTAGAACAGCATATTTAACCACATCACACAAGAATGGGGGGAAGTGGCTACCGTTATCCAGCCCCAAATGACGTCTGGCCAATCATGAAGGGGAACTGTGCGTGAACCAATAGTCCCCTCCCAGGTCCGCCCACTAGGCGAGGCCAACTAATTAATTTGGGCTTTGAATGTCCAGGGCAAAGCATGTCTTTTACTCTCCTGTGCCCATGCTATGAAGGCTGAGAAGCCTTCAGGCCATCCCATTGTTTCTGGGCGCCTGCCTGTCTGCTCTCCAGCTGTGAGCTTCCCATTGTTAGTTCTATGCTGGATACTTAGCTAATGGGATTAACAGGTCTTTGGGAACAAAAGGAGGCTTGCCTGTATTCAACGTCTTCCCCTCTACAATATAATGACATACTAATATAATACCATACATTCATATTTACAAATACAACACACAATGTTTCACACACATACAACCAACACATCCCACCAGCTCCCTCACATGACACCCATTACAATGAGCCTAAACATGGAAGGGATGGGGATATGCTAAGGGGTAAACTTATAATACTTTATCCCCTAGACCACAAAATAACCATATATCCATAACAAGTGGGCCCCAAACCTTTTGTTCTTCCACATGGCAACAGCATGTGGAAGATAACCCAGCCCAAAATGGCCACTGCTGCCAGTCACAAAATGGCCCCAGCATAGTTCACACCAAATCCAATATGGCCACTGGCTGACTCATGACAGGGTCAGCCAAAATGGGCAGGCCATAGCAGAAATATAACGTTATGGATAAGCACAACCATGCTGAGGTCCATAGGGTCACGGAGAGTCAGACACAACTAAACAACATGAAGTCTAGCAATGCATCCAAATTACATTAATTCCCTGTAACTTTGGTTAATTATCATGAATTTACATCATGCCTCTCAACATTTCAAATGTCCAATGATGATCATGTGTTCTTGAAAAATTATGCACCGATATATCACATATATAGTTGTCAGTGTTGGGGATGTTTGCGATGTTGGTAACGCAAAGCGAGGTGAGCCAGCAGCACCGTCACACATGCGAGCCTTGCGAAGTGAAGCAGCCGCGCAGCATATAGGCTGCAATTAGCGCCGAAGGCTCATAGCAGCCAGCGGCGCATTGAGGGTTGCAACTGCGAGCCAAGGGTGAGAGTCGAAAAAAAACCTAAAAAAAATAAATAAATAATTTCACACACTCACAGACCGCACAGGGGGAGAGACAGGAAGCCTGGGAGGGAGGTTGCAAGTGATTTTGAGCCATATTTTGGAGTTTTCGTCAATACAGGACAGCAAAGACAGCAACACTTAGACAAACAATGCCAGGCACACAGGTCTTTGAAAATAAAACAAATGGCCTTCAGTGCCCGCCATGCAAACATTCAGCAGACACAAAGGAGAAACACACACACAGGGAAGGGACAAGGGGGAGATGGTGGAAACAGACACATACCATTCCCAAGCACAAAACTTGCATGTTAACAAAACCTGCAATGAGCTGCCCGTACAGGAGAGGCTTGCAATGAGCGCCAATGGCACAGAGCATGGGGCTCGCGATGATCAGTGCGATGAGCCCCAAAGGTGATCAGTGCAAAGCAGGAAAGTTGAAGTACACGGGGGAGCTCAGCTCAGGGCATGCAATGAGCACCGAAGGTGCTTAGGAGGAGTGAAAGCCTCACATTGTATGGCAAACAGCATTGCCAGCCTTACTCTTTTAATCCTGTCATTTTAGACGGGCAAGTAGCTAATATACAGTGCCTTGCAAAAGCATTTTTTGTGTTTTGTTGCCTCACAACCTGGAATTAACATGGATTGTTTGAGGATTTGCATCATTTAATTTGTAGAACATGCCCATTCCTCCTTGCAAAACTACTCCAGCTCCTTCACGTTGGATGGTTTGCACTTGTAAACAGCAATCTTTAAGTCTGACCACAGATTGTCTATTGGATTGAGGTATTGTCTATTGGATTGAGAGCGAGGGCAGCTGCGTGTGGATATGGGGGTCAGAGTGTCAAGGGTGAAAGAGAGAGTAGAGTTGTAGAGAGAGGTGGTAGTGTCAGGGCAGTTGAGGTTGGTGATGGGACTGAGAAGGGGTTGGATAATAGTCAAGAGCTGAGAAGGGTCAAGTGCTCGCAGGTTTCTGTTCATGATGGTGGTAGGGGTTTGAGAGGGGTGGTGAGAGGGTGATGTGGTGAGGTTGAAGGTAAGGAAGTGGTGGTCCGGTAGAGGGAGTGGACGGATGACTGGGTTCGAGGTTGTGCTGAGATTGGTGAAGATAAGGTCAAGAGAATGGACGGCATGATGCGTAGAAGAATCTGTTAGTTGTGAGGCCAAGGGAAGAGGTGAGTGCGAGCAGTTTGGCTGCTGCTGGGGAGGTGGGAGTGTCAACAGCAATGTTAAAATCTCCAAGTACCAGTGAAGGAACATTGGAGGAGAGAAAGTGAGAGAGCAAGGCAGAAAAGTGATCAAGAAATTGAGAGGGAGGGCCTCGGGGGAGATAGATCACAGCTACACGCAGACAGATAGGTGAGAAGAGGCGGATTGTATGCACTTCAAAAGGATGAGAATTGGAGGGATGGGACAGGGGCTATGAGGTGTAATGTACAGCGAGTGGAAAGCAAAATACCCACACCACCACCTTGTTTGTTCCCAGGTCTAGGTGTATGGCTGAAGTGAAAACCACAGTTGAGAGTGCTGCAGGGGAGGCAGTGTCTGAGGATGAGAGCCAGGTTTCAGTGAGAGCCAGTAGATAGAGGGAGTTTGTAGTGAATAGGTCATTAGTGAATGTGCGCTTATTGCAGATAGATCGTGCGTTCCAGAGGGCGTAGGAGAAAGGTAGAGTTGAAGGTTTGTGACGTGATGGATATCCGATTCTAGGTGTTACGGGTGTTTGCTGGCCTTGAAACAGAGCATGACTGACAGCGAGTGTAGATGAGTGAGGGGCCAGGGTTAGGGGATATATCTCCCACAGCCAGGAGGAAGAGTGAAAGGGAGAGAAGATGGGACTGACAGTGCTGTTTCTGCTTGTGAGTGTTAGGAAGGGGATGATATTGTGACTGGAGGAGGGAGAGGAGCTCATGGGAGCAGAGTACAATCAGATGTTTATTGAGGACTCCCAAGATCTGACTCCATTGTCCATTAAATGGGCCAATGAAACAAATTTGATCATCATAAGGCTCATTAATTAGGGGAATCAATAGGCTTCCATCACCTCTATACATCTTAACATCCAGAAAGTCAATCAATAGTATAGGGCTAAGCTCAAATTAAAGTAATTATAGTTCAATATGTTTACATACTCCATGAAGAATTCTTTATACCCATCCCATAAGATGAAGAAATCTTCTATATTGCAAAACCAAATGCGTACATGTACAGTGTGCTCATGCAGATGTCCGGTTTTGGTCACTTTTAAAGTATATTGTTACATTTTTAATCACATGGTTTATTCACTGACCATAATTTGGGTGTATGATATACCTAGAGGTCATTCCATAGGAGTTGACTTTCCAGCTATGATGGAGCATAATCTCTTTTTCCATATTCATTGATGTCTTTCTAACATAAATTGGAATGTTGATCTGCCATACTTTTGAAATCATTATATTGTTTTAGGGTTATGATGAATGCAGGAAATAGTTGCATTTCTCTTTTTTTCTACATTTACCAAGATCTCCACTGGTTCACCAAGATTCCAACCTTAGCCACAATTACTAGTACATCTCCAAAATACAAATAAGGCTAACCTTACCCCATAGATGGAAGACAAACAACATGTGTAATTCCATCACGGAAACCTCATACATTGCTACTCTTTAAAAAGGTAATGTTCTACCTAAACTTATTTTATATAAGAACACCTATATCTTATGTATAAGTTAAACGTTGGCAATTACCGCATAATATATATTTTTTACATTTAGAAAAAACAGAAAGGAAATGGAGCAACAAAAAAGGAAAAGAGAAGATATTAAAAAAAAAAAAAACAGGAGAAGGGAAACCGCCCCGCCACAGACGAGACCAGGACCCCTGAATCTGTGCTTATAGCACCTTTCTATTATGCTTAACATGTTGTAGGAAAGCAGAGATATTCAATCGGACGGACCTCTCCCATCTCAGCAACTACCCCAACCACAGCAGGAGGATCTGGGGTACTCAAGGCAGAACCAATGCAACAGTTCTCTCAGAATCCACATAAGTCTATTAATAAGACTAAGAATATCCCGTTCTAAAAGTTCACCATTTATGGGCAAGCCAAAAATACATTAATGAATCAATGGTCACTCCTGCATGGACAGCCTCCAACAAAAGGACATGTGACAATAAGTCCATAGTTTGTCCAGAATTGTATATAGAGTGAGATGCAATAACGTTTACCATTTCTGTCACTATAACTTAGAATGCTAAGCTACACATCAAATTGGCTGCACAATGCTCATCTGCCACTGCTGTCTAATGGGATGTTTATTAGTTAGGAGACATCCACTTGAGATATTTACAGGCTAGATAAGCAAAGAAAAGAGAATGGATTCCTGCCTTAAAGAACAATTAGATATAAAGCAAAAATAAAACATGTATTTATCTTTATAATACACTTTGAACATTACCAAGTTTATTCTTTCAAATAACCACACAAAAACAAATTGAGACTGAGGTTGTCCATTAAATAGAGATCTAGTAGCACGAATCATCCCCTTTTATACATACTGTTTTTTGGTAAATGTTACTTGCGGCATCTAATGCTATTTTGTGCACAAATTTATTGTTAAAACCAAAATAAAAAGTTGAAAAAAAAAAAAAAGAGAAAGGCTACTATAGAACGGATCAGATCCTTACCAGTACAGTACTCTGAATTTGAGGGGGTTCCAATCCCGGGTTCCTTGCAAAAGCCAAAAATCTAATAATCTAAATAACTAAAACTTGGGTAACTGCATAGTTACCCGTCTGCTATACTTCAGCGGGGAAAAGCAGCATTCAAGCCACCCTATAGGACAGGGGTGAGAAATTAATTTCCCAGAAGGGCAACATGAGAAACTCTGAATGTGGTGGAGGGTCGAACCATAGGCTGAACTTAATTATGCTCAATATTAATTTTATAGCTATATTTTATTATTTTCGCAGTGCCAGTAGCAGTATCTACAGAATGCTATCCATCCCAATTAGTGACAACACTGTAAAAATTGGCCATTTGTGAGCAGCAATTGGCAGTGTTTTTTTGTCCAGGACACAAATTTGTATCCCACTGTAGCCGGTCAGACAGGAACAGCCAAAGGGCTGGATATGGCCCGCGGGCCACTCAATGCCCAGGTCTGCTATAGGACCTAAGTGTCATTCGGTCATGTGGGTGGTATTCAGCGTCCGTCCCCGCCACCCCTCAGCGGACACCTCGCACATGAAAGTGAGGGGAAAAACAAACCCGTGAATGGGAGATCCGCCAGTGTGAAACCCACGCATGTGGAGGGAGACCTATACTTGCTTGTACCTATAGTTTTAATCTTTATATTTGGAATTTCTGCTCGGCCACTGTAAGAATGAATTACCATCCCTTTAGTTTCATGAAACACTTCTATGACCATATGGCGTGTGTTTTTTACAAAGTAAATTATTTTTACCATTTTTTTCTGCAACAGTACTAGGAATGGTGCCCAATTTTGACATGGATTGCCAAAGCTTCATCCATTAGCATCTAGGAGTAAGATATCCATATATATATCCCCCAGTTTGAGTCTGGCCCCTACCTTGTTTTTATTAATGTGCTAGGAATAAAACATCTCCTTAAACCCTGGTTTATTGCACAATTTTTCCATCTTCCTACATAAATATAATTTGAGCAGTGTATGGCTTTAGAATTTGCGATAGTATCACAGGCCTATATCCCTTTTTCTAAATATATTTCTTCTATAGATCTACAGATGGGAAATTTAACCAGGAACAGAATGTATATTTTTGCCTACTGATGAATAAGGACAACTTCTTACTTACCAAATATATACAATATGGTATATTTATTATGTCTTGTGTTGCACTCCGTTCGGGAAAAAAAATAAAATAAAAACACCAAGTCATTATACCAAATGGAATATTTTACCAATATAGTTTAAACTGTGTTAAAGTTCAACATTTAAACATGTTAAAGCTTTACATTTATCTGTATTAAAAATACAGAACCAGCAAAGTGTCCTTTACCAAACACTTCCAGATTTGTAGAAAATGACAAAGGCAGAGCAAGGAGTATGTGGGCTTTCATTGGGAACATCGGGTGGTTTCTTCAATAAGAAAATCCATTTCTTTGAGGGGGAAAGAAGAAGAATGTCCATTTTGTTAAAACAATTCCAGAACTTCTATGGAATAATGTCCACAGTCTTTGGTTTGGTATTTTAATTTCTGTAGCTCAGTTAAACTGCCTTCAATCTTGTTCAGCTCTGAAACAAATTTCATCTTGAAGAAAAAACAAAAACATTATTTCAGTATTTATTAGGTATAAAGTAAATCTATTAAATGCTATTCCCACCTGTCCATTTTTAGCAATGGTTAGAACTGGAGATAGTGACACGTTTTGTGGTATACAGCATTACTTTTGAATCAATTGTCAGCAGCAAGATGCATTTTCACTTTAAGTGCTAATTCTATGAAAGGTAGTAGAAACATATACTGTATATCAAAAACCCCAATTAAATAGGCTTCAGAAATCAAATTCTGTGTTAAGTTTGCATAATTGCTGTGGTGTGAACAGCCAGGACACTAAATATCTTCGCTTTTTTGTCCATTTCAGTACTTACAAAGCTCTCACTCTTTGTATTGGTGCACACTAATGAGTATATGTTTCGCATGACGATATATTGTGTAACTGATAAACTATATAAAATGTCCTGCTTTTTCTGACTAAAATCGTATAGTTCCCAACTGTTTTCTATACACAAACTACTGCAAGGGAAGAATTTACCGTATCACTATTTATAAAGCGCCGACATTTTCTGTTGCGCTATTTACAAATAAAGCCAGCGCATTTTATCCTCACCTGGTTTTTCACATATTTCTCCAGACTGCGCAGTAGCTTTTTAGCTTCCGGCAGCATCACCACAACTGTGAAATGTGCATCGAACACTAAACACATCCAGTCCATAACCTGAGAAGAGGAACAAGTTACAGTGGTGGGAATCCCAGAAACATGAGCAACACGCACATCATGTTCAGATCATTAATATTGCTAATTCTACCAGCATCACATATTCCCTCTGACTGGTGTATTTTAATCTGGGTGCAGAATTAATCTTTTGCAATTTAAAAGCATTGCTTGCTGGCCGGGTGTATCAGCTCATTCACACTTTCCATGGAAGACAGAGGAATTTATACTAATATTCGCTTTATTTTTGTGCACTTAAAAGTTTTTCCAAACTAAAGAGCACTTAAAAAGGGCACTAGTATCAAATATGTGTAATTTACTAATAGCAACAAGTTTGATTAGAATATATATATATATATATATATATATATATATATATATATATATATATATATATAGCTGTACAGTTTAGAAATCTTATAATAAAGTGACAGAAATCTACAGAATATCATTTACTGGTTCCCCTCTAGCTTACCCTCTAATGAAACAAAGCTGCAAAGTCTTATCAACTAATCAGTTAGCTAACATTTTCAATATGCCCTTTCAAACAAAGTAATTTGGTTTATGCAGCATGTCAAACTGGTTATACATTGTACTAGCCTATTTCTTTACATTAAAGAATCCAATAGAAATATACATTGTTTTTGCAACTAATGCATTCAATATACTAATTTACTTGATATGGGTGGGATAGGGAACAAGCTAAATGATAACACTAAGTTGATTGTTTTGGTCACCTAAAAAACAGACACACTCTGATTGCAATTATTATTCTATTTATAAAGTGCTATTTTTCGTAGTGCTATCTACAAAATAGAATAGAGCAGAGTGGGTACAATTAGCAAATTATAAAAAGGCATAAAGAAATGTTGAAAGCACAGTTAAAGTGCAATACAAATATGGAACAAAATCAATGTGCAGACAGCTTGGAGCAACAGAAGAGAGATTTGAATTATCACATCACAAGCAGATAATTACTATTTGGTTGCTGTTCATTTGCAGTAAAAATGCCAGTTTTTCATGCTCTAAGAATAACCTAAAAACAAAACCTTACATTTTGGGGTGACAGAATGTCTTTAAGATTCCATCAACGAATACAACTTTATTTCAATTAAAAATAAAACATTTTAATCTACTAATATATTGAGAACATTTCTGTACATCATAAAAATATCAGCATAATGAACAAAACACAACATGACCATATGAGGTATTACCTGGGTGACAGTTGGCACAGCCTTTCCTGGAAGGCTCTCTGTAATGTTCTCACTGCACTTTACATACAAATACTGCAAATATCGGAGAAAAAGCTGTTGGGGAAAAAACAAAACAAAACACAAGTCATTTGCATTTTGTGCTACAGATATACACATATTTTTCATTGAACTATTTAATACTTCTAAAAAGAAAATGTAATTATACTTTATGAAGAGGTTCCTGACCATTCTAGGACCAGATAGTGATGCTATGATTTTATCTAGTTCAACAGCTGCTTTTATGTCACAATTCCTCATGACAAGATGTGTTAAAAAGGCCATTGCAGTGTTCATAGAATATGGTTTGATTAGTTTAGTTAAGAATTAGCAAAAAATATCAATATTTATAGGCAAAAAAATATCAAATAAATGCAGCTTAAATTTGAAGTATCTTGTTTTATTCTACTGACATGCTAATCTCCACCCCCTATAAAGTGTTCAGGGGGTGTGAGAATCCACCCTGGTAGATTGCACTGATAGGAGTCTTTGTGTTTCTGTTTTTTTTTACCGGTCTCCTACCTATTTTCAAGCAAAACCTACACTGGAGAGAAAAAGATATCCTCCTTGAACAGACCGTCTTTCACATTATGGAAATCTTGAGAATCACATCTGCTGGAAGCTAATGTCAAAATTGAAGTTTTAAAAAAAAGTTACATTTATTTATTTTTACGTCAACTACTGATGTTATTGCCAATTAGTAACTAAACAAAAAAAAATATATGACCACTAGAGATGGCCTTTAAAAAGTCTACTATCGTAGAATATCAATGTCATGTGTATGGACTTTGCACTCACGTTAGTTTCTTACAGTGTAAGCCAAAAACATTTTTATAGAATAGCTACAATTTTAGCAGACTGTCCGGGTGTATTGAAGTTGACATGACGGTATGCCCCATACACTGGATAAGAAGGTACTAAAAGCTTTACATACTAAAAGCTGTACTCTATTACCTGTGAAACCACAATGGCTGAATACTAGAAAAAATATGATGATGCATACCTTTCGTTTTTTTCAAACACTTCCTTTTGGCTTGAAGCCCACAGTCACAAGCAAAATAAAAATGGTCTCTAAAAATGCCAATATGGCTTACACAGCCTTTTATATCAGACTTTTAGTTTTAAGCCCCTGTGAAGATCAGATACATGGCACACATTTTATTGCTACTATTTAACTTTTAGAATGTGTAGTTGGGACCATATATTTCAATCCATTAAAAAGGATTATAACAAGAGTGATAATTATCCATGTGTGTTGTTTAAAATGGGTCTTTAGCTACATGAGTTCTATGGGAATGTAATGTCCATATAAAAAACTCAAAGTAACAAACTCCGCAACAGAAGAAAAAAAAAAAAAAGAAAAAAAGTATTTTGGAGGAGCAAATGTAACAATAGCAGCTGTGCAAGAAATTAATATAAAACCATATTTTACAGTAAATCATAATTTTGATTGCACATATACATTGTCAGATACATAAGAAATACAAATAAATACTAGCTTTATGACCGTGTCAATGTGCTATAGATTAAACATTTCCGAACATATATTCTTCCACCATACAGTCGTCCTGTAAGTCTCTATATGGAACTTGATTAAGCTATTGAGCCAAACAAGTCAGAGGGAAGAAAAAACGTAAACGTACAATCACTTGTTCAGCCGACAGGTCCTTCAGATGAGGCAAGAGGAACGTCTCGCTGTATGCAGAGGTCAGGACACAGTTTCTATGCATTGTTATTAAGGAAACAATGAAGAAATTATATATATATATATATATATATATATATATATATATATATATATATATATATATATATATATATATATATATATATACGGTAAACAAGCGCACTTAAAGAGAAAAGGAAATAAAGTAAAGTTAAATCATCACAGTACAAACTACCATTATTTCTATAAGGATCAGTTCTTCAGATGTAAAAGCAGTCTTTCATTCAACCATTTGCTACAATCACCTCAATGTTTTAAGAAACCAGGTTTCTAGGACAGGGCATAACAAAACACAAGAGAGCACAAGCTCCATTAGGGTGGTAAATTAAGCTATCCTCATAAAGCTACTCAAGGCAACTTTCCCTCAGGAAGTCAGTGCAAAGTGATGACACATTGGTATCTTTTTCCCAGTGTCCTACATCTGTATGAACTAAAGGTGGAGAAGATAATTTTAGTGTAAAATAGCTTTGTTTAATAATTATAGCTTAATTTATTCACCATTGGATCATGAGTTTTGTGTATTATAAATCCTACATCGTAATCATTTGCAAACAAATATTATATTTCTTCTAAATAATAGTCTGATGTATATTAACATAAGCACAAACAAATATATTCAGGACAGTGCAAGAGGAAAGCATATTAAATATAGATATGTGCCAAAATAAGAGGTTGCGTTTTAAAGTTTACAATGATTATATTTAGGAAGCAACTAAGGATTCATTAAGATAGATATACTATGTAAATGATGGTTGTGTGTAGGGCTTTAAAAAGTGTGCACTTAAACCCCCCCACTAAAAAAATTTTTGTAGAGGTGGAACGTAGTGTTTGACTAGAGCTGAAAATGGAAGAAAAATAAAATATAATGAAGTTTTAATTTCTTTTTTATATTTTAATTCTTAATCTTTGGCATACTGCCAACATCTTTCTGTGATGTTTTTCCATAAACTAACAATTCCTGAGGTATTTAGCATTGTTTGAGCTGCATTAGCATGCATGTTTAGATCCTGAATCTAATCAGCCGCTAATCAAATTGTGTGCTAATTAGCATCAGACTGCTTGTCTGGCCAAGTTAGTTTCCCTCCCAATACCGTATCAAGCATGTTGAGCCACACATTAGCACATAGGAAACATTATTAAAGCTATTTAAGATGAAACCTGCTTGTTGTTGCAGGGACTGTGTCCTTTGAAGTTACATTTGGTTTTGTGCACACAAGGATACAGAAGGGCGGCTCTTTTTACGCTGACTGGGGACGTCGTCGTTCCTGTTTTCGGAGGAGACTTCTCTACAACCTGAACATCACAGCTGTCCTCTTCAAGTATTGTTGGGCTGAAGCCATTCTGTACCAGGACTTTCTCTTGAGGAACCTCTATTTCTTTGGTATTGTCGAAGACGTCAATATAACCAGCAGCTGACTCAACATCTACTTCTGCATCAGTGAGTTTGTCTTCACTGACACTACAAGGGAAGAAACATCATGAACCTCTACACACATTGGCAGTCCAGCTTCAGCAGTAATGTATGTGTATACATTTCCCAGGACTACTCACCTTAGAAAGGTCTTTAAACAGGAACAGATAACAGCCTCCGGAACATCAGGAAAATTCTGCAGGCAGAGCTGTAACAAACAGACATCCAGCTTTTCTAAGGAGATGGACACTAAATCTGGGCAGAGACTGAAAGAGGGAAAATAAATATTATTATTAAAATGGTGCGTATAGAGCTCAGTGGATAAATAATTTACCACCTAGACTATGTGTCTTCAACGTTTTAAAATTAAAGAGACAATCTACAACAAAAGAATCAGAATGAGAAAGTATGACAAGGCATCTTACACATTAACAAAAGTTCAACATACTGTATAACTAGCTTATTTAGCTTTTTATTGAATTAAAGCAGCCGCAAATTTTACTATGCAGCTAACAAGTATTCCAATTCATGCTTCTTCAATTCAAGTTGACAATAGAGTCATATGTTATGTCTAATGACATAAACTGCTCCTGCTCTAGACCTATGCTATGGGGCAGACACTACCCTATCAGAATTTGTCAAAGGGAGGTCCTGAAACTTATCTGCATTTCCAGTAATAATAATAATAATAATAATAATACAAAAACAAAACAAAACATTTTTTAGTGATCACGCTTTTAATAATATTTAAAAGGACCAATGACTAAGCAGAATTAAGCAGGAAAAGGTATTTTTCACAAAAAAAAAAAAAAAAAAAAAAAAAAAAAGAGGTATTTTTAATACAAAAGAACGTATGCTTTCGAAGCACTTGAGCGATATACGATATGTATGTTAGAGGCGTTTGTGGACACCATCATCATCCAACACTATAATCAGAATGTGATGTAACAATCACAAAAATTCAGATCCCCGCCCAAAAGTTTTATTCTCATGTCTGAAATAGAATGATTTGAAGGACCATTATATTTTACATTCAAGCTCCACAAAAGAGCTCCAGTAAATAAATTCCTGTTTATTCATGTGAAAATGTTCCATGTCAGGGCCATTCCTGTCCCCACCCCCCTTACTTCATAGGAGAGGTTGCTAATTACATTGTACTGAGTTTACAAGGGTCAAAAATCAATTTGTGTATAAACATATGTAAGTTTGGGGTATGGCAATCCTTAAAAAGGAAAAGCATGCTCAAACCCAGGAAGCATGAGCTTTTGTCTGCAGCTAACAATTAACTGAGAGCCAAGGAGTTAATCTGTTATCATCTCAAATCATCAAGAGATACAAAACTTTGTTATAGGTGTTACAAATTGCAAGCATTCCATTAATAAAGTATTACCTATACTTTTAAATTATACCACATTTTAAACTTGTATAGGTTAAAGGACACAAATCAAATTATATTCTAAAGAAAAACTAGAGAATATATATATATATATATATATATATATATATATATATATATATATATATAAATTAAAAACAAATAATCAGTTAATCAGTGATTTTTAAGTTCATGCATAAATGCTAACCAAAGAGGTATATCAGAGATAATTTTCCTTACCTGTAGGACAATTTATTGGTCTGTACAAGTTGTCCTAGCGAAGTCTGAGGGAAAAACTTCGGATCCCTCTTACACCGGTTCACAAGTGCCAGAGTTATTTTGCCAATTGTAATGTGGAAATCTGCTGATTCAACACCCGCCAATGCACTTTGCACAGTTTTGGTAATTTGACTTGGAGGAGAATTCTACAGTATCAAAAGACACAAAAAAGGTAAGATGCTAACTGATCCTCTAGGGAAGAGGGAGAACAGAAGATCTAATGCACCTTATTTGTAAATATGATCAAAATACGCTAATTTGGTTTAGGGACTGTGCTGAATAAAGAAAGCCTAACATGGCAACTCATATATGACATTAAAGAGCAAAGGTTTGTTGCTGCAACATTACCATATATTTCCAAACAGGTGACCGACCATATTTTATTTACAATGGTTCAATAAAGGTGAAAAGGTTGGCTTGGGGTGTGGGATGGCTCTTAGAACTTTAAAAGACCTTTGCAGTGGTAATACTACAGGGTTTACTTTGCTTATTTAGTTGATCAAAATAAATTCCATAAAGCTTTTAAAACTTACATTTCAATTTTAGAGTTTCAAGGTCTAACAAGAGTTGTTTCTCTATGAGGGGAAATAATCTGCTCAGAAGCTTTCAAGATTTTTTTATGACCAGTCTAGGTTTGCCTGCAAAGGCCGTTGAAGGGAAGGTGGCAGATATAGGCTCATATCAAGGCAGCCTTCAGGGCAGATGCTCTCCAACACCCCTAAACCATGAGTTGGTCAAAATGTGGCTCTAATGCACTTCTGGTGTGGCCCTTTCCTGAAGTGAGAGCATGCTCCTCATCAATACATTGTGCATAGATCTCTCTAATCTAGCAAATATTACCCTTTTGCACTCCTAAATAATTCCCCTCATTACCCATACTTCTCTATTACCAATTCATTTACCAGTTTCTTTCCGCAAAAGAAAACATTTAAAGCACGGCGAGACCTGTAAAGGACCCAGGGAACTCAAATGAGGCTGTATAAGTGAAACAGGTGGTTTGTTGGTGCCCTGGTCATATGATGATGTACAGAGAAGCAAATCTGTTTATATTTGAACTTTAGTGTTTTCGACTTAGAGTTTTAAAAAGCTACACTGTCAGTTTTTTCTTCAAATACTGATCTAATTGTTAAATAGTCATAAAATAAATACATGAAAGCCTTCTATATGATCATGATTGTGGTATTTTATTTGAAAGTGAGAGTCTTACTTTACCTAAATGCTAAAAATCATACAAGGCCCACCACTCACAAGTCAGCTGCTCAGATATAAATTAAAAAGGGAGCTTGAACACAAAATACTGATCCTCTATGATCGCTACGGAGAGCTCCAGGTTACACCACCCTTTACAATTACAATCTGCAGCCAATTCTATAGAGTGACAGTGACAAAAACAAACAAACACATACAGCCAAACATTTCCTCAACGTACCTGGATATCTGCTAGTAGAGAATCTGGCTCGCCACTGTCTACTGCTGCCGATTTACTTTTCTTCTGCCTAGACTAGAAAGCACAATAATATGTTTAAATATAGGTAGCATTGAAATCCAACTGTTAAAGGGCCTGTCTCTGATTCCTGGCTCCTAACAATCTCCACAGCTATGCTAAGACTGCTCTCTAGTCTCTCTCGCCGATTCTACTTCCTTTACTGCCCCTCACTCAACCCGCCCCTGTTAACTCTCAAGGTTTCCTCCGGCCTCCTCCTTCCTCATATCTCCCTGCCTTTTCCTCAGGCTCTTCTTCCCAACTCTTCCCCTTCATGTCTAACATAACCATCTCACCTTTCATGCCCTCCACTCCTCAACTCTCCCACGAGATCCTTTTACTCAAGCAGTTGGATAAACTATGCGTCTCCCGACATTCCCGTCTGCAGGTTACATTATCTGTCCACTAGGGGCAGATGCCATATTACATAAGAGTGCCATTCACTCTACATCAAAACCCTTCCCTACCCAACTAATGACTAGCCTTCTAACTTGTCATAACTTCCTTCCTATGTAAACTTTGACTTCCTTCCCAACCTTGCTCTTCCCTTATCTGCTCCTCCCCAGGTTTCTGTCTCTTCCACACCCTTTAGATTGTAAGTAGTGAGTTTCAAATCTTGTAGGGTGCTTTGGAAAAAAGCACTTTTTGCAGGACTCGAGGCTCAAAACAGGGCCCTCCGTTTTCTGTAGTTGTCAATATTGTATATTGTATTTCCTTGTTCTTATCCCCTGTACAGCGATACAGAATATGTTGGCGCATTACAAATAAGAGTTAATAAAATAATAATAATAATGGGCAACCAAAGACCAACATTTTATAGTATGCATTTAAAAGTTCTTACTGTATAAGACAATTAATTTACAGAAAACCGAAGGCAGTGTATTTTATGGATCTTGTCTGCAACATTATCTGTATTTTAGTTTCTATAAGTAATCTAATCTAATTTACTTTCCATTGAAAGGAACAATGTTTTTAACGTGTAAAAGCATGTACTTTTAAATGCATGATGGAAAGTTTGGACTATAGTGGTCCTTTAACAGCATGTGAAAAAAGAAAATACAAACATGGTAAACAGTAGGCAAAAGATCAGAAACTAAACATTGTCTCAATGTGCAGGATCTAAAGCATCATTTTTGTCAAATTAGGGAGGTTTGGTAGTATTTTTTTTCAACTTCTCATCCTATCTGCTTTTCAATTGCCATTTTCTCCATCAAAAATAAAGAAGCCCTTAAACAGCATTAGACATGTCACTAGCATAACAGGTTTCTTCTAAAGAAGTCACACTAATATGCATGCCTGAATATTAAATTGAATTTTAAATTGCCAATAATATCCCTATTTATTATTATTTTTTTAAAACCCAAGCATGTAGTCAATGTGATACTCTGATGCTTGAAACATTGATTAAGCTCATTGTCAGAGTAAACATTCTTAAATATTTGAAGATATTGTCTCATTTATACGAGGAAGGCAGCAGATTATAAGTAATGATTTGTGTGCCACATCTTAGTCAAAACATTTCTGTTCATTATCTATGTCCAATGTTCGAGAGTCATAAACCCTTCCCCTTTAAAGATCATCCAACAACTCCTATTCATATATGATACTCTCTCAATCATATCCACTTAACTAAGTTATGAAAAATGTGAGGATTACTTCAAATTGATGTATAGCAAATAGTGACTAACTCATCAGGAAATACTATGATAAACCTAGCAGAACAAGTATGCTAAAGTAAGAACACATTTGTAAGCTCGCCCTAAAGCTACCAGCCTCATGTCAGCCGATACATTCTAGCATCAGCCAGTTCTGCTTTAAAATTAAGAATCAAATTCCATTTGAATTATTATCACCTTCAAGTATGTTTGAGAGACACTAAAACTGGGAACATGAAATTATCCCTGTAAAGCAGAACTATCAGGGGATGGAGAAACTATTTGGGCTTTGTTTTCATGTGGTTCAGTCTTAAGGGCAATAACAGTTTAAATGCATTTGTATCCTGTATGTTTACCGATTCCATGGAGAAACCCAATTTCTCTTTAAAGAGAAAAAGTTTAACCTAAATATAAAAGTTGCCAATGTATGAAACCGTTAACATGTGAAATTCAAATATACGTGTCAAGTGTTAGCACTTGCCTTTTATTGCTACATGACCTCTATATATAAAAGGTGCCGTGTATACAACTATCACAGCATGGAACTCGTCTGCAATCTGACTGGCACAGAGCTCGTTGTGAGTTACAAAAAACAATGTTAAAATGACAGCTTTTGCTCTCCACAAACATTGAGGTATAACTGGACATGTTTCATAACGTTCACAAAATAGTTCATCTCCATCACTGCCTCTCATTTTAGTATAAAAGGCCTTAATTTTAAGTGGAACTTTAGCCAGTGAGCTTTCAGTAACTTACACTTTTTCTTTGGCTGGCGTTTGATTGTTTTGCTTCGGATTCAATTCCCACATAAGAGTCCCAGTTCAATAATGACACGTTTTCTAGAGCTGAAAAATAAAACCATATTTATAGAAAAAAATATTGTTTAATTTACAGTGGCACCCAAGAATATGCATTGTTCAAGGGAAATTCTACCTAAAACGCAAGTTGCTCATAAAAAGAAAACATGTATAAGTTCCTAACCTGAAAACCACTTGGAAAAAAAATAAAAAATGGATTGAAAGTGCATTAAAATGTTTTGCATAAGAGCCTACATATTGAATTTTATTGTTTGTAAGTGCATAAGCTTTAGTCTAACAATAACAAACCGCATTGAATAAAGCTTATTTTCATATGAAGAAAAAAAAACTACACTGAGAAAAGTTCTATTTTATAGACATGGTTAAAAATATGCATTTCCTGTTTTATTAGTCAGGATATTTTAGAGAATGTTAATTGGAATTAAAGGAGCATTTACGTAGGAAAAACATTTATCAAATACATAAACTAACATCAAAGAGCTGTATAAGTAATGAGTATATAAAAGCAGGTTTATAGCAGCCTCTGCTTATGTATAGGAGCCTTCAGGCTGGACATGTAAAGACCTAGGCTGGCCTAGAACATGAGGTGCGTTGTCCTCTTACAGTGCACTGCACATCTATCAGTGGCAGCTTCTCAACAGAACCCCTTAAGCAAAATGGATTACACTATTTAAAAATAAATATGCTGTATTTCTATTTCTAAGTTTCTAAAAAGACTTGTCAATTATCCATTACATTATAAGAAAAACCACATGCTAAGATACTTTAAGAGCTTTATTTAGCTAGCTCAAAGACAGATACTTTTGAAATACAGTCCTTGTTAAACTGTAATGCTTGCAACTTGACTGCTAACACATAGCATTTGTGCAAAACCGAAGCCAAATAGTGATCTGTACTGAGCCACATTAGGTTGTAGAGCCATAGGTTGCAGACCCCTATACAATTCATTGCAAAGTTGCACCTGTTGTCTCGTCGTTTCTCCGTTTCCCAAGAGCAGATGCCAAGGATGATGTTTCACAGGTGTATGGAACCACTATCAAGGATTTCCCGTGTGGTAAATACAGCTTACCATCATAGCACCAAAGCTGGAAGACAAAGAGGACTGGACTTAAAACCAAATATTGGGCAAACAGCGCATAATCCAGAAAATATATTGACTTATCTATTACTACTGCCGTTCTATGTGACATCAAACCAATGAAAAGTACAATTTAAGGTTTCTAAATAAAAATTTGTTCGAAATTATAATCAATTAGACATGGACATATCCCAAGATTGTATTACCTGTGTACAATTACAATTTATTACATATACAGGGAGTGCAGAATTATTAGGCAAGTTGTATTTTTGAGGATTAATTTTATTATTGAACAACAACCATGTTCTCAATGAACCCAAAAAACTCTGAATATTTTTGGAAGTAGTTTTTAGTTTGTTTTTAGTTTTAGCTATTTTAGGGGGATATCTGTGTGTGCAGGTGACTATTACTGTGCATAATTATTAGGCAACTTAATAAAAAACAAATATATCCCCATTTCAATTATTTATTTTTACCAGTGAAACCAATATAACATCTCAACATTCACAAATATACATTTCTGACATTCAAAAACAAAACAAAAACAAATCAGTGACCAATATAGCCACCTTTCTTTGCAAGGACACTCACAAGCCTGCCATCCATGGATTCTGTCAGTGTTTTGATCTGTTCACCATCAACATTCCGTGCAGCAGCAACCACAGCCTCCCAGACACTGTTCAGAGAGGTGTACTGTTTTCCCTCCTTGTAAATCTCACATTTGATGATGGACCACAGATTCTCAATGGGGTTCAGATCAGGTGAACAAGGAGGCCATGTCATTAGATTTTCTTATTTTATACCCTTTCTTGCTGTGGAGTACTTGGACGCGTGTGATGGAGCATTGTCCTGCATGAAAATCATGTTTTTCTTGAAGGATGCAGACTTCTTCCTGTACCACTGCTCGAAGAAGGTGTCTTCCAGGAACTGGCAGTAGAACTGGGAGTTGAGCTTGACTCCATCCTCAACCCGAAAAGGCCCCACAAGCTCATCTTTGATGATACCAGCCCAAACCAGTACTCCACCTCCACCTTGCTGGCGTCTGAGTCGGACTGGAGCTCTCTGCTTTGCAATTTTAAGAGTGCTGCATCCCTCTGCAAGATATCTCACTATTTTTGACTTTTCTGAGCCTGTCAAGTCCTTCTTTTGACCCATTTTGCCAAAGGAAAGGAAGTTGCCTAATAATTATGCACACCTGATATAGGGTGTTGATGTCATTAGACCACACCCCTTCTCATTACAGAGATGCACATCACCTAATATGCTTAATTGGTAGTAGGCTTTCGAGCCTATACAGCTTGGAGTAAGACAACATGCATAAAGAGGATGATGTGGTCAACATACTAATTTGCCTAATAATTCTGCACTTCCTGTATACAATTTAAACTTTGTTGAAAGATATACAAATCAATACAAACAAGATACAAAGTAGTCGAGGGGATTCCAACCTGTGCGCTCGTCTTCTGTGGCAATTCCTTTGTAGCTTGCATGGTCTGGAATTTTGTATTCCATATACAGATGCAGTCTGGAGGAAACAAGACACATGTAAATCATCAAGGTTATGTTAACCTTAGTTATGTTAAAAGCCCACTGTCACATACACCACTACAAAATAGTAAGCTAATTGCACTTATATAGTTTGAGTATGGTTTGCTATTGCTTTTACTCAAACTATAGAAGTGCATTTAGCTTACTATTTTGGTGAAGAATGCACAAAAGCTTAACACATTTTTAATCCTCTTTTACAATTTTATTAAACAGATAAAGTAAATTTATTTTATTTTTTTACCGCAATACTACACTTGTATGCTAGCAGAGGAAAATGGCAATTTTTGATAAGAGTTAAAGCAATTCCAACTGTTTATCTGAAAATGAGTTGCTGCTGTATGCAATTATGTAAATGTCATATATCTGCCAGATTTGTGCAATTTATTTTAAAACACAAAATATATTTCAAGACCATTAAACCAAGACGTGTTTAAGTATAGGAACACTGTGGTCACATTTCTTCTAAGGCCACACTCAAATGGGTTTTAAACTCCCAAGTCAATGCTGCCGTGAGCAACCAAACAGCACATCACCATTTATTTGCAGCAGCGTGATACACTGTAAGTGTGGCCTTGGGCATTGAAACATGGCATAGTACATGATAAGAGAACTGGAAGAAAGGGGTGGTTACTCAGGGGCTTTTTACAAGTAAATGAAGTGCATATTTTAGAGGACAGAACTAACAATTCTCTTTATTTGGGTAGAAAATTTGCCAAGAGTATCTAAAACTGCAATTACCTTTTTGCTTTGAAGCAGATGCCGACAGTATTGCTATATGGGAGTCATCTAGAACCGTGAGAGCTGCAAAGTCTGCAGGTTCTGGCAGGGAAAGCAGCGATGACACAGACAACAGCTCCTCAGTCTCCTGATCAGACTGAACTAGTGGCACAAGTGTGTGACTCACATGACCATTAGAATCTGTAAGGAGAAGAAATTCAAGATGAAAGGTATTTCAGAAAGTAAAAAAAAAAAAAAAAAAAAAAAAAAAAAACAAGCCCATTATTTGAAGTTCTAATGTACATAATTGAAGGAAATGTAGTAGATGACAGCAGAAATACGAGAACGCATGATATGTACAATAGAGTTACTCTAGGATTAAGAAAAAGCTTTTTAGGAAGATATTTTGGGCAGACAGGACGAGCATATTAAAAAAATATAACAGAAATATAACTTTTTAAAAACTATAAAAATCGGGGACATGCATGCAAAACACTACAAAAGGAAATATTTGAGAAATGCAAGAACACGAGGTCTGTCATTGAGACAGACCTGACGGATGGCAACAGTAATTGTAGAGACAAGTATTTGAAACCGACAAATACATAAAGTTAGTAACAACACATGACATAGGGGCGATAAGGGAATCGTAAAGCTTCTCTTATATGTCATCATATTTTAAGAAATAATTAGAGGTTTATATTTCTAAATAAGCATAAAGTCAGAGAAGCTCAGTAAGGGAATGACCAACTCAGAAGCAGGTTTGTACTATTGATGGGATAACCTACTCATACAAGCAGCACTCTTTTTTCCCCACACAGGCAGAAATATAATGTAACATCAGTCTGGTGATCCAATCCCACAAATGCCAGGCAATTCTACCCTGAACAAGAGACTTTGTTTTTGCTCATTTGGTCCCCCTAAGTGGCATAGGGTCCACCAGGTGTGGACTCCTTGCTCACTATACATTTGGGACTGCAGCTTCACCTCACCGACAAGGTTCAGGTGAGGCTGAAACGTACATCAGGGGTTTGCTATTTTTAGGGTAGAATTGCCTGGTATTTAGGGGCTGGATCACTCCAGTCAATGGGTCCGGACTGATATATTACTGGATTAATTATCCCTGTGAAGGGCACAAGTGGCTAAAAGAGGTTGCTCTCTGTGTATATAACCAGACCTAGAGAGCAAACCTACTTCGGTGTTCTTCGTTCTCAGATGGAGACTCCGACTTTGTTTTTGCTTGCATTTCTAAGCAAGTAAAATTTAATATTTTAAAGCTGAATTGTTAGAACAAGTTTAATAATAATAATAAAAAAAGAAGATGTTGATAGAAATAAATACATAAAAGACTGGCAAATGGTTGGTTTCAAGCTACGCCTAGTGACTTCCCGTTTTCATGCATGTAATATATTACACCACAGGTGATCTTCTGAATATCACTTATTAGCTAGCAAAACATTGTGCACAGGAACAGGTACTTAGAAGAGCTGGTAGCCTGGCAAGTCGCTGCCATAAAGTCCTATCCCTTAGCTCACTTAACATTTTTAATTAAAACAAAAAACACCCAAACATTACATTTTCTCAGAAAAATACACCTCAAACAATCCCTTTAATATACATCTCATGATATCATCTGTGTATTCATGAAGCATAATAACCTGTGGAAGTCCAAGTTGCCTTATATTTAATCATCCCTCAGTGACAACTTGAGATGGATATTCTGTAGCTAATGATGAAAGGAACACACATACCCATGCAAACAAATATATTGTTATATCTGCAAAATATATGCGATAAATGTACTTACATAAAATAAGTAATGTGAACATTTTATTTTTCAAATAACCAGAAAAATCTAGGGCTCTGTATTCTTCTGAATTGGATTTGAGTTTATATGTTCGATGAATATTTGGGCTGAACTTCCAGATATGTACAAAACAATCCTTGCACTGAAAAAGTAAAAACAAAAAAGTTTAAAAACGTGTATCCATTTTGTATAGTATCCTGGGCCACATAAAAATGCAAAAGTTAGAACCTATTTAAAGCTTTCATTACAAATGGCTAATTTTAGATTAAAAAGCATAAATGTGCTGGTAATCCTGAAAGTTTTGTCATTTGTACCCCCAAACAGTGCAAACTAGCAAATTGGCTTTTTTTTTTTTTTTTTTACTGGTTTTGGACCTTTTCTATTATGTAGCCGCACAGTCACACCCAAAACTGGGGTTGAACGCTGAAAAAGTTACTGCAGGCAAAGAAGTATTTCCACCTCCGACGTTTCGCAAGTTGACGGCGCTGAAGCTACAGCGAGGCCATCGCCATGGGCCATGGCTGCGCGCCTCTCATAGCTCAAGGCATCTTCTGTCCACGCACCTTATGAGCCACAAAGGAGGTGAAAATAATGATTTGCCTGCAGTGGCACAACGCTCAACCCCAGTGTTCGGACTGTGTGCGGCTACTGAATAGAAAAGGACCCTGATTTCCAGTTGGAGATGGAAATTTGATTCCTTCGGTTTGATATAATGTAAAAAAAAACTAAACAGTTAATTTGCCTGTAAAATACATATTGCATGAAATTAAAGGCTTATCTAAATTTCCTGGATTATGAATGCATCTGTAGTATATGCAAACATTTTTTTGCATGGAAAAAATACCAAATTAAACATTTACAAACTGACCCTGATGTTTGCTAAATGTTTTCAGTTTGCAAGCTGCAGCTTTTATTAGTAGACACCCCTGAAAATCCGTGCCCTGAAAATGAAACATTTGTATCAAACTCTGGTGTTTCTGTGTTGCAAAGCAGCCTGTGATATTTAATCTCTCCGATTCAGCTGTGAGCTCAGACCCCACCCAACCATGTGATTCCATCCTGCTACATTACTTCCTGTGCTCTCTACCAGAAAGGTCAAACTCTGTATCTGGCTGCCTTTCCTGTGTGTACTTGGTTATGTAAGCTCCTTGTGGGTGTGCAAGGCTATATTTTACTTTACTACCTGTAACTTTGTAAGTAGACTGAACTTTTCTATAAAACACATATTTTTCTGAGAATCGCTGCCTGTTTCTTACCAGACATTTCAAGCCCAGGAAACATATATACACCTTTAATGAAAGCATAATATTATAAACATGTTCTTTTAAAATACATGATAGAAAGTTTTGAACATTAAATGGCTGCAGTAAACCTCTAACAGTATGTTGTAGTCTTGAGTAATATTAACAACTGTGTAATATTATTTGTAATTTCATTTTGATTATCAAATATAGTTAACTTGTTTATATTACTATATATTATAATACTGTAGACTGCAGCCTACTATTTAGAACATTTGAGCATTACAGTGGCCATTTAAGTTTCCTAGTTGAAAAGTAGCTGGTAAACAGCTTCAAACTTTCTAAAAAGAACTAAAAAGTGTTTTTTTTTATATTTTAAGGTGAAGATTCATAATTCATAGTGTAAACATAAAAAAAACACAATTTGAGTACTTACCTTTTCTGTAATATACACCAAAATAGATTGACCAGCATCCACAAACATTTTTGACCATCTATAAAATAAAATAATACATTAATACAGGATATTTGTGTAAAAAATATTAAAATGTAAAAAAATGTTACATAAGCTTTTCAGGGTTCACTATTCCACATTTAAAGGGAATAAATGTGGCTTTTAATACAAACATTGATCATTGTAGTCACTTATCTACTACTATATTCTTTTGAAGTATTGCAACCAATTCGCTAAATATTTTAAAAAGTACAATATAAAGTGTGCTTCTTTAATACAATAATGTTAAGTAACTAGGCCAGCCTTGAAAAAAAAAAATGTCAAGCAGGACTACAAAGTTGAAAACACACACTTTCTATATAAATATATATTTATACTTACTGAATTATTTCACTCTCGTCAATGATGCTTTCAATTTCCTGTTGTGGATCTGCAAGCAAAGAATCCAAGAACTGTACAGCGCCACCCTTGAAGACCACCAGCGGTTCAGCATTTGGTACAGTATGGATACGATGCACATCTGATGACAGCTGGAATTCAGAAAGAGAAATTAACCTCCATGCCATATAAATGTCTTTATACACATACATGGATATCATCAACTTTTGATTTTTTTCCTAACTTATTGCGTGCATAAAATATTTGTGATTGCACTAAAAATGATAAACAGCGTGGCACAACAACAAAAAAAACACACACACACGCTTTGCTTTTAGTTGTAGTGCAGGGTAGCCAGATGGGTACCAATGTGCGTGCCCATAAAGGGTGATAAATGCGCTCACCCAGACCAGCGCGGGTTTAATAAACTCCCAGTTCACCTACTCCACAAATGCATCTAAAGCACTGTGTATGAGATACTGGGGGGTGTCTAGACCCCCTGTGCGATGGACGGATGGATATATATATATATATATATATATATATATATATATATAAATATCTGCAGGTGTTGGCACAGTGTGGGGTAAGAAAATGTTGTGAGTGTCAGCTGATTGACCCAGATTTCCACTGGCAGAGAACTGAGCACTGGATATCTGTGCCAGGCATGGGATAGGTATATGGCATCTGGTGGGCCAGCTCTCCCTCCTTCCCTCAGTAATCACCCTCTCTCCTCTGGTCTAATAGCGGGCGTTGCGCTGGTGTAGGTGCGCCCAAAAGTCAGGGTGCCGCAAAATTAAAAATTGTTTACATATATTTTTTTTTATTATAATCTATTCAGCGTGCAGCATAACAGAAGCTGTAAGAAATTATATTAGCAACCACCACATTAAGCCTTCTTTATGAGCTTTTGGCTTGAAGTAAAAAAGGTGTTTGTATTTTTCTTTAATCAAATCAGGAGCCAAATGTTAATAAATATCTACACATTTCCTCGCCATTTCCACTAAACAAAACAATTCTTTAGATATAAACTCATGTGGTGTACAATGCAACTCAGTGGCTCAATATGTTTGTTACTGTGGAACTGTAAACTGATTACAAGGAAGCAGAACAAGCACATTGCCAACCAAAGAAAATGAAATATTTTATAAAATCAAGAAATTTATTCTTGGAACATATGGTTAATACAACATATAACCGGTATTAAGTGGTCAAGCCATAAAAGTTGCTACAACACACTACCATTTAAAAGATAACTTTAATGGTCCTATGAAGTAATATCAAAAGAATAGCCAAGTAAAGATTGATAAGAAAATTATTCAAACATGCATTTAAATTACTTATTTTTCAACTAGCGACTTGCCCGTCAATAATGACGGAAATAAAATGTGAAGCCTGGCAATGCTGTTTGCCACACAATGTGATGATCTGCCTTTGGCACTCATTTCGTGGCTCTCCTCCCATTTACTTCACAGCTCATTACAGGCCTCGGCAACCCGCAACTTTTGTGCCTGGGAATGCCATGTGTCTCTTTCCACCATCTCCCCCCTGTCCCTTTCTCCTCTGGGTCTCTGCTGAATCTTTGCGTTGCGTGTGCGGCTGTTGGTTTTATTTTCAAATTCCCATGTGCCTGGCGTTGTTCATTTAAGTGTTACTGTCTTTAGCGTTGTGTATTTTCTAAGTTCTGCGTGCCTTGCCGAGCCTCGTTTTCATCTGGTTTCAGATTGTTTACATTTTCACCCCCCATTTCCCGCCCAGCGATTTACGATTAACACATATAATAGTTTTCAAACTGCGATTTGTTGTCATGCTTTGCGAGCATCGTGAAGCGATGCGAGTCATTAAGATACGTGCTTGCAAAAATACAAATTTAACGGCTGAACCACCGAACTGGGAAAGACGGCAAAAACACACAAATATGCCTCAAATTAACTTGCAACCTCACTCACAGGCTCACTGCCTCTCTCCCTGTGCTGTGTGTGAGTGTGTAAGTGAATTTGAGGCATATTTGTGTGTCTTTGCCGTCTTATCCAGTTTGGTGGTTCGGCCGTTAAATTTGTATTTTTGCGAGCACGTACCTTAACAGCAACAAATTGTAGTTTGACAACTATTATATGTGTTAATCCCCAGGCAGGTTATATTCTGGATCTCTCCAACCCCTGAATAAAGTATTGTGGCTTATTACTTTATTTTTAAAAGCACAAAAAAAATTAATAACATTTTTTCTTATCAAGTCAAGTTAAATCTTCGTTTTAGAGAGCCCTTTATAAAAGCCAGTAAAGTGGTCCTTTAAGAGGACAGAAACAAAACACAAAATCTTACCGTTGCTTTAAACACTTTGTCCAAATTTACATCATCATCTTTCCATATCCTTAAAACCTAAATAAAAAAATAATTTATTAAAATTTAAAAAAACTTTGATACTTTGTTTATAAAATGCCAAAATTGTCTAAAGAACAATATACACATCCCCCATTAACCTTATAGTGGATGAAGACCAGCAGCAGGGGGCATTTAACTTGTTAAATTAAGTTTAATATTCAATATAGTTTTTTTATTTACTGAACACAAAACAAATGAATAATAAAAGAATATAAATTATATATAAGTTTACAAACAACAACAGTAACATATGGCTTAAATATTACTTTTATTAATTACCAATACCTAATTAAAACTTCCAGCTCCTGATAGAGCAACATGTTGGTCCAATGATAAATGTTCGTTAATTGCCTCAAGGAGATGTATGTGTCACTGTAAATTATAAATTAACAGGACAGTTGGTCTCAGGATTTGGGGATGACGAGGAGAAGTTTTTATGGAGCTTCAGAATCCTTGATAGTCAGATAGTAGAAACAGCCGAATTTAAAACAATTCTGTAGGTAAGATTTGGAAGAGCTAATGATGGAGGAAAGGGATATACTTGGAGCATAAGGGAGGTTGTGGTTCATGGAATATGGCAACTATATAAGCGGATATAATAATACTAAGTTTTATTTTAGGAGCTTGGGATGTGGGGATTCTGAAACATTAAACTATAGAAACTTTTGAGTGGGTGCAATGAGCTGACAAACTATAAGTTGTGAAAAAGGGGTGTACAAGCTTAAGAGGTCAGAAGAAACAATGTAAAACTAGACAGAAGATGCACGTAGAGCTTGAGAAAACAACTTGTCTAAAGAGAATGGGATTCTATCTAAAACATAAAGTAAATCTTTAAAGACACCCTGTTTTCTTGTTCTGGACCAGAATGAAGATTTAATATTAAAGAACTAATAATTTCTGATTTTCTTTTTAAACTTGGTCATGCACTATCTTTACTGAAGTGTAGTTGTTCATTTGTGTCTGACTCTCCGTGATCCTATGGACCAAAGCACGCCAGGCACTTCTTTCGTCATGTCCTTGGTCGTGCTTAACCATACTTTTTGGGGGGGCAAAGATACTGGAATGGGTTGCTGGTTCCTTCTCCAGTGGACCGTGATTTGTCTGACCTCTCTGCTATGACCTGCCCATCTTGGGTGACCCTACATGGTATGGCTCACAGCTGCATTGAGGTACACAAGCCCCTTCACCACAACAAGGCAATGATCAGGAAGGGGGAAATGTTTAATACACCATATAAATAATAATAATAATAAATTGAAATAAATACTTGTCACAACATTTATTTTTTACATATTCATATTTAGGAGTCACCATTTGCTAATTTTCGAATATTTATCTTGTTATTTTTTGGAAACATTAGGACCAATATCAAAGATGCAGAAAAGGCTGCAATTGCTGTATTACTGGTCTAAATAAGCAAGTACTTCAGTTGGAGCCTTATCTTTATCAAACAAACAACGAGGGATGAAAACAATATGAACAGTACTTATTACTATAGAAATCCACTTTCCAGTACAGTTTATCTTAATTAAACACAAGGTACGTCTGTAACAGTATAGATGCAGATTACTCAGGAGATAGGAACATATTGAAGTAATGGATATAAAATGAGGAGTACATACAAATCAGAGTTTATAGCCAGTGTGATATGTACTGAAGGAAAAGGGATTAAAGATACAAAACATGAACAGAGAATTACACAAATGAGTAGAAGACATCGGACAAAACGAAAGAGCGGCATAACCTAGTTATGAAGATAGCAATCGACCAATAGACATACAAAATAAACAGTGTATGTGTGTGTGTGTGTGTGTGTGTGTGTATCACTTGGAGGTAATTAATTCCATACAAATAAAAAGGTCATACATTTTGCAAATACATAGTCGTAAAATAAAAAAAACAAAGTCACAGAAGTGCATTCAATGTTATCACTGGCAGAATGAAGAACAGAAGGTACGGTCAATCACACTTCCAAATGGGCTAAACCTCATTATCCATCTTTCTGTAACATACTACATTTTGTATCTCTTTCCTAGTCCGATCAATGGAGATAGTTATGCCTCAAAACAATTGTATGGAGGCTTAAATCACAATCTCAGAATATATATTTTAATAGTGCTGACATATTGAAGGCATATTTATGTTTAAACTGCCAATCTGTGTAAACTGCAAGCCATGGAAGGTATAAAACTACATTTTAAAAACAAAATCAGGAACTCCCACAGTTTCTAGCTAGTATTTAAAGTGTGATTTAATGTATTTTTAAAAACATGAAAAGTGAAAAATCTGAAATAAAGAATACTCATGCATGTCTTGCAGCATAAATAAGCCATAGCAGAACACTGTTCAATAATTAGATATCCGGTCGATCATGGCAGGAAATATATCCAGTATCTCTCGGCAATAAAATATAAGGATGAAACTATGCTCATTCAAATACTAGAAAGACATATTTGGGCTGTAGAATTACTATTTGTAAACCACATATCAAACAGAAAAAAAATAATAATATTTTAAGCATGCTCTTTCGAACGAAAGATAGACAAATTATGAATTTCACTCTCGTGACAAAACTCTGGTAAACGAAAACGGACAATTTCAGACTAATTCACACATTGTACAGTGTGTAATCTATATATATTATATGTCAAGGAAAAAAAAAGATAATTAGAGGAAGCGGTCAAAGACAGGCGTTGAGAATTATTTGCAAATAAGTTTATTAACACAAGATCAAACACACTGCAATCAATTTTAAAATTGTTCAAATGCTGTAAACAAAAATCTGGTGAAGATAAATAGACATTAATACCTTTTGATCGTGAACCACAACATATTCTCCAGTTTCATGATTATACACAGCTGGACAGCTGATCTGTTGACCTTGTTTCACCGTCCAACTTCCAAGTGGCTTTTGATCTGATACCTTTATTAAAAAAAAAGCTATTAAGTCTAAAGGCATTTATAACAGGGATTATTATGCATTCTCTCTCGCACAATTACATATTACCCTCCTTGGTTATAATCCGGTGTGAAATGTATAATCTGGCTACTAATAAAAACTAAAAAAACATTTGACTGAATCCTAAATAACTTGGAGGGCTCCCAAATTCAGGAACACATTTGATCTCTGGGATAATTATAAAAAGCAATTTCTCGCATGCAGGTGATGAATTCTATGAGACTGCAAAAGTTATCAGTCGTGGATTACTCATAAGTACAGAAACTGGTTACTGGGAAAACAAAAAGCAAACCTGGCCACTGCTTACAATGAAGTCTTCTAAACAAAAAAAAAATTTATGAAAAGTGTCTGCTATTACCATGTCAATATGTCTTGACAGTTTCTTAATGAATGCTCTCATAATATAATTATAGTTTAAACAGCGTACAAAGTAAATGACAAAGAAATTAAAGTTCTTAAGGAAATAAATCTGAACATGATAAATGAAATGTAATAAGAATAATATGGTTGACATTGTTATAATAGTGTTATAATCACTATTCTACACTTTTAAGATAATGATGCGCTCAACAGAATCAGCCAATGGAGATTCAATATGTCATTATATGTAAACATTTATCTAGAGGAATATAAAGCCGAGATGGCGTTTCCAATGGATTATGCCAGGGGTTGACAGATTTCTCTGAAACTTATGAGCCAGCCAGGTTACTCAGATGCAAGTCAAACATGTTTTAGGAGCCAGGCAATGGTTTATATATAAAAAATAAATGTATAATACACAAAATGTTATGACCTAGAAGTCATATTTTAGAAGCCACGGGTCGCCTGCTCCAGTATTGCTGAATGTAATATTTTAACAGAGGGAAACCAATTCCAATAGCTCAGCGGAGCTTTCTGGGTGTCAATCAAAAAATATAAGGGGTGAGTTGTATGTATATATTGCTAATTAAGCTACTCAGTCCTAAATCTGTTTGGTAGTATTTATTTTTCTAATATTGGCTGTATATTACAGGTTGATACATGCATTATGTGTACCCTGGATACCTGGCTGACTCTAAACCCCACCATAACTCCCCTATATGGACACACCAGGATTTTTCCCAAACTCCCCACTCCTCCTCATACTTTTCTTACTAATATTGGTTCTATATCCCACGCATTCATTACACTGTACATCTACATGTCATTAATACCAACCATCACTGCCTCACTTATACCAGTATGATTATACCAGCTCTCCTCCCCCATGCTCTGCACTGCATACACACACGTGGGTCCCAGCCACACTCCTACACAGCCATAAGTACCTTATACAATGTGACAGCTCTGCCAGTGTCAGTCACTAGCACCCTGTCCACATCCCCAGCAGCTTCCACTCCCTGCAGCCGCTCGGAGCGCCCGCCATTGCCACCGGCCCCGGGGAGAAGCCCGCACAACGTGAACTCCTCACTGAACGCGGCCATCTTGGCAGCAGTATGCTCAACGACGTCACAGCCAGGGAGCCTAAAGCAGGTGGGACTTGATACAGCGGCACCTGCTGGCCGGAGGGAGTAGAGATACAGCGACATCTGCCGGCTGGAGGGAGCAGAGATACAGCGGCACCTGCTGGCTGGAGGTGCTTTGTGCTGACTATACTAAAAATCAACTAATAGGAAACTGATTGGATCCTTGTTGTTCGGGGCAAATGTCACCAATGACAGTATGAGAAATAGCAAAAGTGGTATAAAGATACACCTTTAATGGGTAACTGATGTGAAAAAGAAAATGAACATTCAGAGCACTTACAACCCTTCATCAGACTTAGGTTCTCCAGTAGAATCATGGGCGGAGCTACCAGTGTTGCAGTGCCTGGGAGGCCTAGTGCTGTGTCATTTTTTGCTTTGTATTTTCTGCAATGTAGGGCCCCTGTGGACCCCCACCTCTGGCTCCCCTGGGCCTCTTTGGCATTTCTACTTAAGCACCACTATGGAGTAGTTCAGCACACAGGGGATGTGTATCAGGGAAGAAGGTAAAAGAGCAAGTGCTGCAAAGTACAGGGGGATGGATTCTGTGAGTGGGAGCAAAGGAGATCACATATAATAGTTGTCAAACTGTGATTTGTCGTCACGCTTGTGCGCCTCGCATAGCGAGGCGTTCAAGTTGCTGCAATGAGCGCCAAAGGCGCTCATTGCAGCCATCGGTACCGTCACACATGCAAACCTTGGGAGACGAAGCAGCCGCGCAGCACTTAAGGCTGCAATGAGCGCCAAGGGCGCTCATTGCAACCAGCAGCGCCGTCACACATCGAAAAACGAAAAAAAAATCTGAAACAAGATGAAAACGAGGCTCTGCAACACCAGGCATGCAGAACTTAGAAAATACATAATGGCTCAAACAGCAACACTTACACTAACCACGCCAGGAACGTAGGACTTTGAAAATACGACCAACAAAAAAGCTTCACATTGTATGCCAACCAGCATTCCCAGCCTTACAATTTCATTGCAGGCCCTAACACTTAACCCAAGGCAGTAGGGCCCTAAACTACACAGGCCTTTAAAGTACATGGGGGGAGAAGCTCAGCGCAGGGTATGATTTTTTGACGGGCAGTTCGCTAGTGTATGTATAAAGTGGAGAGTGTGCGTCCTGGATCTATGCTGCAGGTAGAGGAGTTTTGCGCAGGCAGGAGGTAAGGAAAGGGAAACAGCTATGGAAATGGTTCTTGGGGGTAGCAGAAATGAAAAAGTGTCTCGAGGAGGGGTGCTGTTATGGAAAGGGGTCTTGGGGAGCAACAATAAGAAAGTGTCTTAAGGAGTGGTTCTGTTATGGGTAGGGGTCTTGAGGAGTGGCACTGAGTGACATGGGGGGGGGGGGGGGGTTGCACCATTGCCCTTCATTCTCTAGATCCACCACTCAGTAGAATGACTATATCAAGTATAGCAATATAGCCACTGCTATATGAAGGTTACTCCTTATGCCTAAAATATCCTTCATTTGGAGGGACATCTCTTTTTTTAGATCAAATCCACATAATCATTCTAGATTTGCAAATGTTTCTTTTTTTTTTTTTTTTAAGTAAAGTTCCACATGAATGCACAGGAGGCAAAGTTCTGTAGTGGGCTGCCTTGCGATACTTATATGTTTAGAAAGAGATCATTATTGTGTCTGTCCTGTCTACATACCTCCCAACTGTTCCTCTATTGCATGTGTCTTTTTTAACGGAAATCCCTCTGTCCCTCTTTGCTTCCCAAATGTCCGTCTTTTGAAGTAAAGTCCCACATTTAGTACTAAAACTGTTTTTCAGCCTAACCATGTCCAGATTTCTCTGTATCAAATACAATGCCTTGTCCAACTGAGGACTACTCGCCGTTATGGTGACCAAAGGCTTGATTATTTAACAAAAATGTACAATAATAATAAGTAGAACTTCTTGTTTATGTTTTGCTATACATATGGGGACCTTGCTTCGCTGAGTTGACTCCTCCAACCTTGAAACCTGTCTGCGGGATCTGTGCATCTGTCTCTATCTCCTGCTATTCTGCTAAGATGATCGATTCGGTGGGGTCCCTCAGCCTTGTGTGATTAACAGCCGAAGCTAAGTATAATAATTATTGCTATATTATTATTTCTGTTGTGTTGTTTGATTTGTCAGAATTGGGTTCATGCACCACAAGCCTAAGGGAGCTTTTGGATGAGAGTTCGGTAAAACTTCTCATCATTGTAATACATTGTGGTTGGGAGTTTTGGAAAACCATGCCACATTAATACAGTTGTCTCTCGACGTCCAGTAAAACAATACAAGTTTAACAAGGTCTGGGTATCCTTATGAAAATGAAGTCAATCTCGTAAATACATATATATATCTATATATATATATATATATATATATATATATATATATATATATATACATATAGATATCATCTTAATATAATGCCATTTAGGGAAGTAGTTTACAAAGTGAAGGAAACATGGAAAAGAACAACTTGTAACTCATAGCTTATTTAAGCATTTTGGAAGATTCTGTTTAGACATAAGATAAATTTAATGCACCTGAAATTCGGAAGAAATTACCCACTTGTAAAATAAAACATTGATACAGGTATCATTTTATTCCTTATCAAGTCTGTGGATATTTAATAATTTATAATCTATGTACAACTTAGATGAAGCAGCTTTCTCTTTTTATAATATTTATGAGCCGTTTTGTTGTGGTCATTTAGGAGTCAAGATCCAGAAAAAGCTATGATGAGACACCTATCTGTAAGTTTCAATTTAGACCTGCGCATAGGCCTGGATTTGAGGATTTCCTTTATGTGCACAGGTGAGTCAATCAGCATGCCTGAAGAAGTGATATTCTCACCTGGGTGCAGATGTGAAATCCTAAAATCAAGGCCTATGTGCAGCCCACCTGGACGAACTTAGACCTCTGATTTAGACGTTTAATACATGTTATGTATCTTTAAATCTAAACATTAATGTAAATATCATACTCACGAACAGTCTTCACATTAAGTCATTTTAGCTTGCATACATTTGAAAAGTTAGAATCCCCATCACATAGAGTTGTTGTCACGCTTTGCGAGCTCGTGAAGCGAGCTCTCAAGAACTGTGTCCCTCGCAAAGCAAGGGACTCAGTTCGGGCTGCAAGTGCGGACCCTCGCAAAGCGAGGCGCCGCATTTGCGGAGGTGGAGGCTCCAACGTCAAAGGCTCATTGCAGGCAGCAAATGCGGAGGCTCTACGGCGCCTCACTTGCGGTTACAAACAGCCACAGAAGCGGGACTTTGAAAAAAAAAACTATAACACGCAATGACTAAATAAGGACTTGCACAAAAAAATACGAGCTGCGGGACTTAGAAAAAAAAATAATTACGAACTCGCAAAAATACAAAATTAACGGCCGAACCGCACACAGCGAAAAACATTAAAAACACACAAAATACAAACACAAAAAAAACAAAAAAACATTACACACAGGAAGAGGAGAAAGCCAGGACATCTTGGAGTCAGGTTGCATGCGAATTTAAGTAAAATTTACAGAGTTTAGACACTCGAAAATCCCCTAAGCGACAGAAAAAATGGTCGTTGAAACAAACGGAAACGTGGCTACACGACCCCTAAACCTGCAAAACACCACCAAGCACATACGACTTTTACACAAACTCATACGAGGTACAAAATACTCTATTAGCAAGGACGCAAAATCATCCACACCGCGTACCACATACACATTCGCCGCCATTTTACCGCAACTTACAGAATTCGGTAGTACCCAGCTACACTAACGGCTTCCCTTGCGCACGCAGCCTATTTACACTACACACTGCACACATTGCTGACACTTACACCTCAGCTCAACAACACTGCAAATCTACATTGGATGCTGCAGGAACATCAAAACAGATTGTTAGCTCTTCAGCACATTGCTTGCTGCATATATTAATTACAAATAGGTAAAGTATATTCATTTATGATTTCATTAATTAATTAATTATCCTGAAAAAATACATATATAAAAAAAAAAAACACAGTATTGCAATAAACGACAAAGGCCTTCACTGCGCGCCTCACAAGCAGCGCCAATGGTGCTCATATGACACCGAGTACACCAGGGGAGACGCTTGCAATAAGCGCCAAAAGGAGATCAGCGTCAACCTTACAATGAGTGCAAAAGTGCCTCTGATAACAAAACATACACCAACACGAGGCTCGCAATGAGCGCCGAAGGATCTCAGACGACCAAAACACTTACTGAAGGTGGCAAACAGCATTACCTGCCTTACAATATTATTGCCCCGTCATTTTTGACGGGCAAGTCGCTAGTATAATTTTATAATCTTCATAAGAAGTCCTCTGTTAACAATTAAGCTGGTGGATAGTGGAGTGGTAAATTAATATCTATACACTAAAACTCAGATGAGGAAATCCATCTTTATTATTGAGAGTAGTTTTTATGGAAAAGTAATTAATCTTTGCAGACATTTGAGAGTTTATGGATTGTACGTGGCGGCTAACCCATATATGAAGCGGCATTAAAGATTAAACAAATATATGTACAGACGGGACTGTACTTGCAAAAAGACTCAAAATAAAATAAATAAGTTAGAGGATTGAACATAATCGCAAGATAAGAGGAGGCAACCTATTTCATTTATTACACTAGCCTTTCAAAAAAAAAATTGTGGACATTTGTCAGCCAAAATCTATGGATAAAGCCATTTCTGATAACCTCACTAGTGATTAATTATCAACATGCAAAAAAACAAACTTTTGCACATTTGAAAATCAATTTTCCTACAGAATTGGGCTAAGGCAGTGTTTTTTGATTGATGTACTGTTGTAGATTTTCTTTATTTTCTTTGCAAATAGTAATTCAACTATTTGGTAGTGAGCATGATTTTGATGAGCATGCAGTAGTTTGAATGTGCGCGCCCTTTAAATATATAATATTAGAATAGTGTGAGCCAGATTTTTTTTATTAGTTTCAGTGGTTAAGTTTGAGATTCACCTAACTGGTTAAGATGCATATGGACAAAACCTACTTTGGGGCAAAATAAAGTGTTTTTATAAGAGGCAGAATATAACTATTATATGTTACTAGCCACTTGCCCTTCAAAAATTATGGCAAAAAAATTTGAAGCCTTGCAATGCTGTTGTTTGTCACACAATGCGATGCTCTCCCCCCCCCTCGAACTTGCAGTCTTTGCGATGAGCGCCAAAATCGCGGGCCTTGCAATGAGCCTGTCTACTTTATGGGCCTTTTGATGAGTGCCTTAGGCACTCCTGCGAGCCTCTTCCCCCCTCTACTTTACAGGCCTCGCGATGAGCATCTTTGGCAGTCATTGCAAGCCTCTCCCCCCCTCTACTCTACGGGCCTCGCGATGAGAGCCTTTGGCGCTTATTGCAGGCTGCTGCATGCGCAAGCCCATGATTTTGCTCTCCCACTACTGTGTCTCTTTCCCCCCCTCTCTCACCCTTGTGTCTCTTTCCCCCCTCTCCATCCCCTTTGTCTCTTCCCCCTCTCTCCCCTGTATCCCCCCCCCCCCCCTCTCCCTCCCCTGTCTCTTTGGCTCCGAAGCCAATTGGAGTGTTTTGGCAGCCTCCAAACAGCTTCCGAGTTATGGGCTTAAAATAAAAATGGATTTTTTTTTCTCAAACCCGTAACTTCCCCCCTCTACCTTGCGTGCCTCACAATGAGCGCCTTTGGTGCTCATTGCAAGCCTCTCATTGCGCAACCCGTAACTTATAACATAGAGTTACCAACAAACTCACAATTACAACAACTATATATGTGATTGTGAGCTACATTCTATATGATAAACCAGTGGAGAAATGGCAAATTCCCAGTGGCAAGTAAATGCTGACTGGCCTGCATTATTTGTTAGTAGTAACCAATTCTTCTACTAATAATTGAGTTGCTTTACAAATACATTTGCATCTCTTATTTGAATTAGTTATTTTGCTATAATGTAAATTACAGGAAGTATAAGCCTTTCCATGGGGTGTGTGCCTACATTTAGTCGATCCCTTTGTGTGGTGTAATTTATCGCGGTTTTGAGCCTGTCCAAATGTTATTGGAGTATTGAAAGTACTGTTTCTCACAATTTTCTGGTGTTAATTTTATTTTAACCCTTGTTAGGCACACCTGTATTCTTTGGCATTTATTAGAGACTAGTGAGGTCTTCTTAAATAAATTTAGTTTTTCAATAAAATATTCAATAAATTCCAATTTTTATCACCCCTTTTATCTGCTCATCTTTCATAAGATATTATAGCAGTGTATGGAGATATTTGGGTCACATACAAGTATACCCACCAGTTTTTGAAGGGTTTGTTCATTGAATCTTGCTTATACTGTAATTCACAGCAGCTTTTCTTTGTTATTAAGAACATTTTATCTGTCAACTTTGGTTTGGTCTTTTTATCCTAACCACGTTACTGTATAGTACGATCTTTCTATAATACTGGATCTATGTCTCTCATTATATCTTGTGGGCTTGTATAGCCTTTAAGCATCTTGCTGCCCCACTGGTACCTAAAAGAATATCACCTTGCATTAGTTAGAACTATGACAACCATGGGTTATAATTACATTGCAATTAGTCTCACCAATTGGGCGATTGTGCTAATTGGCATATACTGGCATGTTTAGCGGAAGTATCTATTATCGCATACATACCTGTGGGTAGTAGTAATGACTTTGAATCGTCTGGGTCAAAGACCAGTGTTACTTCTTTTTTTGTCCCTTGTTTTCATGTGTAATGGTTTACACCATATTTTACTTTCTTTGCTGTTATCATATACATCATTATAAGTATATTAAAACTTTTTATCTTGAGACTCTAGAATTAGCGCACATGTGATCAGGAAAAAATGCTGCAAATAAGAAACGGACACCTAGGGACCTTATTACCAATCTCGGCTGGAACATAACCTCCGGCTGAGAGGTGAGTTAATATTGGGGGTCCCCCCATATTACATCAGTACATCCAGACCAGTAAACCCCCTTCCAGACCCAAAAAGATTCACTAAGATTCTGATCAGATAATATATGGCAACAGAGATCTAAATAAACACATAACACTATCCGTGAGTTACTGCATCATTGAGGCCTCTTATACCATCGCAAGCCTCTCACCCCCAGTACTTCAAGTTTCCTGCTTTGCACTGATTACCTTTGGCACTCATCGCAGGTCACACAATAATCGCCTTCGGTGTTCATTCCAAGCCTCTCCCGCTCACGGTGCTCATTTTGAGCCTTTCCTCCAGCCTACTGTACGGGCTCCTCATTGCATGGTTCGTTAACCTGCAAGTGTTGTGCTTGGGAATGCCCTGTGTCTCTTTCCAGCATCTCCCCCCCTGTCCCTTCTCTTTGTCTTTCTCCTGTGTGTGTGTACTGAATGTTTGCGTGGCACTCGGTGACTGCCGTTGGTTTTATTTTCTAAGTCCTGCATGCCTGGCGTTGTCAGTGCAAGTGTTACTGTCTTTAGCCTCGTGTATTTTGTAAGGTTTGCGAGCCTGGCGTTGCTGAGCCTCGTTTTTATGCTGTTTCTGGAATTTTGCGTTTTTCGTCCGACAACTTTTCCTTGCTTCGGTGAGTTTCGAGTGACCAAACATGCCAAATATGGGTGTAATTTACTTGCAACCTGACTCCCAGGTTTCCTGTGTTTCCCCCTGTGCTGTGTGTGTTAGAATTTTTTGTAATTTTTTGTTTTTGTTTTGGTGGGTTTTTAGAGTTACGTGCTTGAACAGTGCTGCGCCACTGGCAAGCCTCGCTTTGCCAGGCTCGCATGGGTGACGGCGCCGCTGCTCATTGCAGTCTAAGTGCTGCGCAGCAGCTTCACCTTGCTTTGCGAGGCTCTCATGTGTGACGGCGCTGCTGGTTGCAATGAGCACCTTTGGCGCTCATTGCAGCCTAAGTGCAACGCGGCTGCTTCGCCTCACTTTGCAAGGCTCGCATGTGACGGCGCTGCTGGCTGCAACGAGAGGATTTGGTGCTCATTGCAGCCTAAGTGCTGCGCAGCTGCTTCGCCTCACTTTGCGACGCTCTCATGTGTGATGGCGCCGTTGGCTGCAATGAGCAACATTGGCGCTCATTGCAGCCAAAGTGCTGCGAGGCTCGCATGTGGGACGGCGGCGAGGCTAACAGTTACGCCCTCGCTTTGCAAGGGACGCAACTGCATAACCAACATTGCAAACGTTAAGAACAATCTCGCAGATCCACAACTATATATGTGATAAATAACACTGAATAACAGAGGATTATACTGCCATCTATTGGCCATTCTGAGAATATCAACATTTTGAATCACCATAGATATGTAAACTTGCACGAAAGTAAAAATTGTTTCAGTATCTGTTCTTCTTATACACCACTTCGTTTAAATGACACTGTAAAAAAAATCTACTCTGGGACAGCTTTTTTTCCCTTTTTTTAAGGATAAACAATACAGGATTATACTGCCATCTATTCACCTATCACATATATAGTTGTCATACTGCGAGTTGTCGTCACGCTTTGCTCACCTCGCGAAGCGAGGCGAGCAGTTGAGGCACGCAAGACTTAGGCTGCAATGAAACAGGATGAAAACGAGGCTCAGCAAGGCCAGGCACGCAGAACTTAGAAAATATACAACACAAAAGACAGGAACACAGACGGACAACGCCAGGCACGCGGAAGTTAGAAAATACCCGACGGCAAAGACCGTAACACACACCAACAACGCCAGGCACGCAGGACTTTGAAATTAAAACCAACAGCAGTCAGCGCGCGCGATGCAAATATTCAGCAGAGACACAGAGGAGAAAGACACAGGGAAGGGACGGGGGGAGATGGTGGAAAGAGACACATGGCATTCCCAAGCACAAAAGTTGCAGGTTGCCAAGGCTTGTAATGAGCGGACCGTAAAGTAGATGGGAGGAGTGGCTCACAATGAGCACCAAAGGCGCTCTTTGCGAGCCATGAGATGAGCGCCGAAGGTGCTCAGAGGGGGCAGAACATCGCATTGTGTGGCAAACAACATTGCCAGGCATCAAACTTTATTGCCGTCATTTTTGACGGGCAATTTCCTAGTATTTAATACAACTTCTCATTGAACTACCATACCTGCTTAATAATACACAACAAAGGATTGCACTGCCATCTATTGGCCACTCTGAGACTATCAGCTTATTGAACCATCATAACTATGTAAACTGCTTTAGGTCACAAGGTTTATATAAATAACTTTTGTTCCTCTTACATATCACTACTGCTGTGATGCAGTTTCTTTCTGCTCACATTTAAGATAAAAGACACAAGTTATTATTGACGTCTATTGGCCATCCTATAAACAACAGCTCATTGAACTACTATAGCTACATAATTTCATATGAAAACAAAAACTGTTTCATAAACTCAAGGTTCATTTAAATCATCTTTGATCCTCCTATATATTACATTGTATGGACATTATTGCATAAACATAATTACAGTGACACAGTTTATTTGTGCTTGCATTTGAGAAAAACAATATAAATTGATATTGCCATCTATTGGTCACTTTGGAAAAACAATTACAGCTCATTGAGTTGTGTATAAATTACAGCTCATTAAACTACAATAACTAAGGATAAATAAAACTGCCACTTATTGGCAATTCTGAGAATATCAACCTACTAAATCACCATAAATGTGTAAACGTGTATGAAAGTAAAAATTTACACCATATAACAAATGACTATAGTGATGCAGGTTTCTTTTTTCCAGGATTTAAGATAAAAGACACAAGTTTATACTGCCATCTATTGGTTGTTCTGTAAACACCAGCTGATTGAACTACCATAGCTGTGTCAACTTTTCGCAACAGCTAATTGAACTGCTATAGCTTATTGAACTGCTGATATAGTTTCAAAACCCAAGGTTCATATACATAATTGTTGTTCCTTCTATATATCATATTGTATGGACATTATTTCATGAAAACAACTACAATGTCACAGTTTCTTTTTGCTTGCATATAAGATTTAGATTGTAAGTCTGCGAGTTTCAATCCTGCGCAGTGCTTTAGGGAAAGCGCTATGGACACTGGATTCCAAGCTCAAAGACAGGGCCATACACTCTTTGCAATGTATGAATCTTTAACTTGTCATTGCCTGTAACTTAACTTATGTATAGCGCTACGGAATATGTTGGCGTGTTACAAATAAACGATAATAATAAGATAGGCACAAGCCTATACTGCCCTCTATTGGCAACTCTGGAAAATTCTAATTTCAGCTCATAGAACTTCCATAACTGTCTAAAGATATAAAAGATGATACTTTCATCTATTGGCCATTCTGAGAATTTCAGCCTATTGACCACTGTCACAGACCATCTTCCAGGGCCTGGATCCTGGTGCACTGAGCCACCATAGAGGACATACCGCCCCATTGGAAAGTGGGTAGGGGAATTATATTGCTAGGAGGGTGGTGGGGTAAATAGCCCTAAGACATAGGGTCATAGAGTACCACCATGCTTCATGTGGTCTTATGGCATATGCAATTCCCATGTAATATTACTGTGTTCTATGTTATGTTAAAATAAATCATGTGTACGTATAGTACGGTCATGAGTGTGATGTGTAAGTATAGTATATCATGGATAGAATGTGTGCATATGGTTACTGCCATGGCATCTTGCTTGTATGGTGTAAATTTGATGCAGTCACATATAGGTCAGGGGGTTGAGTTCTACATGAATTTATATGGATTTACGACTACAGAGAGCAGCTAGGAGTGCATCCTATTCTGGCTTCAGTTGTAAAGGAGGTTGGTAGCCTTAGTTACAAAGTGGAGTTTTAGCTATAGAGGGGATGGTGTTTTTGTGATATATATTCTATGCAAAGAAACAAATAAAAGGGTTGTTGTTTTCTGAGACATATAGAAATGGTATAGTCTCTTATTTTGCTCATGGTGGCTGCAATACTGATTCTATCTCCACCCTACAAGTAACTTGTCCTGGTCACTACCACAGGAAAGTTACTGAGTGCTGTTTTCTGATGGGGAGACACTGACTGATACAGAAGCCAGATATCAGGGTGCTGGTGCAGAGATTTCCAAGAACCCAATGGTCCTTGTGGGTAGTTAACCTGTAATCTATAGCAGGTGACCCTGGCCATTAATAACCCCTACCCCCAGATCATAACAACCACCATAGTTGTTGTGATGGTGTGTCACCAGAGGGCAGTAGAGAGCCCTTCAAGAATTCTCCCCAGGAGTGAAAGGGTTAAGAAGATCCTTAAAAAGCTTGGCTGTGGCTGCAATCAGGACCTTCGGCTGTCTCCAGGTGGAAAGCTGTTTGACAGTGCTGGAGTGCTGGAGTGCTGGAGTGCTGGAGTGCTGGAGTGCTGGAGTGCTGGAGTGCTGGAGTGCTGGAGTGCTGGAGTGTGCAGGGCCGAAGTCAGAAGCCGCACTGAAAACTAATGGACCAAAGCCAGAAGCTTTGAAGAGAAAGTATGTGGATAAGAGGAACAGAAAGTCCCTGAAGGTGATGACCGAAGGAGGGATCTGCTTTGGAAAGAGAGGCCGGAGATACAGAGCCTAAGAGGTGAGAGGGAAAGACACCTCTGCTACCGATGTATGGACTGTATGTTTGCACTCCCATGTAAATGAGAATGAGAAGCTAGGACTTATTTTCTGTTTGGTTTATTTTCTGTTGTATGCTGACAAATAAACAGCACAAATGTGCTAAACATTTAAAGGGCTCCTGCTTTCTCCATTTTGGTGCTGGATATAAGGACACGGATCCTGAGAGTGACAGCGAATCTGTCACATTTATGGTGGGATAGAAAATTGTCTGTGTTTAAGAAGACAGCCCACAGTACAGTACAATAATGGAGGAACTATTGAAAGCCCTGGCAGATGCCACTACATGCCAGAAAGTGGGCGGAGCTTGTCAGCAAGAAAGCCAGCAGAAAGGGCTGAAAGAAATTGCAGAAGACAGAGCCCTTGCTGCAAATGATGCTCGACTAAGAGATGCTGCTGCATGTCTGAGAGAGGCCACAGAGAAATGGCAGAGACAAGCAGAAGAGGACATAATCCGCATGCGTGAGGCCACAGAGAAATGGCAGATACAAGTGGAAATGGACAGAGTCCAAATGAGAGAGTTTTTGGAGGCACAGAAAGTGCAGCTGCAGAAATTGAAGTCTGCAAATAATACTGCGGTTACAGAAGCAAGTGGAAGCATGAATCCTAATCGCTTCCTAAAGAGGATGACAGCTCAGGATGACGTTGACACCTATCTCCTGAACTTTGAGAAGATTGCCACTAGGGAAGGTTGGCCTAAACAGCACTGGGCCACAGTCCTGGGTCCCTATCTGTGTGGAGAAGCTCAGAGAGTGTATTGTGATCTGCCTGAAGAAAAGGCTACAAATTATTGTGTCCTGAAGGAAGAGATCCTTTTAAGACTGGGAGTGAAAACAGTACAGAGACTGCACTCCTGGGATTTTTTTGACAGACCGGCTTATTGCTATCCAACGGACATGCTTGTCTGCCCAAGTTTAAAATGCAGTTTACCTGTTAAGGGAAGGCAAATCAAACCTGATGAAGAAAGAAATCAGGAGTTAGAGACCTGGTGGATAGCAGAGAGAGTGCAACAAGCCACCAAGAGAGCGTAAAAAAAGACTGCAGAGCAGGCGAGAGAGACTGCAGAGCAGGCGAGAGAGACTGCAGGAGCCGCTGCAAGTGAGACGGCAGGAGCCGCTGCAAGTGAGACGGCAGGAGCCGCTGCAAGTGAGACGGCAGGAGCCGCTGCAAGTGAGACGGCAGGAGCCGCTGCAAGTGAGACGGCAGGAGCCGCTGCAAGTGAGACGGCAGGAGTCGCTGCAAGTGAGACGGCTGAGAGCGTCGCAGAGAGCGCCACTGTGACGGCTGAGAGCGCCGCAGAGAGCGCCACTGTGACGGCTGAGAGCGCCGCAGAGAGCGCCACTGTGACGGCTGAGAAAACAGCAGAGAGCACGAGTGAGATTGCTGAGAGAACAGCAGAGAGCACGAGTGAGATTGCAGAGAGCACGAGTGAGATTGCAGAGAGCACGAGTGAGATTGCAGAGAGCACGAGTGAGATTGCAGAGAGCACGAGTGAGATTGCAGAGAGCACGAGTGAGATTGCAGAGAGCACGAGTGAGATTGCTGAGAGAACAGCAGAGAGCACGAGTGAGATTGCTGAGAGAACAGCAGAGAGCACGAGTGAGATTGCTGAGAGAACAGCAGAGAGCACGAGTGAGATTGCTGAGAGAACAGCAGAGAGCACGAGTGAGATTGCTGAGAGAACAGCAGAGAGCACGAGTGAGATTGCTGAGAGAACAGCAGAGAGCACGAGTGAGATTGCTGAGAGAACAGCAGAGAGCACGAGTGAGATTGCTGAGAGAACAGCAGAGAGCACGAGTGAGATTGCTGAGAGAACAGCAGAGAGCACGAGTGAGATTGCTGAGAGAACAGCAGAGAGCACGAGTGAGATTGCTGAGAGAACAGCAGAGAGCACGAGTGAGATTGCTGAGAGAACAGCAGAGAGCACGAGTGAGATTGCTGAGAGAACAGCAGAGAGCACGAGTGAGATTGCTGAGAGAACAGAAGAGACCGATGATGCTGCTAAAGTCATTGAGGAAGAAGGGAACCCAAACAGATGCGGAAATCTTGTGGACAAGAGCGAGGAGAAGGCCTCCATAAGAGACCTGGACAGACACAGCTACCTGTCCTTGGTGAATACTCCTGAGCTGGAGAGTACTAGAGAAAGAAAGTGCCTGACAAAGATCTCTGATCTAGAGAAAGGAGAGACCAAGTGGAAGAATATAGCCAGTGTTTTTAGAAAGGAAGAATGTCATAAAAATGATAAAGAAACTGGAAATCTTTCCAAAGTAAAAGATAAGGAAGAAAAGAGTCTGGAGATTGTGATGGAGAAAGACGAACCACTGTCTCTGAGAGAACATATGAAGCAGGGCATGGAGATGTGTCCTTCTAAAACTATTAAGTGTCCCGAGAGCGTTCTGTCTCAGTTTGCCATAGAACAAAGTGCTATGGATAAAGAGAAGCAAGACGGGAAACAAGTAAAGCAAGGAGTACAGTTGAACTCTATCCCAGTGGGTTTCAAAAAGCCGGAAGTAGAAGACAGGCAAGTTGCTACTGAAATCAAGAGGATCAGGATGATGCCAGGTTATATTCCTGAATGGAGAAGGAAGCCTGCGTTTGAGGACAACAGAGTGTCCTATAGGAAGAAGACACCGATGTCTAATTGGGAGCTGTGGAAGAGTCCCTCCAAGTACAAGATGAATGAGAGAATTATGCAGAAGCGGCTGCACAGTGGCGAACAGGTGAAGCGAGACCTCCTCACTGACCGTAAATCCCAGAGGGAAGCAGCTGTAATAGAAAAGGAGCTCCTGTTCCATACTCCAGAAAAGCAGAGGGTGAGCACACTCGCTGATATTGAGGCACAGTTGAAGCAGAGTGGAGTCGGTTCAGAAGAGACTAACCCTGATCTTCAGGAACTGTGTGCACAAGATGCTACCTTTCATGCAGAGCGAAACTTGCAGAAAGCTCATATGCGAGGCATAGTGAAGGAGCTTGTAAAAGAAAGACAGAATGGTGACGAAAACACGGCTGAGCAGCCAAAGATATTCGGGGACGACCTGATAGAAGAGTCAGAGGAGGTTCCTCTGTTGATCATGCAGCAAAAGATCCAGTACAAGCAAAGTCAACTGGTTTTGCAACAAGCTAATGAGGAGAAACTGGGGCTGAAGGAAGCCAAAGACGATGAAAAGCTGGAAGCCTTGGAGGCAAAGCAAGTGGACAAGCCACTAAAAGAAGATATAACACGGATGAAGGCTGAGGATGCCGGAAATAAAAGTGTTTTCCAGGAATCTAGGATTCAAGAGGCCACTAAGAAGTGTACTGGCCTATCTGCTGAGTGTCAGCCTGGAGTTGGTGAACAGCTGGAGATATTCCAGCAAAACCCAACATCTGAGAGATCCTTCCTGGCAGAGGTAGAGAGTTGCAGACCTTACAGGACTGAAAGCACAGTGGTAAAGAGTAGGCCTGCTGTGAACCGCAAGAAAGAGGAGGTGCGGACCCAGGCTCAAGAAGCAGCCCTGAGAGAGGACATGCTTGTGGAGCCTCTTAAGGATGCTGTACCAGAAAAGAAGCAAGATGACTGGATGAGGCTGATGTGTTTTGGTGAGCCAGCCAATAGGAGCACCTGGTACCGAGAGAGCCAGAAACAGAGGGAGGAAAAACAGCCCAAGAAGTTGTTGTTGTTGTTCCATAGTAAAGTTGAAAGAGATGAGAAAGCTGTGGATAATCTCCTGGAAAAAGAACGTTTAACAGGAGGATTAAAGGAGCAAATGAACTCAAAGCATAAAGAGGCCGAATTGAGGCAGCTCCAGTCCCAGGCTCCCGGTCTGCAGATAAGGCATACATACTGTCGGGGTGACTTTGAACAGACGAAAACAGAGCGTCTAGCCACAAACTGGCAGGGAGTATGCAAGCTGGAGAGTGAACTGGTGAATGTCAGTCCTTACATTAAAGATATAAAGAGGATAAGTCAGAGCTGCGAGAATAAGATGACGGGTCTAACAGAAAAGATACATCAGCTGGAACACAAGGTCACGGAAACCTGTGATGTACCCCCAGGGAAGCGACTGTATGGAGAAAGATATTCTCATACCAAAGTACAAGAAGTACTTTTCAAGGGTCCCTGGGGCAGGACACTCGGAGAGATGGGCGGGCCGGTGTCCTACCCTCAAAGTTTAAGTGACAGCAGGCGGCACGCCAAAGAAAGCAGGAAATATAGAGTGAAAGGAAGAGCGGGAAAAGGAATTGTCTCTTTACCCAGAAAGGAAACACGGTTCCAAGGAAAGGCAAAGGTATTTGAAAGTAGTGATGAAGAAGGTAAGCTGCGAAATTGGAAAAGTCCTATGATGGAGTTTAAGATGACAATAGAGACACATGATGTAGATGCTCCTAGAAGTATAAAGACGGATGGTGCAGCTCGAAGAGAGGTAGCTCTGAGTAGAGTAAAGCCTCACTGGTGTCGCCGTAAAGAGAAGAGTGCGGAGAGAACACAGATGGTTCAGAGGATGTGTTGGATCGCAGATACGGCCTCACGGCGTTGGACGCTCAACCCCATGGTGTCGAGCTGGGGTGGGGCATATGTGATGGTGTGTCACCAGAGGGCAGTAGAGAGCCCTTCAAGAATTCTCCCCAGGAGTGAAAGGGTTAAGAAGATCCTTAAAAAGCTTGGCTGCAATCAGGACCTTCGGCTGTCTCCAGATGGAAAGCTGTTTGACAGTGCTGGAGTGTTGGAGTGTGCAGGGCCGAAGTCAGAAGCCGCACTGAAAACTAATGGACCAAAGCCAGAAGCTTTGAAGAGAAAGTATGCGGATAAGAGGAACAGAAAGTCCCTGAAGGTGATGACCGAAGGAGGGATCTGATTTGGAAAGAGAGGCCGGAGATACAGAGCCTAAGAGGTGAGAGGGAAAGACACCTCTGCTACCGATGTATGGACTGTGGGCCCTATTAAATTCTCCCTCGTAGTTCTCTCGGTGCTCGCAAAAGGCAGTTTTCCTGCTGTTTGCGAGAACCGAATCTCTCGCAGCCTGCTTTACGATATGACTGCGAGAAAATGGCCGAGAATAGGCTCCGAGAGAGCTACGTAGCCTTAAATCTATGCACGAGTCTCGCATATCGTAAGAATCCCTACGTGGACAAAAAGTCCACGCAAGGGATCCGAAAGCCTCTACGTGCTGCCTCGGAACAGCCCGAGACAGCAGCGTGAGGCTCCCCCCTGCACCCTATACACATCCCCATGCTGCAGGGGTCTCTATCAGGACCCCTGCAGCACCCCCACATTAACTCCTTGCAGCGGGGGTCCCCGATCTGCATAGATCAGGCCCCCCGCTGCATTTAAAACTTTTAAATTCCCCGCCGCGGCTCCTTAAAGGGACCGCGGCACACTATTAGCCAATCCCGGCCGCGGCACTTAAAATTAACCCCCCTCTATGCTGGGGGTCCCCATCGGGACCCCCGAAGTGTCCCCACATAAACCCATTGCAGGGGGGGTCCCCGATCTGCATAGATCAGGCCCCCCGCTGCATTTAAAACTTTTAAATTCCCCGCCGCGGCTCCTTAAAGGGACCGCGGCACACTATTAGCCAATCCCGGCCGCGGCACTTAAAATTAACCCCCCTCTATGCTGGGGGTCCCCATCGGGACCCCCGAAGTGTCCCCATATAAACCCCCTGCAGCGGGGGGCCCCGATCGGCACCGATCGTGACCCTGCTGCAATTCAATTTTAAATTTCCCGCCTCGCGGGTCCTCAAAGGACCGTAAAGGTCCTGAAAGGACTCGCACTAAAAATAATAACCCCAGGCAACTATAATTACCCCATTAACTCATGATGGTCAATCCAGACCACCATAAGGCCTAAATTAACCCATTAACTCATGGTGGTCAATCCAGACCACCATAAGACCTAAATTAACCCATTAACTCATGATGGTCAATCCAGACCACCATAAGGCCTAAATTAACCCATTAACTCATGGTGGTCAATCCAGACCACCATAAGACCTAAATTAACCCATTAACTCATGATGGTCAATCCAGACCACCATAAGACCTAAATTAACCCATTAACTCATGATGGTCAATCCAGACCACCATAAGGCCTAAATTAACCCATTAACTCATGATGGTCAATACAGACCAGCATAAGGCCTAAATTAACCCATTAACTCATGATGGTCAATACAGACCAGCATAAGGCCTAAATTAACCCATTAACTCATGATGGTCAATACAGACCAGCATAAGGCTCTATTTAACCCCATCAGTCCCATAAGGGTATATTATTACCATTATGGGCCTGTTACAACCCAACATTAACCACATAAGTGCCATGATGGTCCTCAAGGACCATCATGACACTAACTACAAACACTACACTATAACCCCCAATAAACCATTTAATCTAAACTAACCCCCCTCTACACTAATCTATTAACACTTACACTACCTACCTACACTACCTACCCCCTAATAAACCTCCCCAACACTCTAATTACAAAAAACAAAAAACCTACAGTACAAAAAACAAAAAAACCTACAGTACAGAAAACAAAAAAAAATTACACACCTGAAAAGGAAAGACAGATAAACACAATACAATAATACATATAATACATTACATACATTACATACAATACATGACATTACATATAATATATTAAATATAATATATTAAATATAATATATTACATATAATACATTACATACATTACATACAATACATGACATTACATATAATATATTAAATATAATATATTAAATATAATATATTACATATAATACATTACATACATTACATACAATACATGACATTACATATAATATATTAAATATAATATATTAAATATAATATATTACATATAATATATTACATATAGTCCTAATCAAATACCCCCTATCTATCTAACATACAATCTATTTAATTTAAAATAAATCCTAACTATATCAAATACATCCCCCTATCTATCTAATATACAAAAAATCCTAACTACATACACAGACCCTTATTATAAAATAAAATAAAATAATTACAGTCCTAACTACATACACAGACCCTAATTCTAAGCTAAAATCAATAAATTAAGACCACTTACCTTTAAGATGTTGCTTCAGATCACTAACCTATGGGTCAAACAAAAAAAAAAATTAGTACAAAACATTAACATCAAATAAATAAACATTATATACATTCTACATATTCAACTCACCTTTACAGCATGTCCAGTCACTGTTAAGCTCTTCCGGCGCGGCCCTGTTAAAAAAAAAAAACACAATACATGAATACATGAATACAATATATAAACAATAAATAAACTACACAAATAAACATCTAAATATACATTTAACTTACCTCCCCGCGATGTCCCCGGCCTTCTCTCCTTCAGCCCCGGCTGGGCCGCGGAACCATCCGCGCTCTAAAAAAAAAAAAGAAAAAAAAACTAACGGAGGTCTGCACTGGCAGACCTCCCCGACGCTACTGAACCTCCCGGAGTCGTTTCCGGGAGGAAATTGGCATTGGCGGCTTGTGATTGGCTGAAAAAGCTGTCTATCAATTTCAGCCAATCAAAAGTCGTCAATGTGTGAGCCAATCAGGATGGGATACACCCCAATATCCCACCCTGATTGGCTAAAACACTTGTCTATCTTTATGGGAACCAATCACAACGCTCAGATGCCTTCAGCCAATCACTATGGGATACACCCCCACGGAGTGATTGGTAGAAGACATCTGCGCATCCTGATTGGCTCCTACATTGACGACTTTTGATTGGCTGACAGCTTTTTCAGCCAATCACAAGCCGACAATGCCAATTTCCTCCCGGAAACGACTCCGGGAGGTTCAGTAGCGTCGGGGAGGTCTGCCAGTGCAGACCTCCGTTATTTTTTTTTTTATTTTTTTTTAGAGCGCGGATGGTTCCGCGGCCCAGCCGGGGCTGAAGGAGAGAAGGCCGGGGACATCGCGGGGAGGTAAGTTAAATGTATATTTAGATGTTTATTTGTGTATTTTATTTATTGTTTATATATTGTATTCATGTATTCATGTATTGTGTTTTTTTTTTTTAACAGGGCCGCGCCGGAAGAGCTTAACAGTGACTGGACATGCTGTAAAGGTGAGTTGAATATGTAGAATGTATATAATGTTTATTTATTTGATGTTAATGTTTTGTACTAATTTTTTTTTTTGTTTGACCCATAGGTTAGTGATCTGAAGCAACATCTTAAAGGTAAGTGGTCTTAATTTATTGATTTTAGCTTAGAATTAGGGTCTGTGTATGTAGTTAGGACTGTAATTATTTTATTTTATTTTAGAATAAGGGTCTGTGTATGTAGTTAGGATTTTTTGTATATTAGATAGATAGGGGGATGTATTTGATATAGTTAGGATTTATTTTAAATTAAATAGATTGTATGTTAGATAGATAGGGGGTATTTGATTAGGACTATATGTAATATATTATATGTAATATATTATATTTAATATATTATATTTAATATATTATATGTAATGTCATGTATTGTATGTAATGTATGTAATGTATTATATGTAATATATTATATTTAATATATTATATTTAATATATTATATGTAATGTCATGTATTGTATGTAATGTATGTAATGTATTATATGTATTATTGTATTGTGTTTATCTGTCTTTCCTTTTCAGGTGTGTAATTTTTTTTTTTTTCTGTACTGTAGGTTTTTTTGTTTTTTGTACTGTAGGTTTTTTGTTTTCTGTGCTGTAGGTTTATTGTTTTTTGTAATTAGAGTGTTGGGGAGGTTTATTAGGGGGTAGGTAGTGTAGGTAGGTAGTGTAAGTGTTAAAAGATTAGTGTAGAGGGGGGTTAGTTTAGATTAAATGGTTTATTGGGGGTTATAGTGTAGTGTTTGTAGTTAGTGTCATGATGGTCCTTGAGGACCATCATGGCACTTATGTGGTTAATGTTGGGTTGTAACAGGCCCATAATGGTAATAATATACCCTTATGGGACTGATGGGGTTAAATAGAGCCTTATGGTGGTCTGTATTGACCACCATGAGTTAATGGGTTAATTTAGGCCTTATGCTGGTCTGTATTGACCATCATGAGTTAATGGGTTAATTTAGGTCTTATGGTGGTCTGGATTGACCATCATGAGTTAATGGGTTAATTTAGGTCTTATGGTGGTCTGGATTGACCACCATGAGTTAATGGGTTAATTTAGGCCTTATGGTGGTCTGGATTGACCATCATGAGTTAATGGGGTAATTTAGGTCTTATGGTGGTCTGTATTGACCACCATGAGTTAATGGGTTAATTTAGGCCTTATGGTGGTCTGGATTGACCACCATGAGTTAATGGGTTAATTTAGGCCTTATGGTGGTCTGGATTGACCATCATGAGTTAATGGGGTAATTTAGGCCTTATGGTGGTCTGGATTGACCATCATGAGTTAATGGGTTAATTATAGTTGCCTGGGGTTATTATTTTTAGTGCGAGTCCTTTCAGGACCTTTACGGTCCTTTGAGGACCCGCGAGGCGGGAAATTTAAAATTGAATTGCAGCAGGGTCACGATCGGTGCCGATCGGGGCCCCCCGCTGCAGGGGGTTTATATGGGGACACTTCGGGGGTCCCGATGGGGACCCCCAGCATAGAGGGGGGTTAATTTTAAGTGCCGCGGCCGGGATTGGCTAATAGTGTGCCGCGGTCCCTTTAAGGAGCCGCGGCGGGGAATTTAAAAGTTTTAAATGCAGCGGGGGGCCTGATCTATGCAGATCGGGGACCCCCCCTGCAATGGGTTTATGTGGGGACACTTCGGGGGTCCCGATGGGGACCCCCAGCATAGAGGGGGGTTAATTTTAAGTGCCGCGGCCGGGATTGGCTAATAGTGTGCCGCGGCCCCTTTAAGGAGCCGCGGCGGGGAATTTAAAAGTTTTAAATGCAGCGGGGGCCTGATCAGTGCCGATCGGGGACCCCCGCTGCAAGGGGTTAATGTGTGGGGGCTGCGGGGGTTCCTATGGACCCCTGCAGCAAGGTGTTCATGTGAGGACACTTCGGGGGTCCCGACAGGGACCCCCGCATTGAGGGGGGGTTCATTTTAGGTGCCTGGGGGGGGTTTGGAGTACCCCCCACGGCAATGCTTATGTGGGGGACTGCCGCGGAGGTCCCTTTTAGGACCCCCGCAGCACTTGATGAGGAGTGGGAGCCTGCGATATCATCTCGCAGGCTGTCACTCCTCATGTACATTTACGCAGTGTAGATACGTACGGCCCTGCTGCGTAGCTCACACGTTGCTCGCAGCAGGGCTAATTTAATAGCATTGTAAGTTAGAGAAACTTTGCAGTACGTAGGGCTTAAGTAGAAGCCTCTTATTTACGAGGCTGGAATTTAATAGGGCCCTGTATGTTTGCACTCCCTTGTAAGACAGTAAGGGAAACTACAGTTCAGTTATGCAGGGCTTCAATGAGAAGCTAGGACTTATTTTCTGTTTGGTTTATTTTCTGTTGTATGCTGACAAATAAACAGCACAAATGTGCTAAACATTTAAAGGGCTCCTGCTTTCTCCATTTTGGTGCTGGATATAAGGACACGGATCCTGAGAGTGACAGCGAATCTGTCACATTGTGTAAACATCTATGGAAACAAATATAGTTTCAGAAACTAAGATTCATATAAATAACCTTTGTTCCTCTTATATATCACATTGTATGAATATTATTGCATAAAAACAACTACAGTGATGCAGTTTCTTTTTGATCTCATTTTAGATAAACAAGACATGTTTATACTGCCATCTATGGGCCACCACAGATAAAATAGGTAATTAAACTACTATAGACATGTAAATTTCTCACAACTGCTCACTGAACTACTACCATAGCTGTGTGGGAAAAGAAAGAAAAAACGTTTTTTGCCCTTTTATATTTATTTTATCTTACTCTAAAAAACATTGGAATCATGTCTACTTGATTTTGCCCCCAGTCTACGATTGGGGGATCACTTTATTGTGCACCCTAAGCACTTAACCAGAGAAGACTTGTGAGAGGAGTCTCTTTGGCTTTGCACTACGTCAGATGAGGTAGGTGGCAGATGCTCCATCTCCTGACATGCATGACTATGGCCCTGTATATGATCTGAGTACACATCTTGGCCTTTTGGCTCTGATCATCACTGGTTTGGGGCAGGAGGTCTAGCTGGTGGCAGACCCACCCCTCAGCCTTCAGCCCTTCCATTCGTGATTGGGCTGTTGCTGCTATTGGGGGAGTAGCATTCCCTCGCACCTACAGCAATTGGTTAGTGGGCCGCTCTTTCGGCCTGGCAGATCACTCGTGGGCTTAAGCTGCCTGCTGCTATTGGGGGATTGCGCCTCCACTGCCAAGGGAGGCGATCCTTGAAATGGCCTGGAAAGGTCCCAGTATTCTGTACACTCTTCGTGTGGTGCTGGCTGACGAAGTACGTGAGAGTAAAGGTGTAACGGAACCCATAACTGTTTTTTCCTGTTTTATGGTTATGGTTAAAATATGATCACATTGCTGTACTGTAGATATGTTGTTTTATGTTCTACAGAATATATTGGCTCAGAATATTACAGCTACTAGGCTAATAGAAAATCCTATTACAGAGACTCCTCATAAGATAAGGAAGTCTATTGTATAAAGTGTTTTCATTATGAGACATAGAACAAAGAGAAGTATAATCTGATCAATGTCTGATTGTATCAAAGTAGCCAGGTAGCCTCAGGGAGGTGTGACCACACCTACTGTCTCTCTATGTGTATTGTGTGGCCAAATATGGGGGATGCGTATTGCCTGTGGAAAGAAATGTGTATATATATTTCTGCATAACAAAATAAAGACAGTATTCTTTGACTCCCAATTGAGTGTCGTCCAATATGGGAGGTTGGGACTGGTGAGACTGCAGTGCTTCTTGGATATTTTACCGTATACCAGCGGAGATACTGGACTTCGTGTTCCAACTCCGTTACATTTGATGGCAGCGACGGGATTCAAACCTCACAACAGACCGTTGTTCGGCAGTTACAGCCATTTGGGAAATTTGCTATTTCGTATGGAACCGAAAGGAAAGGGTATGTGAATATACCCGAACGGATAGTGAATGGGGACAGACTTTACCAACTTGAAACGGGCCAAGCTAAAAGAGCTATTGGAAGCAAGGGGAATTATTGCCAGCAATAAAACCAAAGCTACCCTTATTGCTGAACTCATGGAGGGAGACCGGGCAGCTGCTACAGCACCTCTTACGGACAGCACACAGAATGAGTTTTGAAGAGAACTCCAAAGCAGACTGGCTTTTTTCTCCCCAACGGCAGTGTGTATCCCAGGGAGCAGAAGGTGCTGTCCTTCCTCCCCAGAGGAAATGTGTGTATCCCAGGGAGCAGAAGGTGCCGTCCTTCCTCCTCAGCGGCAGTGTGCACCCCCAGGGAGCAGAAGGTGCCGTCCTTCCTCCCCAGCGGCAGTGTGTACCCCAGGGAGCTGAAGGTGTCGCCCTCTCCCCCCCAGCGACAGCTTACCCTAACAAGGGGAGACACCAAACTCCCAGACGGCGCAGATGGGACCGTGGTCTCTGTGCCTGACCTACCGGGATGCTGGACAGCCTATCCAGATCCCCAACTACCCTCACTGGGACAACCGTAGGAGGGGGTAAGTACAAATTCCCCTCCCCAGCTAACTCCTAATGTGGCCCCAGGGTTAACAGAGGAAATGTTAACCCCCACTGACCCCCACCTTTCCCTGGCTACAGAGCCGGAATATGTCCCAAGTACCCCAGCAAAAGAGCTGGCATCAGGGCAGAGTGCCGCTGGCCTCTGCCCCTCAAGTCCCCTCAGCGTGTTGTCCCATCCCCATAGCGAAATATCCAGGTGCCTGGTTAGACTTCCCCCCAAAGGGGAGATGTGTGACGAAGTGTCTTTCACACTTTGTCCTGTAGAGGACTTATTGCCAGCCTCCTGCCCTGCGACTATGGCCCTGGGACATATTGCCCTTTAAAATCAGTATTCGGCCATACCAGAGTGTATGTCACTCATTCTGGCCCTTTAAATACAGTGGGGTCATTTGGTACTTGCCCTGTGGGAGCGGTGATACCCCAGATAGCTATGCCATGGAGCCCATTCATATAATGGAAGACTATGGGAAAGACTTTAGCTACATGGCAATTGAACTGTGTGAATAGGATCTGAGCGATATTCGGTAGTTTTGTGCGCTCAGATCCCAGCTATCTGGGGATATGTGAAATGTCTGCGTGTTATGTGTAAAAGGTAACTTTATGTATTTTAAAGTGGTTTATGTTTTTTTGCAACCATGTGCTCAATGGAGGTTGCCTCTATCCCTGGATTGGATTACTTTCCCCATTGTCTCCAGTACAGAGGCATCTGTAAAACCTGTTTGTAAAATGTATTTTCCCTCTCCTTGAAATGTATATTGCTGTGAATGCTGTATGAAGTGTGCGTTTGTTTTGTTCTTGAAATGTGAGTAAAGGTGAATTGCAGTAATGCTGATGGGTTGTCAAACTAGAGAATTGGCCAACAAATACTTTTGTCCGGACATCCCTAGGCCGATCCGTTGGGATCAGTATGCCGGCTTATGGTCACAGGGGAGGTGTGTAACGGAACCCATCACTGTTTTACCCTGTTTTATGGTTATGGTTAAAATATGATCACATTGCTGTACTGTAGATATGTTGTTTTATGTGCTAAAGAATATATTGGCTCAGAATATTACAGCTACTAGGCTAATAGATAATCCTATTACAGAGACTCCTCATAAGATAAGAAAGTCTATTGTATAAAGTGTTTTCATTATGAGACATAGAACAAAGAGAAGTATAATCTAAATGTCTGATTGTATCAAAGTAGCCAGGTAGCCTCAGGGAGGTGTGACCACACCTATTGTCTCTCTATGTGTATTGTGTGGCCAAATATGGGGGATGTGTATTGCCTGTGGAAAGAGATGTGTGTATATATATTTCTGCATAACAAAATAAAGACAGTATTCTTTGACTCCCAATTGAGTGTCGTCCAATATGGGAGGTTGGGGCTGGTGAGACTGCAGTGCTTCTTGGATATTTTACCGTATACCAGCGGAGATACTGGACTTCGTGTTCCAACTCCGTTACAGAAGGATTAGAGCACATTCAGTGCATTGTGTTGGAGGGAATTCTTGAGATGGCTCGCCGTAGCATTTTTGTGTCCAGGAGTTTGCACAATGTGGAATCTGGACATCCGTGAGTTCCTCTTATGATATTGTGATGAGGTGACGGGAGGTGACCAAATGTACAAGTGGTTCAGCAACAGAAGATTGTAGTCTGGTTTTCTCCAGATGAGGCAGGCATTGAGGGACTACATCATTCGCCCCAAAATTTCCAAATTGAGAAGACGCGCCGAATGCAAGTCATTCGTACTGATGCAAGATGTCCAACTTGCAATAATTGTGGGCAGCCTGGTCATCGTGCTGCTGACTGTTTGCTACCTAAGTGATGCGACCAACTGAGGCGGCAGTGTCCTATGAGATTTGGTGACGCAGATTCTTCTTTTTGAGAATCTTCATTATTTTCCATTTCTTACAGGAGATTTCAATTATATTCTCAATTCTTCGGATAGAGTTGGCCTTGAGGGAAAGTATTCAGTGGATGGCTCTGGGAAGATGTTGTTGGATATTGTAAAAAGTTATGGGTTAGTTGATGCTTTTCACTTGAGTGGCTGTTGCCCAGGTGATAAAGGGTTTACCTTTTTATAGTGATAAAAGCAATGTGAGATCCCATATTGATTTTTGGTTTTTGTCCAAATCCGTTAATTTAGAGTCTATGGATGTGGTGCGGATGCCTTTTTTGACCACGTGATACTGAAGTGCAAGGTGAGTATGGAGATGGAAGGGAAGTTTGGGAGAGGTGTGTGGAAGTTGAATGTTGGATTGTTGGAGGATGATGAGGTGAAAGGTCAGTTTTTGGAATGTATGATAGGTGGTGTGCTAGGAAGTCAAGTTTTAATTTATGGTAGATTGATGGGGTTGGGTGAAGAATGAATGTAAGAGGTTTTTTGTTAAAAAGAGTTGTGAGAAGGCGAGACTGGAGTGAATGGAGTATGAGAGTTGGAGTAAGAGGCTAGCATATTTGTATAATTTGAGGTGGGTGTTTATGTGGATGAGGAGATTGAGGAAGCAAGGACTGGGGTAAAAAGGTGTATGGATGAGAGAGGTAAGAGGACTGTTTTTCAGGTGAGAGTGGAGTATATGGAGAAGAATGAAAGGTGTTATAAGTTTTTATTTAAAAAAGTGTTTCAGGGGAAAGATTGGTATGACTGGTGTGTTGAACAAGGATGGATGTGAGGTGATTGGGAAAGATAGGGATTTGGATGTGGTGCATGACTTATTTTGACTTGTTTGCTGAAACGGAAGTTGATTTGGAGTTGCAGAGAGAGTTGTTGGATGAGATTGAGGTGAATTTGGGTGTTGATGATTGTGAGTTGGTGAGTGGTCCTTTGTGTATGGATGAGTTGGCAGCAGCTGTGAAAGGTAGTAACAAAGGAAAGGTTCCAGGTAGTGATGGATTGCCAGTTGAGTTTTATAAATGTTTTTGGTGTAGAATTCGTGACCATGTGTTAGCGGTTGCTCAGGAGGTGTTGTGTAAGAATGTTTTGTCTGAGTCAATGTGTAAAGGAGTGATTGTTTTGTTGTATAAGAAGGGCGATAGGAAGCATTTGAGAAATTGGAGGCTTCTTACTTTGTTGAAGTTGATTGCACTCATATTGGCTGTAAGCCTTTATGAGGTGATGGAGAAAGTGGTTGGAAAAGAGCAAGTATGTGCAGTCTGGAAGGCAGATTGCGGAGAGTTTGAACTGTTTGAGTGTATTCTGGTATTGTGTGATTCGTAAGCAGCCGGTGGCGATTACAAAGATTTATTTTGAGAAGGTGTATGATCGCGTGGTGCATAGTTTTATATATAAGTTTTTAGGTAAAATGGATTTTCCTGTGGTGGTGTGTAATTGGTTGAGGTGTTTGTATGATAAATGTGTAAGTTGTGTGCAGGTGAATGTTTTTTTGACTTAACAGTTGTATGTCCGTTCTGGTGTGAGGCAGGGGTGTCTGTTATACCCTGTCTTGTTTGTATGCATTATTGAGCATTTGATAGAGCGGTTGAGGAGAGATAAGGTTGTCGAGATGTGGATGTGTCAGGGAGTGGTGGTCGTAGTGTTAAAGTGTTTGGATATATGGATGATGTGACTGTGGCGTGTAAGTCACAGTCGGCATTGCAGATAGTTAGATAGTGGAGTGGAGTGTTTTTGTATGGTGAGTGTTTTTAGGGTAATTGGGAGAAGTGTATGTGTAAATTCTTTGGTCATTGGAGTGTGCCTGAGAGGTGTGGTTGGCCTGTTGAACATGGTGCAATTGATGTGTTGGGTGTTAAGTTTGCTGAAGATTTGCGGGGTATTGACAGTTGGGAGGATGTGTTTGTAAGGGTTCAGAAGAAAATTAGTTTTTGGATGTTGCTTAGTTTGTCAATGGAAGAAAAGGTGTTGATTGGGATGGCAGTGATTGTTCCTATTTTGTTTTATTTGAGTGTTGTCCCCCCCATAGAGTGCCGAGGAAGGCTGTTTGTTCCCTTTCTTTGTTTTTTGGGGGTCTGGAATGGAGATGTTGAGATATGCGGCTGGGAATGTGTTGCAAAGAACGGGTTTGGGTGTGAGTGATAATAGTGTAAGCCTGTGTGGTTTGTAGATCCTTGGCATTTATGTGGTAAATGAGAGGTGGTTTGGTAAGTTTGGTTGAGAGCAAGTGAAGAGGGATATGTGGTTTGATGGACAGAAGTTTAGGATGTTTTTGAAATCACAAGAGTTGATGGTACATTTGGGTGGTTTAAGTGAAGCTCAGAGTTTGGTTGTGTGGAAGAATGTGTTGGATAACAGTGTTACGAAATGTGGAGAATGTTGTGCACTTGTTTTGGATGTGTGGGTTTGCCAAAGAGTTGTGGAAGAAGTTGGGAAAGGTGGTGTGCCAGTTTTTTCGTTTTCAATGGTGATGTATGGGTTGTGTGCACTTGATAAAAAGAGAGCTTGAGTGCTGTGATTATTGCTTTGTTATGTGAAGGAAGTGTTGTGGAAAATCATACTCACATTCCACTTCCCACTCCCTCTCGCAGACATGACACCAAGAAAAACAGTGTCCTCTGGTAATTTTCTCATGAGTAGAGTTTATTATAAAAAAAATGTGGATTAGTAGCAAACCAACATGGTTGCCACTAATTCACTCACTGGACTGCTACTGACTGAAATATAACAAAGACTTTTATATTTGTTTACAGAAGACAATGAAATAATCCATCTAGCAACATGGTATGACCCACTAACAATCAATGACATTTTATTTATATATAATATCCAATAAGAATATAGCACATTCTTAGGTAATATCTATGCGTACATATACTTTATATGATACACTTGTGCGCAGTACATAACACTTATTAGACCATGGAGATGAGTGAAAAAACATTTTTATAATGACTAAAAACCTATGTACGGTCTCTAAATGAAATTGCCAAGTCAGGGGTCATGTAGACTTAACTATTTCATACCTAATGCCTTTCAATGGAAAATTACTGGTTTAATGCTTATATCCCAACCAAATATCACACTAACTGGAAAGAGTGCTAATTGTGTATATATATATATATATATATATATATATATATATATATATACGCTAAAAATGTAAGAATATTTGTATCATTTCACCAACAGAAGTTTTGTGGGATGCTCGAAATATTTTAGTTTTTCGAACAAATGAATTGTCTGTTGATGAATGTGTGGCAATGGTGCGTGGGAAGATTGTTTTCGTATTTTTGTATAGATAAGAGAAGGTCTGGTGAAATAGATGTGGAAGGTGTGTGGAAGACAAAAAAGTGGCATAATTGCTGTGTTTCAATGGAGGGTTTTAGACATTTATGGACTGGTAAGATATACAAAGAGACTGTGGAAGGGATAGAGTAGTGGACCGTGTTAGTATATTTTAGGGATAGTGGTGGGTGAAGGGTCAGTATAGTTTAGCTGGTAGGTTTTGTGTTAGGGTGAGATTTTAGGATCTGCATGGTGTGCATGGTTGTTTTTTATGTTTTCTGTGTTTTTGTAATTTTTATGTGTTAATATTAATAATGTGTTCTTTTTCTTTCTCTTACAGGTCCTTTTAAAGGACAATACGATGGAGGGACAGCAGGAGGGACAGACTGCAAGGGACAGTGGCATTATTCTAGAATCAGTGGTGGGTTAAGGGAGAGTTTAGTTAAGCAAGAAGGGATAGTTTGGTGTTTGATGTTTTTTGATTGTTGTTGTATATTTTCTTTGAGTTTTAGTTTACAATATCCAACACTTGTTTTCCTTGATTTGAGTGTTAAATTCATGTGTTTTATTAAAAAAAAATTTTTTTTTCAGAAGGCCAACTCGTGACCAGAAGAAATCTCTTGTATTATATACAGGCAGACCCCGCTTAACACTACCCCGTTTAACACTGATTCGCTATAAAGCTGTTTTTGCCGTGTAACACTGATTTGATGCTTGTGTACCATTCCAAAACAAGAGCCATGGAAGGAATTTTAAAATCGAGTTTACCTGTGATTTACCCTATGTTAAAATTGACCCGTTTAACATTGTTTCGTTTAGAAGGTCTTCTAGGAACACAACTACAGAGTTATAAGGGGTTTGCCTGTATTTATATATATATATATATATATATATATATATATATATATATATATATATATATACGCTGCTTAACGTTACCCCTTTTAGCTTTGTTTGCTATACCGCTATTTTGACCTGCAACTCCCTGTTTAATGCACTGCCTCGCTATAATGCTGTTTTTGCTGCCAAACCCCTTTTAATGCTCTGATTCTCAAAAAAAAAAACGAACAGAATCCAGGCTGACCCAGAAGCTTATATTTCTGCTAATGTTCAGTTTGTGTTTGTTTAAAGTTCATATAAAACATAAAAAGTTTACATTTCAATTGCATTTGTGTATTTTTTTTACATGAGTTCCCCTAACCCTATCTTCCCTATGTTGAACTGCCCCGTTTAGAGCTGTTTCGCTTAACACTCCTATTGCATGGAACCTATCTACAGTGTTAAATGAGGTATAGCTGTATATGTGTATATAGTTGTGTAGTCTATAGTATTTTTTTTATTTTTTTTGTATATACATTTTTATGTACCTTATTCAGTGATGTAACTTTTTTATTTTGATTTATAGTATTATTTGTAGATAGTCTTTTTATGTAATTAGTGAGTGATGGGTCAGGTCAGGTTTTTTTAATGCGCTAACTTTTTTATTTTTATGTATAGTCATGTTTTGTTATGTTTTTTTTATTTTTTTTCAAGTAATTTAACTGTTTTTTTCTGACATATATGTGGTTGTAATATTTGTCAGTTTGTTTTTTTTCAAGTGCTGTAACCGTTTTTTGTTTGTTTGTTTATTGTGTTGTAAAGTTTAAAAGCTCTATTAAAAAAAAAAAAAAAAAAATATATTCATATCAGAACAGATTACACAGGTCTGAAGCCCAGTCATTGATCTCGCATTGCACTCCAGCCAGGTCAGTCCCTAAAGGGAAGATCTAAGAAAACTAACAAAATCTTGATTTGTTAAGAAAGAAGAAAGATTTCACAGCTCAGGAGATATACGGAAACCTGCGCCAACTCCAGAGAGGACTGTAAGAGAGCTCATCTGACCCTGGTCCAGCAGACTCAAACAGATTTCCAGCTCCTGGGAAAGCAATAGGAAACCTGTACCCTACAGCACCATCTATTGGCAGACCAGAGATGGATCTGCAAGAGACCTGTACCCTACAGCGCCCTCTATTTGCAGACCAGTGACTGAGAACTGCAAAATTCAGTGCCCTCTATTGTCAGACCAGTTACTGGGATCTGCAAGAGCTCAGCTGATCCTCAGGGCCCAGCACTTTTAAACAGCCCACCTTACCTAAGAAAAGTGCAGAGCAGAAATGGCAGTCGCAGCAGCCATTGGAACAGAAAAGAAACTCAAGCATCATTGAGTACCAAGGTATCTGAGGCACAACCCCCCACTGACTAGAGCTGCAGTTCCTCCTGTCCTCCAGCCCAAGGGAACAGCAAGCAGGACATGCTCCCTAAAATGGAGCCATGGATGAGACCGTCAGTTACTATGCAGCTGAAGGAGGTGGAAGGTCAGCGCCACCAGATGACCGAGGAAGTCTTTTGCAAGAAGATGGTTAAGAACTGTGGCTTCTCATCCTCAAAAGTAATCTCCATACAGGACCATTGGGGCTTGCAGGAGATACTACTGGAAGATGGCGCGTGCCAAATCCCAAGAAAAAAACTTCTCCTTTCACATAAAATGCCATATCCAGAAGTAAGAAAGAAAGATAAAGATTAGAATGAGGAACCCCTTCACCTCAGGGAATGATCTCACCACCTTTCTGAGTCAATTCTGCACCGTGGTGAAGAGCCCTTCAAGATCATAAACCGTGTGGGATTTTGGACGGGAAAATTCTCCACCATTGTGAGCCGACCCTGATAGGGGGCCCATCACCTCCCGTCCTCCTTTTCCGTAGGAAGCTTAAATGGGACACTATAACTTAGCAGACCAGCCCATGACATGCAGGAAACCAGGGGAAGGAGTTCACCCAAAAAAAGTCTGCCTAAACTGCAAAGTCACGGGGCACAAGACAAAAAACTGCCCCTGGAAAAAGACCTGCAACCTCTTAGGAGAAGAACTTTTCCAATGCCTCAGACCCCAGCTTGTTATCACCATGGCAGTGGTGATGGGTGGTGACTTCAACTGCCTGATTGAGGAAGGAGGTAGGAGTACAGATAGTTTTGGAAAACTAGATGCTAGCTCCAGGCTCCTGAAGGAGATCATTGGGGAGGTATCCTTACAGGACATGTGGAGAAAGGAGCTAGGAGTACCTATAGCTCTGGGAAACTAGATTCTAGCTCCAGCTACTGAAGGAGATGATTGGGGAGGCATCCTTACAGGATGCATGGGATCCATGGGGGGCAGGCTCTGTTAACTATACTTGTAGCCACCCTGATGGTTCAGTGCGTTATAGGATTGGCTTCCTCCTCACTTCCAAAGCAGTTAAACATAGGCAGCATGATATGGTCCCGTTTCTTCTCTGACCACAGGGCCATTCGGTTGCTGGGAGACGTGGGCAAGGGGTTCGCCTCTGGTCCGGGCTCTTGGAAACTGAAATGTGCTCTGTTGAAAATGGAGGAGATAGTGAAGGAATTCAAAGGACTGAATGGCAAGATGAGAAGGATTTGTTCCCACCATAACTCAGTGGTTGGAGTTTGTTAAGGTGAACTTACTCAGTTTTTTCCAGGCATGTGGCAGGTGTCTGGCAAGAGACAGAAAGAGTGACTTCAAGGCGCTACAAAACCAACTTCAGACCCTACAAGACCTGGAGCTGTGTGGCTGGGATTTTAGAAGGGAGTTGGAGGAAACTAAAAAGAGCCTGAAAAGGCACTTTGAGGAGAAATCCAGACACCTTATCTTCCGTTCCAAGGTGGAGCACCTGGAAAAAGGTGAGAAATGTACCTCTTTCTTTTTCAGGAAGCTCCATTAGTGTACACTCCCATGTTAGAGCTTGACAACACAGGCATGATGAGATAATGGAAAGAGGCGGTCATGAAGTTGGTCCTAGACTTCTACAGTGATCTCTACTCTCCCAAAGAGATGGACAACACTGCTTCAGAGAGGTTCCTATCAGTTATCCCTAACTCTGTTGATCCCGCAGGTACCGCAACTATGGATGCCCCCTCATGTTGGAGAAGTTGCAAACAGCCACTAGATCCTTTAAGTCCAGCAAGACCCCTGGCAGTGACGGCCTACCAGTGGAACTTTATGTGAAACTGGAACCTCATCGGCCCGGGCTTGCTGAAACTGTATAAGGAGATGAAAATTCATCCACCCAGATAAGACCTGTGGTATACCAGGGCGCAGAATAGAAGATAGCCTCACTATCATCAGAGACACCCTCCATTACATGCAAGATCGCTGTGTACATGCAGCCCTGGTCAGCCTAGATCAGGAGAAGTCCTTTGATTGGGTGTCTCACCGATTTATGGGCAAGGTGCTGCAGAGGTTCGGTCTGGGGAAGTTGTTCTGTTCCTATGTCAGCCTCATGCACAAAGATATTGTGAGCACAGTGCTGGTAAACATTTGGAAGACTGATCGCTTCCCAGTCCTGTCTGGAGTCAGACAGGGCTGTCCTCTTTCACCTCTTCTCTTTGTATGTTGTATAGAGCTTTTTGCAGAGTACATCAGGAGGAGCCCAGAGATCAGGGGGATCATCGTACCGGGTCCAGGGAGACGACAGGTCAACTGCTCACTATAAATGGATGACGTTACCATCTTCTGCTCAGGTGAACAGTCGGTGAGGACACTGGTTCATGTGTATGAGGACTTCTGCAGAGCTTAAGGCGCAAGAGTCAACTGCGGGAAGTCAGAGACCATCCTATTTGGGGAATGGCACCTGACTTCTGCCCCACTACCCTTTCCCATCAAGGCCAACCTCATCAAGAGCCTGGGAGTCTGGTTTGGTGGAGATGGAGCGGCCCTGAAATGCTGAGCAGAAAGACTGGCCAGAGTAAACAAAAGTTTGGACTGTGGAGCCTCAGAGACTTTTTTTATGGAGGGTAAAATACTTATGCTACGGAGTTAGATCCTTCCAGTGCTACAATACGTTGCCCAAGCCTGGCCCCCCTTGTCAGCGGTTTGTCGAGCAATCTCCAAGGAAGTTGTTTAATTCATCTGGGGCTCAATAATGGACAGAGTAAAGCGAACAGTGATGTGAAAGGAGCTGCTAAAAGGGGGCAAAGGAGTGCCCAATATCCCCACCATGCTGCAGACTTTCTCTGCATGCAACTGCAGGAGTGGCGATATCCTGTTTTTTCTTGTTACCCATCTGGAGAGGGCTTGACTGGGACAAGTGGGACAGATCACATTATGGTTCTACGAGGATGTGGGATAGTTTCTTAGTGAGCACCAGCTTTACAGCATAAAGTCTGACCTGTGGACCCTAAAGATCATCTACAAACCTTTGAGCAGTAAGGACATTATAAAGTCCGTTCCTGGCCTCCCAGCCAAAACTGCTGAACTTGTTTGGGAGTTCAGCATCACACCTGTGCTGTGTCACAGTACAAAGAATGTATCAATGTTTTTTGTTGAAATTTATATATAGAGAATATAAAGAAAGAAATATATTTTTCAATAAAAAAGAGCATGATTTCTGTTTTTGGCATTGCATAATCTTCACAAGATTGAAGACCGAGGGGTTCCTCAGGTCCTTGAGGCATGGTCTTTTGGCTAAGGAACCATTGGAAGGACCTGGATAGAGTTGGTGGGAGCTGCGCCCCTAGGAGTTTTAGCTAGGGTGGACTGGTTGGTGGCAGCTGCCCCCCTAGCAAAGATCCTGTCCAAATTGGAGAGCTCCGTCCACAAGATTATGAACAGAGCCCCCAATCCTAGAGTGGGATGGAAAGATGGTCAACTGGAATGCCTGGCCCCTATGGCTGGAGCCAGATGACAATGGGTTCCCCAAGCCCCAAAGGAGGGGGACCTGAAGGCTTCACTGGAGCACAGGCTACATGGAGTACAGATTGCCATGATTTTTACACTGGACACTGTTCACTATGAGCACACCGTGGGCATTCAAGAAAATAAAATAATTCTGTCTACTTGGAATTTAAAAATGCTCTGAATTATCCAACTTACTGAACAAAAAATAAAACTATTTCAAAATCACCAGAAACAACATTCTTTCTTTCAGAACTAGCTATATCTAAGGTAGACAGACCTTCCTACCAAACAAGACCTGGAAAGCCTTTCTTGAAAATGAACAATTCACAAAAAAAAAAAAAAACACTGGATAAAAGTACTAAAGAGCTCTCACAACAAATCCTCCACTCAGTCAAAGGACAAGAAAAAACAAGAAGTCAAAAATCTCAAACAGACAGAAAACTCTTAAAATTTGGAAATTATGAATGTTAAACAACGAATCAACAACTTGAAGGACCAAGGAGAGAACGACAACAGAGCACGTCAAAACAACTTTTGAATCAGAAACCTTCCTGAGGAATTCACCACTGATCATTTAAGGAAAACTGTTCACCAGCTTTTTAAGGAGCTTCTTCCCAATACTTTTGATGAATTGCTCTTGATGAATTACATCCACAGACTTCCAAGACCACAAAGAATTACAACAGCCACAGCGAGAGCCATAATGCTACCAATGCATTATTTTATAACTAAAGAGAACACGCTCAAAGCAAATCATACTAAGGATTTCACCTTACAAAGCTTTCAAGATCTTTCACCAAAAACACTTGCGCTGGCGTGAATGCAGAGACATTACTGATGCCCTCAGAAGGAACGGTATCAGATATGCATGGGTTCACCTATTCCGCTTTTCGCTTACCAAGATGGCCAAACTTATATACTTCAACAGCTTGAACACAAAACAACTTTTCTAAATCGCTTGAAAATTGAACTCAGTTCTGCAGAACAAGAAAGAGAAACTTCATCTACTCAAGACATTTCAGATAAATAATTAGTTATTTTGAAACTGTTGAAAGAACTAACAACATTTAAAATGCAACTACCTGAACTCTAATGCTACTACCCTTGATAAGTTGATCTTATCAACTTCCTTGAAGAAAAATCTTTTTCTCTTTACAAGAAACAGACATCAGAAGTGATAAACAAATCTTTGCAATAGCTGAGACTTGATTTTGCTAGTAGAACAACTTTATAGGCTGGACCTATTGCTTGCACTTTCCTGAACAAGAACTTATATATCATTCACAAAAATTATAGACTATAATATAAGAATCTACACGTAGTGTATTCTTGATTTTGATAGTTGAAAAGGGTTGCTTTTTACAGGTACTTCAATATATGCTATTATTGTTGAAATTTTTTAACTTTTAATATGTTTTCTGTAACTTTTGTTAAAGAACTTGACTGTTTTTTCCTTAATAATTCTTAAAATTTTTGAATATAATTGAAGTTGATCCAATAACATTGTTCTAAGGTATCACACAAGCTTTAGGTAACCAATACATTAATTTTTTCTTCCAAAATTGTTACCTCATCCAAAATTATTTTGCTCTTTCAAATCAAAATATAATTATAAGATACTACCTGATATCACCTAAATCATTCTGAACTTAAAATTTACCAATATATTCAGTTTTACTAAAAATATAAGAATTCTTATAAAAGCAAGGTAACAACATAGCCCCGTTCTAAATTCAAACATGACTTTGGTTCTACTACACACTTAGACACAACATCACTCTGTTCTTGATTCTTTGTTTTCATCCTACTCTTTTCACTAATAACTCAAGAGTGAAATGTGACATAAAAGAAAATGTAAACATTAAGGACAGAGGATCAATCACCTACAACCACCTCCACATCACAAAACCTAGTTTACACATATATTCAAAAGAGGTAACTTAAAACCTCACATTGCCGCCCCTTATTCCCCAATTGTACTCCTTATTCTTGTCCTTGATGGCCTTACTGGACATTTAAAAATGTGTCCAGCTTTCTTTCCCTTCCCTTTAAGGACTCCATGGTAGTTAGAGGCTATTGGGGATATAATGGGGGTCTATTTAGACACCCCTGGTATCCAGTGGATTAATAGGTACCATGTACCATGTATGTGGTTTAATTAAGTGTTGTGGGGATCTGTTAAGGATCTCCGCGGCACAGGGTTAATCGTTAGATGCCAAAGTGGTCTGCAGAAGGTTAATAGATCCCGCAAGTGTCCTTCTAGGATCCTCATGGCTTTGGGATTAATTGTAGGTGGCGCGGGGGTCCAATAGAGACCACCTGTGGTGAGGGTTAAAATTAGATGCCATAGGGTTAATATTTTAGATGCCATGGGGTTGTTAATTGACCCCCATGCTTACGTAGATGGGGTGATCGGGAAGTGGGATCAATTTTGAGCAGGGAGGGGGGGGTGATCGTGAGTGAGCAGGGAATTAAATAATTGATAAAGCTGTTAAAAATGAAATAATGTAATGCAAAGAACAAAATTCAGAAAATCAGCAGCATGCTACCTCTTAGTCTAGCCACGACCATGCAGTAATTACATTTAAATGTTTAATGTGCAAATTATGAAATTAAACATTTCATGTGTGATGTACATGCCAATGAATAAATAAGTTAAATACAGGGGTGGACAAAGATATCTAAAACTTAGGAGCTAGGAAACTATTTTAGGAAACTACCTACTTTTCCAGTATATAACGCATTTTAAATATTTATTTAATAATCATATAAACAATATTTATTTCTACCCCATATTATTGCACCAAACAACCAGACCTATTTCAAAGTGCTTATATTTATATTTATTACACTTATTGGAATTACTGCAGCACACACAACTGATTTGTTACTCCTACAGGTGTTGGTAGAGCAACATGGGAAACAGATGCGCATGCGTTTGTGCACCCAGGGGGTGGCTAAGGAGTTTGTGCCTAGTGGTGCCACATATTTTAAACCTGACCTGCATATCATTTGTTCATTAATCTGAATGGAGAAAGAACTTATATAATAAATAATCAAATATAGAATCAACAATTTCTAGTTTGTGTTTATAACTTGCCATATTTTGTAAATTATACTCACTTTTTTGTTTATTATTCATTGCTCATTAATATTATATATGTGTTTGTGTCGCTCAGTAGTGTCCGACTCTCCGTGACCTCAAGGACCGCCACACACTTGGTATTTACGAAGTTCCACTTGGTATCATGGCAGAGATACTGGGTTGCCAGTTCCTTCTCCAGTCTGCCACAGCATACAACTCCTGATATTCCTAGGTGGTCTTCCATCCAAGTACTGAAGAGGCCCAACCCTGCATGGCATGGCGTCAAGGTGGTGTGAACTCTTGGTTCCTTGACGGAAATCAAACCCAGGTCACAGTGGTGAAAGCACCAAATCCTAACCACTGGACCACCAGGGAACCCCTCATTAATATTATCAATGTGCAAAAATTTACACTGCCATAAGTCCACTGCTGCTCTTCATTCAATCAATGCTGATCAGTGAATGATATCTCTTACAGGATAGTTCCTGCATTTATACCCCTGACTACATTATGATGTCACAGTTGATATCATAAAACATCCCAAGAATGTGGCCTAGCAACAAGATGCCTCAGCATCAAAATGCAGCACCAGCGGCCTAAAATATTGAGGCCATTTCTGAAATAAGCACTAGAAATAACTTAGCCATTCCTACAATTGTGTCTAGCTCTCATATTACAATATCATAACAATTTAATACATTTAAGAATGAAGTATATCTATCCAGTCTAATCTTTTTAGAAATATTAGTTAATCATTAATTCCAGAGACAACAAATATGGAACCGCATTATAAATATATACATTTATTAAGATTATTACCGGAATCAATGTCCTACCTAACTGTCATAGCCATGCATGCCATTTTTATTTGAAAATATGGTATATCCAACCTCTTTTTAAAGTTATCTATTGAATCTGCTGTCATCTGCTGTGGGGAGTACAACAAGCTTATTCCGAAGGTTAGTGGAGAACCTTTATTTATTATTATTATGGTTTATTTGTAATGCTCCAACATATTCCATAGATTCCATTATAGATTCCATATATATCCAGCACTATATATGGCAAAAACCAATAGCAATTTTAACACCCACAAGCTTACAAAATAAATGGTTTGAGTCTGGTACAGGAGGCAGGGCTGGATTAAGAACTTTAGAGGCCATAAGCACTTACAATATTTTTGTGCCTCAATATATATATATATATATATCTAATTCAAAATATAAATAATAAACGGTAACAATGTATATCATTAACCTCTATTATTACTATTTTACTATTATTTTTATTTTTGTATATATATATATATATATATATATATATATATATATATATATATATATATATATATATTGTAATTGGTTGCACCAGAGCTTTTTATGGGTTTATAACAAAGGGGGTGAATACATACGCACATGCCAATTTTCTGTTTTCTATTTCTAAAAAATAGTTTTATGTATATATTTTTCTCATTTCACTTCACCAACTTAGACTATTGTGTTCTGATCCATCACATAAAATTCAGATTAAATTAAATTTAGATTAATAAAACATTGAATTTAAGGCTGTAATGTAACAAAACAGGTAAAACATAAAGAGGGGTGAATACTTTTTCAAGGCACTGTAAGTTGGAAAAAAAAGGTGACAATATACTACTTTGTCACACTCCTTTCCCTTTACTTTAACCATTTGATTATTCCGTGTTATATTGATTGTGGCTTCTTGGTCCACATACAAATTCCTCAGGAGGAGGATGAGATGATCTGGTACTTCCATCTCTTTAAGGACTTGCCACATTTTGTTGTGATCCACACAGTCAAAAGCTTTAGTCTATGAAGCAGAAGTAAATGTTTTTCTGGAACTCTCTTTCTTTCTCTATTATGTAAGAAATTAATATATAATTTCCATAAATCATAAGTTCTTTGGGCAAGGTCAATAATCGATCAATAAATCAAGATACAGTTACACAATGGGTTTAGACAAAACAGATAACAGACAAGAAATATTAAGACGATATTTACAAATATAATACTTAGATGAATTCTACATTATGTAATATAAAGATACAGTATACTACCCCTTATGGTCAGCTTTATCTTCTGGGTCCATCTATTTAGGCTTCAGGTCAGGGTTCACACCGTGGCTTCTGCTTTGCTCAACTGGGCACTTCTTCCTCTTTTTGCTCTCTCCTCTGGACTGCTTCATGGAGGCTCTCTCAACTTGTGTCCTCTCTTCCATAGATTATAGGCTTTTTATATCAGATTTTTGAATTTGTCCCACCTCCTCTATACATCATTCATGGTAATAAGTTGGATTTAGACTGTTGGTTTACCTACAGGCTGTAACACTACACCCATCTAGGGCCCACACAGCTGTTGCCAGACAGGTTTAAACTAATTACAGTCATACACATATATCAAATATAAATTAATATATATTTGTGGGAATAATACCAAAAAGACAGAAGGTATAATGTTTTGATACAAACATACAATTGTAATAACCAATTATTAACACTAGAGTTGTATATAATAAGTTATATTTAGAAAATACACATTGGAGTCATGTTAAAAAATGCCTGTAAATAAGCCATATTTTACAATTATCCAACAGACATGGGCAATTTGGTGAGTAGCATGCCTTCTGGGTGGAGCAAGAGGGAGTTAGGTCAGGATGATTCATTAGCTGGAGACCAAGTTGGGAAGAACCAGCAGGGCCCGACAGACATGTGTGGGACGATGTGCCGTTTTACTGTGCAACTGTTCCCCATCAGGGAGAACAACTGTGGAAGGCTGTTAAACATTGGGTTGTCCCCACAAAGTTTAGGGCTAGGCTACTGGGTGCCCTGGTGGTCCAGTGTTTAGGATTCAGTACTTTCGCCACTGATACAATGGTTCAATTACAGTCAGGGAACAAATACATCACATCACCTTGAAGCCATGCAGGTTTGGGTTTGGTCAGTCCTTGGATGGGAGATCACCTAGGCATATCAGGAGCTGTTGTATGCTGTGGCCAACTGGATAAGGAACTGGCAACCCACTCCAGTATCTCTGCCATGAATACCAAGTGGATCAGAATGGTGTTTTGTCGTCCATAAGGCTAACTGCGTCTTACTCAGGCCTTCTAATGGCCAGTGTATAAAGATGTTACCAAATACTGTAACACTTGAGATACTTGTCAGCACCTTGTTCAGTGTGGAAGAACCGGGCCCCCCTTACAATCCCAAATGATTATAGGATCTCCTTTAAATGTGTGTCCATAGATATTGTGGGACCACTGACTAAACCCAGTCCTTCCTTCACATGCCAGCAAGGTAATGCTTAATATCCTACAATCTCGGCTCCAACAATATATGGACCGGAAACTAAAGCTATGGCAAGCTTGGACAACTTAGTAAAATGTAAAGATCTTACTCTATCAACAAAGGGCCTCTTTGTTAGAACTATACTATTCCCAATAGTATTATAGGAATGTGAGAGCTGGACTATAAAGTAGGATGAATTGTGGTGGAAACTGCGAAGGATGAATTATGGTGGAAACTGCTTGGAGTCCCTTGAACTGCAAGAAGATCCAATAAATTAGTACCTTAGGAAATAAAGTCAAACTATTTCCTGGAAGGTGTGATCATGAGGCTGAAGCTCAAATATTTTGGCCATATCATGAGAAAACAGGATTCCCTAGAAGAGTCTCTGGGAAAGATTGAAGGTACACAAAGAAGGGAATGACAGAGACAAAGATGGATAAATTAAGTGAATGAAGTAATAAACATGATGGAGGTTAGAGGCTGACAGATGTGCCTGGCATGCTGCAGTCCATAGAGTCACGGAGAGTCTCACACGACTGAATGATTAAACAACAAGAAGAGACTACAGGAAGCTTAATGAGAAGACAGGAATGGATGCTTATCCCATCCCCAGGGTAGATTCAGGTTACATTTCTTAGGATGGGCCTTGTACCTAACCAAATTGGACTTGTCGGAGGGCTATTGGCAGATTATGCTAGCTTTCATCACTCATTTTGGCTTTTACCAATTTACAGTGATGTCATTTGGAATGAAAAATGCCCTCTCCAGTTTCCAAAGACTTGTGAACCAATTGCTGCAGGAGTGTTATACTTATGCCTATGGGTACCAATTTAATATTACCATATTTATCAAGACATGTGATGACCGTCTGATGTCCTGGGCTGCATCTATAGAGCAGGTCTGACTTTTAGACCAGACAAATGCCAGTTTGGGAAGGGAAAAGTTCAGTACTTGGGATATTGTGTAGATAATGGAAAGATTTGTCCTGAGCGAGCTAAGGTAGAATCTATAGCTAGGTGGCTCCCCCCTTAGGTTAAGTGGCAGATTATGGCATTCTTAGGAACAGCAACACCAGGCTGGCCATTTGGCCCCCTTTCCCCATCCCTTGTGCTGTGGGTATTGTGGTCCTTTAACCCATGGCACCTCTAATCATAGCCATAGGGGTCCCTATCGACTCCCATAGTAATCCAATGTATAACCAGCACCTAAAATTAACCTGATACCACTGTCTCCTTATCAAGCCTCAAATCCAACAAACTTTATGTGTTAGCTCCTTCACAATGTCAGATTTTAGGCATCCAGCCTGCTCAGAGGAATTTGTGTGCCTTTATTTTATTTTGTGCACTCAAAGAGACTTCTGGCTTGACTTCTGCAACACTGGATATCATTCTGGGAGGCTTGTGATAGAGATCTGGAAAATAATTATGGCAGATACACTCAGAGTTTAAGATATTAGTGACATTTGGGGCATTGGATGGGATCTCTTGGAGGTTAGATTTCCATTTGTGATGTAATCAGTCGACAGTGTTTTAATAGTGAACTTTTATTGTCCTCAGGTAATTGAATTCATAGATAATTTAAAGCTACTTCTTACTACTGAAATGGATATTTTTTTTTTAATGAATCAAATCCATTTCTGAAACATGTAAACTTAAGGCTTGAGTTTTACTTATATCCAGTCTATCTAGTTAGACAGTTCTGAGTTTATTTAAAAATAACAATTAAATATAAGGTTCCAGAATCATTAGAAACCCATTATCCAGAGAAAGGGAAATGTGATGGATGTCATAACCTGTTTCAAACTTTTTTTTATAACAAACTTGGCCAAGGCTTCAGTGTTAAAATGTAACAAAATAGGAAAGGCCTTGGCATTTTCCATTAGACATTGCTATAGGATTAAAACAAAAATCCAACCCCACAAATTCCCAAATGACCCTGTCAAACATCTTTTTGGCATCAAGTGACAGGGACAAAATAGGAAAAGCTGAACATTGGCAGTGTGTAGGTATATTTAATACTCTCCATGTGCAGTTGTCTGTTTGCTTATTTATTACAAATCATACTTGATCTTCTTTAAATTATAGCAGGGATTAAAAGTGCAATTCTATCAGCCAAGATTTTAGTAAATATATTTCTACTAGTGACTTGCCCGTCAAAAAATTACGGCAATAAGATTGTAAGGGCGGTAAATTTTGTTGGTGTTCCAAGATGCTTCGGCGCTAATTGTGAGCTTCGCCTACTATTTTGAAGTAATATCTGCAGGAAGCATTGTGCAGAAGAGCTGGCAATCTGTTTTCATGTTGCTGCAGCATACAATGTGTCTTTTGAGTGCTGTGGAGCTGCTGTGTAAGTGTGAGCAATGTGTGCAGTGTAAATAGTGTGCCTGCGCGAGCCAAATCCGTTAGGGTATCTGTGTACTTCTGCATTGTGTAAGTTAGTGTTGTAAAATGGCGCCTAATGTGTGGTATGCGTCTGTGGCTGATTTGGCGTCCTTGTTCTTGGATTGCATCCATCTTTTTGGGAAAATCCATGGTGTTTGGTGGTGTTTTGCGTCTGTAGAGTCCTGTAGCCTCGTTTTCGTTTTTTTCTACGCCCATTTTTTATCTTGCTTAGGGGATTTTCGGGTGTCTAAACTCTTGTATTTCAAGTGAAATTGAGGTGTAACTTTAGTTTTCTAGGTCTTGGGTGCCCCCCTTGCTGTAGGTAAGCTTTTTATGTATTTGTTGTGTGTATTTATTGTGTTTTTAATGTTTTCATCTGCACGGGTTTTGGGCGGTAAGGTCGTATTTTTGCGAGGTCGTAATGTTTTTTTTCTAAGATCTGCGTCTCGTATTTGTTTCTCGTAAGTCCGTAAATTTTGCGAGGTCTTTTTCTTCTGGTAATTTTACACAATTTATTTACTAGTAACCTATACACTCTATTTCCTTTAAAAGAATATTTTACGTGTAATATACTTAAAGTAAAATCAGCTAGTTTCTGTAATGCTTTCCATATACATTTTTTTAGTACTTTTTTGGGCTCTACTCTCATTTTCTAAACTATTTAACTTATATGAAACTCCTTTAATGTAACAACTCAAATTGTTCTTTCATGTGATGTTATAGGGATGCATAGAACTCTATGGGCACTCCATGTTCTCACTAGTGAAAAGTCAGGAGACTTATTCATTTTAAAATACTCTTTAAATACCATGAAAGCAATGTTCTTTATCTCTATATTACTTCTCCTTCCCCAGAGTGCTGTAGATCTCATCCAGAAAAGCAGGTTGCTCAGCAATAGTCATTGCTGCTTCTTTTCTCCTGAGGAAGTGCCCACTGGTCGCCACCATTTCTAACACAAGATTATAACATGAGGTCCCGTCTGTTCACTAAAGACCACCCACTGCTCAGTTAGGTTCTCTGCACATCCTCAGCATTTCAGTGAGGGGCTTCTCCAAACTGTCCACTTATTCAGTAGCTTGTCCTTGCTTAACCGATCCTGAGACCAGTTAGGCAACACATGGCTCGCAAGAGAGTCTTTCTGTAATGAAATACCTGCTGTTGGAGTGTTTGGCGCATCTCACCGCTCCCAATGTTGGATCCAGCATCACATCCAAATTGATAGGCCACAAACCACCATGTGGCAGTCAGGGCTGTGTGGAGTATTCCCTTGGCACTGGGGCTCTAGGCTAAGGGATTCACTGCACTGGTGGTGCATGTTTGGATCTGGGTATTCTCACTGTACTATAGAGGTGGTTCTTTCAGTGTACTGTATAATGGGTGCATTATATTTGTGGGTAACAGCTTGTTATAATGGTTATATTAAACATTAGGGTCTGATTCATCTTTTGTAGAGTTAGATTGATATAACAAAACATATTTCTCCCCTATATAGTACCATGAGCTAAAATAATTAGTTTGCACTTCAAATTTGTTATAAACACACAGAATAAGCTAAGCACCTGACAGTGTGTGTTATGCATCTTTGACTTTGTAATATTTTAGGCAAATGATCCTTGAAAGTGGTCACTCTAAGATTGTGGTCTCCTTGATCACTGGGCTTATGGATATCAACTTTTGTTCAGGGCTGAATTGCTTGAAATTGTGGACTGGAGTATTCTTTTTAGTGGGGTCAGACAGGCTGGTACAATGAACATAGTACAAACTAAAGCCTTTGCATTGATGGGTCGATGACTTGCATCAAGTAAGTTGATTCTTTAATTGTATTTGGTTGCAAAGGCAATTAAAAAAATACATGGAATGGAACATTAACTCTTCAAGTGAAGTGTATCTCCTGTTTACCAGTGTGCTTTGTGTGCATCCTCACACTGTTTTGTATCATTGCTGGGCACCCCAATTATGTTATCCATTATTCAAAGGGAACATAAGTGTGGAGGCCTAAGATTGTCATGATTAATTCTGGCAGGAAACCCTCTAAGTTGGCATTAGTCTTGACAGTCAATATCCAAACAAGATTATGATAATCCAACTCTTGATTTCAGCCTCCTTTCACCTTTAGCTTTGTGACCCCTAGAAACCTATTTCTACCCCCTCCTTTTGTCCGTGACCCTTAACATTTAGATTGCAACTGAACTGAGGAGCCGGCAACTGAACTGGATACCAGTTCATGGGATGGTCCTTATTACTCTACCTCCTTCATGTGGGTCCAGTTGAACCATTACATGACTGTTCCTCTGCCCTGTGCATGTCATTAGCTGGGTATGTTCTTGCTGTTTCCATATATATATTAAAGTATTATATGATTATTATTGATTGTAATGTTTTGCCGTCTGGGTATTTATACTGCATGTCGGAGTCGCTTGATTGTCTAAATAAGCTAAATGAAAGAGTGAGTGCCTGGCAGATGAAGAAAACTAGGCCTCATTGGGGAGTAGTGATTGCAATTTTATATTACATATCTCAACACAATGATTGGCACCAGGTCTCTCATTAGATATATCACAACTTTTGTTTTAGTTTTTGGAGAGTTAAGAACAGGTACAAAGGCAAAACAGCTCATATTGGCTACCACTGTCTGTCATTGCCAATGTAAACAGAGTTGAAGGTACGGATTAATTATGCCAAAAATGGCAACAGCCCTAAGAGTGAAGAACAACCAGAATTGTATATCAATTGATGATTTGGGCCAAGAAATAGACTACTTCAGTTCAAGTGATTAAAAAAAAAAATCTTCAGTATACCTTAGTAATAAAGGGCAAATGCTTTATTATAAAATTGTACTCTTGTAGAAAATTGGTCAACATTTGAAGCAATGGTACAAGGCCTAAGTATGCACGCTGATAATTAAGTACTATCTTATGCTAAGAGATATTTTCAGCCTCACTGTCCTTTTGTGAATATAAATGGCAGAACCTTTTCTTGCCTATACACAAAGCAAATTAACATTTAAATGAAATATGTTTATTTTCTTGAGCTGTTCAGCATTTTCTAATATTCATATTATAAAAGGACAAGTTGTTAACTACTGCACTACCCCGGCACCATTGCAGTGGCAACATTATAATTTATAATTTATTATAACATTAAAAAATGTATACAATGCTAAATAAATTATAAACTAAAATCTAACAGATTGTTCATCACATACATGTTTTTTTTGTTTGAAATATGCAAAATTACATTTAATAGATATCCCACTCTTCATATCTGTTTCCTCAACAGACCAATGCCATTGCAGTATATGCAAATTAGATTTAGCATTGAAAGCACTGGCATACTGCAAAAGGGCAAGCAATGGATAAAAGGGCTGTATCTAGTTCACCAAGAAATGTGTGTTTAGAAATTGGAAAAAACAATCTATAAATATTTTTAAAATTAATGTTATTTGCTTGAGGTGCTCATGACTCACATTGTTTTTCTGGAACCCATTCAACTCATCAGACAGTTATTTAATTATTCATGAGTTGTGACTTAACTTCCCCTATCCATGTGTTCTATGTATATGTGACCATGCCGCAAATCTGATGTCATTAGGGATGTCAATATTTTTCTGTTACCCAATATTCTAAATAATGGTTAATCAACAATCCTACCACATGAAAGTCACACATCCGGAATAACTTTCATGTCTTTCAGGCAAAAAAATGTAAATCGTGTAACAGGTGATGACAGACCTAGCACCTCAGACAGGTTAACATTAATTTGAAAACCATATTATTTAAAGTTGGCTTTATTGTTGTCTTTATAAACACACATTTCTCTGATTAACAAATGGTGAACTAGAGACAGACCTGTATCTGGAGCTTATACTGGCCCTTTAAAGTTGTTCTTTGCACATAATCTTTTTAAGTTGCTGTAAAGGACATACTAGGTGACCTAGAATCAGCGGGTAGTCAGTTAATGCATACAAAATTCCAAATGTATCTGATAAAATGAAGTTAAGGTGTGGAATAAATACTTTTATGAAAAAAAAACTAATATTTGAAAGGACTACTGAAGTGTCAATTTTTTCTCTTTTGAAGAACTTGGCCTAATAATGGATGATATTTTTTTTAAATCTAGTGCTTTTAACTATAAAATGTAATTTTGCTTTCCTGCATGAATTAGCTTTTTTTCTAACAGGAATTATGAGACAATTGCCATAGTTTCAATTGGGTTTTGTTGTAGATTGCCTTTCTCTGCATCAAATTAACAATTCACTTAATGCAATGATCAGAAAAAGGTTGAACTTGATGGACCAATAGTTTTTTTTCAACTTTAATAACTGTGGGCCTCATTCAATTGCGATTTGGCCAATTGAATATGGCTCTATATAAGCACACAGAATATTTTTTTAAAGAAGTTTTTAGTTAGTGAAGACCTTGCTTTTGGATAGAAGTTTACTAACTAAAAACGTCTTTAAACAAAATAGGCTATGTGCTTATTTAGAGCCCTATTCAATTGGCCAAATCGCAATTGAATGAGGCCCTATGTATTAGTTACCTGAGAAAGGCCTTTGATGTAGGTTTTGGAAATTAAAGACCACTTTACAATAATATATATATATATATATATATATATATATATATATATATATATATATATATATACTTGAACACTTTTAAGTCAAAGAACATAATTACATACTTCATAAACAAGTCATTTTTCTTGAACTACAGTGGCCCTTTACCATTAGTATTACAGGGAAGTGCAGCTCCTAGTATAATCAGTGAAATAAGGAGGACATTTTCAAAGTAAAGATCCAGAGGAAAGGCACAGTTTAACACATGTACATTATAAAAATAAAAATTAGAAATTTTAAGGATTTGGAAGTAACAGGAAGGATATATAATAAATGTGATGAAACATCTAAGCATGGGCGGAACAACCGCCGGTGAACTGTAGTGGGCCCTTTTTCTCCAGGGGGCCCTAGTGCAGGCTGTATTGTATATAAATTACATTTCTTTAAACAGAATTCTGTAATGTAGGGGCCCCACCCTTCCTTTAATGACCTTATCAGGGTAGAGACAAACAGCTGGAGGCTGATATTCTAATTTCTGAAAATGAATATTTAATATTACCATTATACATTATTAAACAAGAAGCTTATCAATGATCAGTGCATAATTAAAATAATACTTCCTCTTGCCAGGGTATTACATTAGACCTTTACATTGCCTATAATCATCACTACATATTAATTAAATGAAGATAATTAAGAGAAGACACACATTTTAAAAGACTGCTTGGTAGTTTATTTACATTAAAACATAGGGAAAAATGGCAAAAAAATAAAAACAGCTAAACAACCAAAATAAATACATCAAAATATAACAACAATGCGATAATGAATGTCATGCATCAGAATTCTACATCCCTCTAAAGCCCATTCCCTGCTAGCAAATGGATTTCAGTTCTACGTTTTTTCCAATACACTTCAAAACTTGGTCCTTTATTTTTCCAGGCAACATAACAAAAATAATGTTTACTCTATTTTAACCCAAAAAATGTAAACAGAGGACAGTTAAATGGTTTCTTCAGGCGTCTTAAACATTTTTAACATGAAGAGAGGGTTTTTTTCTGCAAGATAATGTATGTTACTGGTAAAAAAATTGTTTTTCATTTAATCATATAACTCACATTTTGTCAGCAATTATTTTGTCTGTGACACAGCAGGACAACCCATTTGGATATTCCATATTTGCTCAGAATGCTGTTATCCAATCAGAAACAGCTCTACCGCACCAGCTAAACACAGACAGAAGCTAATGTTAAATAAAATGCTGGCGTGACTATGGTTGAAGAAATCAAAGTTATCTAAAATGATTTAGTTTAATCAATAACACACTTGCAAAAAACAACCTGAGCTCATTCGTGTGGATGTTTAGAGGGCTGAATAAATCTCCTTTATGCATATATTCTGATATCTATATTTGAAAAGGAGTTTTCACAAAAATCTGCTGATATTGATAATTTCATGGTTGATGCTTTGAGACTCACGATACAAAAAATGTCATTAGAATACATCTTAAATTAAACATTTAAAAACTACAAAGTAATTTTACAAGCAAACTAGATCCTTTTCAGTATTGTTCAAAATGTATTTCCACAGTCTGTGTTATAAGATTTAAAAAGCCAAAGTAATTAAGGAAAAGATAGCAAAGCTACAACCAATTCCAATTCTGAAAGAAAAAAAATATACAAATATATAAGCATCCTACAGAGCGGATTTCTAGTTCCCCAACCTCTGAACTATTTAATAAAACATTTCCCAATGACATTTCAACTTGAAATTGAACGTTGCAGACCTGTGCTTAGTTTTTTATAGGTTGGTAAGCAACCGGAGAAGGGTTATGAATCAATTTGTAGGCATAACTTCATTTACGAGGGTGGTCCAGATAAGCATACATGGATTTAAAGGCATAAGTTTCCTGGATCATAAATGCATCTTATAGAGGAGAATCAGTAGTGTATGCAAAAAATGGTTGCATGAAAAAATACCAAAATAAACATTTACAAACTCACCCTAATGTTTGCTAAATACCTTTTAAAAATCCCTGCTAAGATTAGCATAAAATTCATAATTTGTTTTGGCCAATCAGGAGAAAGCATAGGTTAGCTCATACATTATCATTCTCTGGGATTCCTGAGGATATGTAGTCTCTATCTCTCTCTATCCATGTGCTCCGATTCAGCTGTGAGCTCAGACCCTCCCAATCATGTGATTCCATCCTGCAGCAAGTACTTCCATTGAAAGGTCAAACTATGTACCTGGCTACTTTCTTGTGTGTGCTTGGTTATGTAAGCTCCCTGTTGGTGTGCAAATGTGAATTTTACTTTCCTGCCTATAACTTTGTAAGTACATTGAACTTATCTATATAACACATAATCTGTCTGATAATCACTACCTGTTTCTTCCCAAACATTTGAAACACAGGAAACTTATACATACCTTTAATATGAAAATGTATAGATATATATTTAAAGATGTATGTGAACATAATGGGAATTGTGCCTTTTACTACTCCATGACTGAGGAGAAAAGGAGCTGCCATTTTCTTTGTTGTTTTTGTCACCACTCTAAATTGTAATCTGATCGGACATTTGAGGGAACAAATTACAAATGGGAATTTCAAGTAGGGCATTCCATTATTGAAAACGTAATGTGGATTTTTGGTGAGGCTTTCTAATATTTTTGTGTCAACATATGGGAAGAAATTAAATATACTCTTTCTCTTTAACGATAATTAATTACTGTTGGCAAGCCAACTTGTTAGTGGCAAGGAATTTTATGGGCAAATGGTCTGAGCTAAAAACTCATGCGGAGCTAAACACTCCTGTAATTTCTCAACATGAAATGGTAACTTTATCAAAATGGCTGCCATAGTTCGCCAAGCTCCCACTCCCTACAGAAGGCCGTATTGTCACCTGGAGATGGGGCACGGAGAGAAAGTAATGACATTGTCCTGGAGCTTAAGCTGCTAATTTATAGCTGTTCAAATGTAATAAAAAAAGAGATAAGAAATAATAACTGATATAAATGTTAGAAGGTCCTGGATAACCGGACACGGTCTATCTGATTCTACCCAAAGATAAGGGTCTGTTTTAGGATGAGTATGTTTAGATAGTCTGCATCATTATTCAATGTTCAAAATAATATAGAAAATATAAGATGATATAAGATATAGAAGATTATATAAATTCAGTATACATTTTAAAGTGAAAGTCCTAGTAATAGAAGTGGGTCACTCTATATGTCCAAAAGCATGTAGGCGTTTAGACTAGCCCACTAACCTAATTTAGGATTTAGTACATACACAAACCAACATTTCTGAATTCATGTTTCCTTAATTAAGTAGTAATTGTATTTTGCATAAAAGTATCTTAAAGCTGCAGTCCCACTCAGAGAAATAATTTGTTGTCCTAACAAGACAGCTTCAAGCATCAACTGCTCTATGAGAAGGAACAAATATAAATATACATCATTTTAAAAGTAACTGCAGAGTAAAGGTTATCATCATCAATATGAGCTTACTTTTTAGAGACTGTTCTCTAACTAAAATATTGCTGCTTTGAGTATCTCTCTGAATGCAATAAAGACTGGGCGGCCATTTTGTCATGGCTAAATGGATGCAAGACACAGATGTCTGAAGCGAGCCAGTTTCCCAGCCAGTTGTGTATTACCCTGTGATCCACACTACATATACAGTTGTCTGCTGCTTTTAATATATGGTAGCAATTTGTTGTACTTAAGAAACCATGCTAAATATTGTTTTTGTTTATTGCTTGTTTACTGTAATTATGCTATAAACACTGCAGGAATATCTTTGTTTCTACAAAAAAAAAATCACTAAAAAACATTATTTCGGTTTGCCACATTGCTCATAAACAAATAACTACTGGATCCCTCTTAAATATATATAAATTCAAGCAAAATTTATGGAAAACAGAATTTGTAGAAATTATAGAAACGTGCGGTGGCCCCAAATATCATTACACTTCCACTGCTAGTTATTGAAGGTTATTGATTATCCTGGTAAGTGGGACAGCAGCTTTAAGTTACATTTTTATCGGAGAGAATTCCTCAGAATTATATTTCCATGGCTCCTCTCCGACTTGTTTATCGCTACGGAATATGTTGGCGCATTACAAATAAACTATAATAATATTCTGCCATTAAAAGGACTCTACAGCCAATACATTTTCTACATGGCAGAGTAGGTGTTTGTTACTAAAATAAATACTGGAGAATTACATTTTGGATCTGCTATGAAATATTGTATGGTCTCGCTCTACGCTTCTGCCTCACAACGGGTGTATGCAAATGTAGTTGTGAAATCACCATTTGGTATTAAAAGGGGGTTTTGCATTCGTAGTATCACCTCACTAAGCCATTTTTAATTAAATGTTTTAAAATTGAATGTTAACATGAGGTGCTGGGTCTGTCTCCACTTCTCTCCTGTCACATGACTCACACTGCTTGTCTGGAAGCCATTGAAGTAATCTTGCAGCAGTTATTTGTGAGTTGCAACCAATGCATTCCTTACATGTGGTTAATTAAAATAAAAAAACATCACTCGTGACATCAGGTATTGGTCCCACATGCATGGTCCCACATGCACGCAGCACAGGGATAGGAAGAGATAAGTCACAACTACTGAATAATTAAACAGCTTCCAGTTGCATTTAACGGCTTCCAGACAAACAATGAAATTCATGCGACAGGAGAGAGTGGCGACAGACCCAGCACTTCAGGCAACTAACATTTATTTTAAACCCATTTTATTATTATAACAGTTAAAATACAAAGAATATTGCAAATAAGCTGTTTTTTGTATTCATTATAAATCACAAAACATTTCAGAGTCATGTAACTTACTAAATGCGATCATTAAAATGCTATTTTTCGGCTATATAAGTCTTGTGTTTTTTAAACAAACAAGAGCTATAATGAAAACTTGCTAAAGAGTCAAAGGCTTTCATAACAGTGTCCTTTTAATGAAGGGTATGAACAATTGTCGAAAAGTCTCTTAAACTGAGCTACAAGCAAATCCATGCAGACATGCTGAGAATATGTAGTGAAAATTAATATACACCTTTCAGGGTAAGAGAGCCTAGAAAAGCAAAATCATACATTTTAGCATTCAGCATAAATTTACTCCCTGAGGTCATTATCTACAAATTTTATATTCACATGCTGAGTTCAGCCTAAAACAAACTTGCTTACACAATATATTTGTTATCATTTTACAGGAAGGTTAGATGGAAGGACATGCTTAAAGATTGGTCATCGTTACAGGCAGAGTGGAATTGGTTATATGACCGTGCGGTCTGGTATGAGGAATATTTTGTTGTTAAAGTGACGATTACAAGTATTGGTGATGGATTCCTTGTGTGCTTTTTGAGAGAGTAGTGTTGCTCGTGCATATCTGTTAAGAAATTACAAGGAAATTAATACATTATAAAACTTTAACGTGAAGTGCAATTATGATTTTAGTTCATCCTCTGCACGTGAATAGGTCTAAATCTTTCTTCAGCATTATAGGACAGTATATGTGTTTGCTGCATTAAAAGGGCCATTTAAAAAAAAAAAAAAGCCACAATGAATCTTTATCATTAGCCATATACAAAGTTGGTTTAAACTTAAAAAATATTTATAACAACTGAAAGTATAGTACTTATCAACTTAATATTAAGTACTATATGTAGCATGTTAACAGCATGCCACAAAAAAACACAGATTTATTTTTAAAAATCCCTTTATATATAGTCTAGTACTGGGCAGAAGGGTCTTGTGTCCGCCCCACAAGAGAGAAAAATCCCCAATGGGGTCCAGGGCCAACGAACCAAGCCAAACATGTATGGGTGCAGGTAAAAATTGGTTACTTTTTATTTCTTCCCTTAGACCATCTCTACAGTATTTTATTAATAAACCTATTAACTTTTTTAAACACATGTTTACATACTGCCTATAAGTACTTAATATTAAGATATTCATTCCGTCATCCTAACTAATGGTTACTTCCAGTATAGGCTTTTTTGCTACCATGTTATTTTTCACTAGAAATCTCTACATGTCTGTTCCCTTATTTAAACCAAATCATTTTAAATAAGTAAATAACATGAAAGAGGAACGCTTAAACAGGACCTAGGTGCAGGCAAAATAGTAACATATATAAATATTTTTAAAATTTAAACCCAATAATAATTTTAATAAACTTTTTTTAAACATTTTTTTTACATTTTAAAACACAATTTTTTTCTATACTTACAGTTAACATTTAGAAAGATGAGCTCATGAAAGTTTGCCTAAATTGCGATTGCCTATTTTTATGATCCAACCTTATACTAAACATTTCTGTGTTGACTTTTTTATGTTCATTACTTTTTCAGGGCTAATAAGAACTATGAAGTATATATGGAATTGAGAGTTTTATATCTTGAAAGCTTGTTTCTTTAATTTAAATAGTTGTCTAGTAATGTTATGTATCTATCTATCTATCTATGTCCAGCAATACTCATATTTTCCAACTGTATTACTAGATATACTAGACTGTTCCAGTCATCAGAATAGTCTCAAATCTCTGGTAGAAAAGCTATATATATATATATATATATATATATATATATATATATATGATCACACATACATATATATATATATATATATATATATATATATATATATATATATATATATATATATACATATCAAAAAGTTGAGACAAAAAGAAATAAAGCAAGTGACAGCATTAATATTTAATAAATCTAACCAATCAATCTAATAACAAAAACATTTAATACCGAGCTATGAATATCAACATCTAAAAAATAGCAATATAATAAACATATTCAAATAATATACAGTAGACCAAAAAACATGTACATGTATTCCCAATTGTAAAGGGGATGTTTGCTTAAACATAAGTTGCTCCTGTATATCACACTACACTTGGATAAATGTAAGTATGTATGTAATATTTTTATGACTTTTATTACTACAAGAAGTCTGGAGGAACATGGCGATGGGAAATGCACAGAATAAATAGACATGACTCAAAAGCATAGGTTACAGGTATCTTCTTTTAATTCTACCATATTATCAATAGTAGAAAAAAGGTCTGTACAATAGCCTCTAGTCAGCGGCCTAAGTAGTATTTTATATATCTTCATTTAATACACTTGGTGAATAGTTCACCACTGGAACCTGTGCTCATTTTTGTTCATTTGAAGAATCTCCTCTAGACTTCTTGAGGTAATAAAAAGGCAAAAATATTTTCACAACATACACACCTATTTTCTGAAACCTCTCACTTTCTCCCTGTATTCTCTCCTGTAGGCTGCCATTTTGCTCACCTATGACTTTCAGAACCACATTTTTAATTTGTACTATCTTTTATCAGAGCAATTATTGTTTATGCAGAACATCTCCAACAAAAACAGTACTGCTTATCAAAGTAATCTGATTATCTGGTCCTTTGCACAGATCCTAGCAGTAGAGTCTGATGAATTGATGTAGACACAGAAATCTTATTTGACCTCATTGTTCTCTTATTACTGTAAAGTAAACTATATTGTGTTTTTATTACATACACTTTGATTGATACCTGAGTGTTTGTTCATTTTTTGGGGCACAATTATTTGTATTGAATTTGCAGACCATTCCAGCTCTGGGAATGTGTTAGACATGTCCGTCTCATGGACACTTACTTATAGAAGATGTCAGCTATAATATCACGCTATCGCAGTTCTCTCAAACTCTAAAATTAGTTAAAATTGTTCTTTTTTTTAACTCTAAAAATAACTTTGATTATGAGTTCATGGAAGAGGATACATATTTAACAGTGTTGCCACGCTAAAAAAACATTCAAACTATACAAAACATGTTTTCATTAATCCCCCGGTTATTGATTACCCAGCTCATGCTACAGAAGCCAGAAAAATTCATTTTTTTTTGTTGATAAACAAATGTTTATTTTGGACATTTTTATTACCATAATTGGATGTTAATTCTGCATTAATCCCAGCATTGTGTCGTCATGCTACAGCCATACGGCATCTGTGCTTATATTGCAAACTAGATTATAAGAAAATATGTCAAACACGCATCTAGCAAGATCTCAAAGCAGTAATCCCAAGAGTATAGTAAAAATGCTAAGTGAATGCAGTTTAACACTGCAAGTTGTGACTAGTAATTTAATTGATGTTTTCTATCAAGTTTACCTGTCAAACGCTGTGTTTAATGACCTATACAGCCGATGTAATGACCTTTGCAGTCTTAAAGCTTATGCATCAATCGACCGATATGGAAGTCCTATAAACTGTAATACAACCTATGAAGCAACTCTCTGTTTCTAGAAAAAGTATACAGACTATTTAGTAACATCTCATTAAAATGGATCCAAGCTTGCGGAGAATAGAATACAATTGCTGCATCTACAGAATATATTGGATTGGATTTGTTAGGTTACTTTATTTAAAAGAGAACACCTTTAAGATTTTAAATTAATGTAAGAGTTATGTGACTGGTCTAGTTTGCCTTTTGCTGGTCTATATTTGAGAAGACAGAGTTTACATTTAAATGGACGCCTTAGACAAAACATCAGCAAATTCTAAAGGGCTCTATATAAGCACATAGCATATGTTTTTTACAGAAGTTTTTAGTTAGTGAACTTCTATGCAAAAGCAAGATCTTCACTAACCAAAAACTTCTGTAAAAAAATATGCTCCGTGCTTATATAGAGCCCTTTAGAATTTGCCAAATTGCAATTTAATAAGGGTGCAGATGTTTTAACTACAGTTATTTCACTAATTTGATCCTCCTCAATGTAGTTTTCTTATACAATTTACACTTTACTTATTTATACAAATTCCTTAAAGGAACTGTCTGTCAGTTTCTGAAAATTTCCCTTTTCTCCCTGTATTCTCTCTTGTAGGCTGCCATTTTGCACATCTGTGACCAGCAACACTGAACTTTGCGAGCCACAGACACTCCCACAGAATAGGAGATTCACACAGTGTCATGCAGTTAGCAAGCGGAGAGTGTCATGCTGTATGTTAGCAGATGCAGAAAAGACACCACTATATTAACATGATTTTTTTAAATCATAGTCATATCTAAACATTTATAATAACACATTGGTTGTACAGAATGTAAAAATGGATCTATGTAAATGTGAATTTCCCATCAGTGCCACAGACACATTAGATTTCTGAGCCACGGAATTATAATGTGTCCGTGGCAAAGAAATCATTTTTTAATTGCAGCTCCATCTCCTCAAACATGGAGCAGCAAAAGACAAACATCAGAACTTTTTCATATAAAAGTTAAGCTTCTGTGAGTGTATGCTTACATAAAAGAAGCTGTCACCTAATAGTTAGATATATACATATTTAAATCTAATCTGTATAAGGAACTGATAACATGGTGCTGAACACCTGACGAGATCTTGGTTTTGTTCTGTTTTTACATAAGTTATATGGATCTGACAAGGATTTTGTTTCAGCCAATCAGCTTGCACATTAAAATTGTTGCATATTTTCTGCAATCCAAATTAAACTACCCCAGTAAAATCATCTGTTTAGAGATATGACATAAATCTCCTGGCCCACTTTATCTATATTTATAGTATGATATCAACTGAGCAAACATGGCTTCTCTCCTGCTATCATTTGCCCCACCAGCTTTCCATTCTTGTACCTGATTGGTCAGCGTTTAGTATCTATAACACACACCCTTTTATTTATAATATATACAGATAAGCAAACCAAGTGATATTATTATGCAACTATAAACTTGCAATCAACAGACTGATAAAAATTGTACTGTGATCCAATCCAGACTGTATCCTTAGTCCAATTATATATATATATATATATATATATATATATATATATATATATATACACATATACACACACATACACCATCTTAAGCAGTTTTGATAAGGTTATTTTATTGTCCACTCTGTGAGACTGCAGTTTCACCCCTTTGCGAACGGATAACACAATTAAAGCTGTGAGCTGCTGATATATAAACCTTTCACTCTCTGAGCGTCATTTGGTAATTAGGTATGGTCCCCTCTTGCATGAGTGCATTTAAGAGATAATTGTACTGTGCTTTCCACATAACAAAGGACTATGGAAAGCGTTTTTTATGTGGTTTCATTGAAAGTGGGTATCTGATGTTTTACAGTATGTTTATTTCAAATGAAGTAACTGATTCAAATGTATAATTGCCATGGGTGCTTGTCTTATCAGCCAATGAGCAATACTATAGTAGTATGAGTAACACTTGTCTGCCAGTGAGACCTACATACTACAGTATGCTCTGCGTGCAGAAAGGCACTTCCTGTTAGTTTCAAGAAAGTTTAAACAGGTTTAAAATGTTTAAAACATGAAAAAAAAGATTGTGTTCCCTATCCCTTTAATTTTATTCCAGTAAACAGTTGCTGATTTGTTTTTCTTTGCCAAAACTTGATTTGATGTTAAAAATCTTGGTCACTGGAACTGAAATATTATGGTCTATATGTTATCTCACCCGCTCAAGGTGGTTTTTGAAGCACTGTAGACGAGCTACTTGTACTAATGTACAAATCTGTATTGTAGATAAGTCTCAAGTATCCATTGTACCATTTGGTACAGAGGCATTAAACGGTTAGCACCCTATACATAAATGATTGCAATAATATGTGGTTTAACTTCAAGAGTAAATCAGCACCTACCATTGGTGTTCCCTAAGTGATACAATATTAACTTGTTGGTAATTTCAGTGGATTTCAATTGGTAGCATGTAGTAAAGAAAATTTTCAACATCAACTTAGGCTTCTGCTCAGCGAAACAATTATCAGCAACTATTATAATGCAAGGTAGAATTTAGACTGCCAAAACGGAGGTGAAAGTGTCCCTTTAATGCAGCAGTTCACAGTGATTGTAATTATTTTTTTCCTAGAAAACGGATTGTTTTTGTTGATTTGTATCCTCTCTCTCTCACCTAGGGAGATCCTAGAAATATCCGATTGCAAATTCAATCTTTTTATAATGGGCACAATATTTGGCAGCATCACAGCCAGATTTAATAAGATAGACACAGCAGGTTGTGTTTCTTGTACATGGAAGTGGTGCTGCCAATGGCTATTTTAATCACCCAGGCAGAATTTAAAAAAAAAAAAAGTTCACACATGATTCTTCCCCCTGAAATGTGGGACTATTGTTTTAACCCCTTTCTAATAAGAGGCCTATTGTAACACAGCACTGTATATTGTGTTAAGGTCCAATCTGCCCAGGAACGGTGTAAAGAAGAAGAGAAACCCTTAACCCCCAAATCATACACAACCCCAACATTCACCAGTTACTCAGACTTCGGAAGAGATGGCTTATTAGAATAGAACATGCTCTGTGCGCTTAGGGGTGGGCACGCCAGGGAGGGGTCTGGCAGCGTTAGGGTTTCTGGGGCAGACTTCTTCCGAGGTCGGTCCTTGGGAACAGACAAAAATTCGGGAGCATCGGTTGTCAGAGGAGTGGAAGGAGCACTGGAAGGCCCACTGCGTGCCGATGAAGGCAGAGCAATGTCAGTGATGGAAATAGCGGGAGGGAAAAGTCCGATTTTCCTATTCGTGGCTTCCTGAGTTTTTCTCTCGTACTCCCGGACCTCATCCATTGTCATGTCTGTGATAGGAGAGAGGAGAAATCAATACACTGTAATATGTTTTTGTCTCACTCAAATCTAACTTCTTCATACTTAAAATGGCCAGTGTAAGCACTTTCAAGTTCAGTCTATTTTGTAATTTACCATTAATTAACATTAAAAATACATGTACATACAGCTCTAAATAAAGGCTATAGCTAGAAAATATAATTTAAAAGCACAGCCCCCTGCTACTGCACTCCTCCCAAACATCCCTCCATGACTTGGCACTATTGTTAAGAAGACAAACAAATTAACATAGATTGCATTAATTATGCAGGCCAGATTATCTGGTTTAGCCTCATTTGGAGAGGCCAGGTTTACGGGATTGCAGCCATAGCCTCCTTATTAAGTATTTTCCAGGTAATCTGGCCTAAATTATTAATACAATCTATCTTGATTAATTTGTCTTGTAAACTAGTGTGCCCAGCACAAGGAGGAACATTGGGAGGAGTACAGCAGTGCATATTATTGATGGGAACGTTCCTTAAATTATATTTTCTGGCTAAAGCATTTTTTTCTTGCAGTTTGCACATGTATTTTAATGCTAATTAATGGCGAACTAAAAAAAGGATTTAGCCTGAAAAAGCTCTAATACTGGTCCTTTTGTAGCTCTGAACCTAATTATTATGTTTGATTATAAGGAATCTGAATATTAGGATTATACCAAACTACCATCTCTGCTGAGCTGAATTTCCTTGAGCTTTATACTCTCCATTTAGAACATCCCAGAATTCCTGTATCCTGCCACCCTCAAATTACCTTTTTATTACCTTATATTATTCAATTTAAAAAGCATGTCTTAATAATAGAAAATGGGAGGATGTGGTAGTGGTTCATGAAAAATGATTGATTTGAAGTATCATATAATTACTTTTTATTACTCAATATTTAGAGCATTTCAAACACTTAGGTTTTCTTGAGTTAACAACATTTGGTCATAAAAATGTTTTAATATATATGTGTTCATATGTTTAATATATTCCTTTTATATTTTCCTCGCCATTCTGGGCATATTAAACTGAATATCATCTCTTGTGTTTCTAAGTTTAGTAGTAAACCTGTTAAAGTAAAAATATATGTACTAGCAAAATTATTGGGATCCTTCAAAAAAGTCAGGGCCCAGCATATACAAGTGAATGCCTATATCAAATAAACAAATACTATTTTTTATTTTTTTGTATGTTTATCCTTGACATTTTAATGTTTTTTTTTAACACAAAGCTGTGGGTGTTTTAATTATCAGACATAACAAACAGTTATAACTATAAAGAAATAGAGAAAACAGAATTCTTACTAATCAGGTAGGGAGTCCATTTATACAGATATATTTAACTTTGAAAGAATTTACGTGCCAGAAGTAACATTATTAAGATTCCTGGGATTTTTCATTCCAGTAAATGTATATTTTTATATCTAAATAGCGGATGCCACTGAAATCTCCAAACACTACAACAAAACATTATCTGACATGTTTATATATATATATATATATATATATATATATATATATATATATATATAAATCGCGTGTTACTAGCACTGTTTTGGAGCAAACATTAATTTGGAAAACATTAAATGCACCTGTTAATGAGGATCCATGATTCTGGAAATATAATGTGGCATACATAAAAAGTACTTATATTTATAGTACTTAAAAAACTTTTTTACACCATTTTTTTTCATACATGGTCCAGTAAAAGGCTATCCTATTGCCCAATCCTAGATTCAGAGCTTGATTTCTGGTGATCACATGAATTTTATTTTAGAAATGTTTGCCCTCTTTTGGGAAATGGACAAACAATTCTCATGTTAGGTCTTAATTTCTATTTCAGTCTCAGAAGAATTTAAATCTGGGTATTTTTTTTCCTACAAGCATAGGACTATGCTCGAGTTTGATTAGATTTATAGTGTGGGTTGTAAAATGTGGATCACATATGTACATTTTAATGTGCACTGCAGACTATTTGTAGTTTTTTGTAACTGGGACCACATGACACATGTTTGGACATTTTCCATTTTGTTTATTAATGTTAAGTTTTAATCATTTTTCCTAGATGTGAAAAACTTGATATTTTCCTCCCACAGTTTTCCGTTAATTATAGGATTTTCTTTTAGATAGAATATGAATACCATACATTTTTGGATAATATTATGGGACTTGGAGAAACCATTGTTTACCATATGTGGGGCTCGGGGGAATTAATTGCCCACATTTTATGTAGTTAAACTCTCATGCACCAGCTTAGCAAGGGGTAACCTTGGGATAACTCGAGACAAATGGAACAGTGCTTTAAATTGGCAACGTCACGTGTTTGTGTGGGCGGCGGGACTGGGAAGGTTTTATTGTGTTTTTTGTGTCATTCAATAAAGAAGGTTGGTTTAGGGGACATGTCTCCGGCTGTTCTATCCAAGGATCATTTAGCAAGTGATATATCCCTGCTACTAAGTGCCTGTGATCGCCTAGATCCTGTGGATATTGGGATCTGCTGGTAGCTCCAGCTGATTGGTGTAAGACGGGTGGCAGTTTACAGAGTCTATATAGGAGTGCTCCAGCTCTAGTTTGGCGGTTTCCATATCACCATTAGCTATACTGGAAAAGTGCTTCTTATTTTTCTTTTTGCGAGTTTCTCTTTGGCTCATTAAAAAATGAATTATAGTACATTTCAGGCAAACTGGAAAGGCACAGATCTCACTAAAAGAGGCGATGTGCAGTTTAATTTCTTGTTATACTTTGCACCACTGTCAGGGAAGAAAGAAACCATTACAGTACCATTTTAAATTTAGAGGGCAAAACCTTAGTTGTGGGTTGGAGGCATTGTTTACAGAATAATTTTTTTGGGGGAAAAAGGTCTTTGGGCCTGCTAAGTCATGTAAATATATTCGGGATGGCTTTACTTCCCTTACCCTGTTTACAGTGAAGTGTATTTCAATCACTTTTCTAACCCCCCATAACATATAAAAAGGCAAAAACTTCAGGAATTGAGAATTTAAAAATATCAATTCCAATTTTTTTTTTTATTAATATGCAAATGCATTACTTAAAGGGCCATTGACGTAATAAGACAGCTCAGCACCATTTTATAGAGTAATCAAAATCAAGTAGAAAATATGTCATTGTTTTTTTTTCATTTTAAGCTTTTTTCATTACTTTGTAAGTTTTTTAAAATGCTGTCCTGTTAATGAAAATAAACAGTTTAAACTTTATAACAGCTGAGTTGGCCATAGTTTGACTTGCACTGCACGTTCTTTTGAGCTTATGGAAAATTCCTACAGGCTCTGAAAGGACCATAAAGTACAAGCTCCCAGTAACTGCTTATATATTGCCTTCACTGCAATAATACATTACAATTTTTTTTCACTTTGAGATTACAATGTATGAATAACCCAAAGGAATAAGAACATATTTTTCTGGTTGCTACAAGGCAAACTAATTTCCATTTGCAGGGTGCTTGTAATCTTTGGACCCGACAGAAGCTGCAGAAAAAAGAAAGCTGAAAGAAGCTCAACAGGGCTTTAAGCTAGTGATACAAAAACTATTTAAAAAAATTGTTATAAATGTAAATTTTAGTTTTCTTGACTCCATTTTCAGTGCTCTGGTACATGATGTAGAGCAGCATTATCAACATTGAGATAAGGCGCCTTTATGACAATTTATTTTTGAGGGTTTATTGGTTGGAATATTCCCTTCTTCTGTTTTAAGGATAAAATGATAGGAAAAGGTGACGTACACTTGCTTTGGCGTGACTGCCTATATCATCCATTGTAGATGAATGTTGGTTGCAAACTTTAATGTTGGTTTTGAATTGCATATTTTTCTCGAATTCTCGGACATCATCCATTGTCATATCTGCAAAAGGTTCAAAATTTGGTATTTCAAGGGATGCACAATATTTAAAATAAATAGTTGGAAGGGATTACGTTTTTAGAAGGAGGAAAAGATTTGCTTTGTAGAAAAAAAAGGGACAAAAAAGGTCTGGAAAGCAGGGAGCCCACTAGCTTTATGGAGAGTGACTCCTAAAGTTAGTTTGTTTCAGCCAGGAAAGTTTAAGCGGTGTTATAGGAGGAGAGGGTCAGGCATTGATCTATTTAGGATATAACTGATGCATTAGAGAAGGTATAGTGTAGGATCACAGGCAAGGATCTCCTAAAACAGGCTTTAGGAGATCACCTGGAGGACAGGTATAGGATTTTTAAAGTAGTGTAAATGCTACTTACCTCTGTAAGAATTGTGTTTGTTAACCTGTACTTAATAATACTAATAATTTTACAACAAAATCAGAAATCCCATGAAATTACATTCAAATGTCATTATACCAAAATATTAGTAATTTATTTTTTTTATAAAATTTTAGACAAAATATCACGATTTTTGTAATTTCCTACAATAAGGTGACGTTGTTAGAATAGGTTAAAATAAAGAGTGAATAATAGAATACACCTGAAAATTTAGTTAAAATGTGTAAAATATTTGAATGATTTTGAATTGCTTTGTTGCATTTATAAATCTTCATAATCTTCCTAATATAATAACTCCCAAGGCCCATTTCCTCTTCTGATACAGACATTAAAATAACGCAAAGTATATATTCGGAATTTTTTTTGCTTATGTGCCCTAAGTGCATCATTTTTGTGTTAATCAGCATTACATTTTAAATCCCACATACTTAAAAGTTGTACTGGTTTGTTTTTTAATAATTATGCAGTTGTCCTCCTAGAATATCAATCCATTACATATTCTTGTGCCATCTGTCAAGACTCAAACATTTCCTTGAAGCCCAACAGTAATATCAGCGGCAGAGGTACTGCTGGTGCAGCAGGTGCACAACAGGTTTGGGGCCCTCTGTTACTAGCAGCAAATGAGAAATCTTACTTTATGAGAGGAGTTTGCTAGATTATAATCTTATAGGAAGGTAATCTGATCACCATAGGGGTGATCTGATCATCTACATATATATTTTGCCTCTTTGTTGATCCCAAGGGGTGGGTCAAAAAGTTGCAAGAGGGCGCCTAAGTTATTTTGCACTGGGGCCCTCCATTCACTACCTCTGCCACTGAGTAATATAACTAATAAATATATAAAAAAATGCTCCCAGTACAAATGCATGAGGCACACCGCTAATAACCATCCCTTCCTCTGACTGTATTCTCACTTTTAAAGTGATATGATACAGTTTGATAAATGAACACAATAAATATATTCATTAGCAATAAGTCCATGCAAAATCAAATCTATTATTCATTTAGACAATGTTTTCATTATGCCATTTTATTATATGGAGGTGTCAGGCAAGGGTGAAACAGGGGAAGTGAAGCATGACAGGACGAAGAAGGAGTTTGTGAGGATGCTGTTAGTATGCAGGTTAAAGACAGAAGAAAATAGTAATCCATAAAAATACATACAATAATCAATACATAACACACAATAATCATTACAAAACATAACAACCAATACATAATGCACACAGTAATCAACACATAGCACAAACAGTCCTACTCCATGTGAAATAGTAATAACAGAGGTGATTTTAACATGTAAAACCAGACCGAAAAACAATATTTTATTCACAGGCATTAAAAGGGTTAAGGCAGCTTGCTACTGATCCAAAAAATAAAATAAATAAATTGTACTGATAGTAAAATACAAGTAATAATGCAACACTGTAGTTCCAGATTATCGATAATGTATTTAACAGAGCATGGTATAAAAAAATGCAAAATTTGTTTTGTATGAAAACTGGAAAATGCGTGTTTCTAAAAAAAAAACATTTACATTGCACAAATATAGCTTCATATGAATGTCCTTGCTCCACCCCTGTCTGCCCTGTCAAATTATTTGAGGTTTAGAGAAACCTTTTTTTTTTTTTTTTTTTTTTAGCCAACTTAGCATCCACAAGGATCACAATATTTGATCAGCAGCTACATTTACCAGGACTTCTTGTTTTTGTCACATGACAAGAGAAGAAGCAAACCAACTGGCATTCTTTAAACCAGTTCTGGGCAACAGGTGGACCGGGGGCCACATGTGATTGTTAGGCAGTTCCTATCATCCACTTCTGCTATACACGGTCCATCATATCTCTAAAACTAGCAACGTATACACAATTATACTCCTAAATATGTCTCCTCATTATCTATATTTCAATTACCAATTAATTATTTTCCTACAACCATTTCACCATTTTAGTTTGCACTTTTTTTTTTTTAGAGGCAATACACGGTCCCTTTAAGGCTGCATATGAGGCCCTTCAAGTGAATTAAGTTACACTATAGCACCCTTATTCATTGTAGGACCTATAGTAACACCCTGAAAGTAGCCATTAGGAAGTACATTTTTTGAGGGTGCAGTTACGCTAGTAGCCTCTTTGGCGCACTCTCTGTCCTATTCGTTTTACCTGCTCTTATTGTATTAGGACTGCGAGTCACTAGCACCAGTATTAATCATAGGCTATACGAGTGGGGAGAAATGTAAGATGCATGAGCTTCTATTTTAAACATGTCCCATTGATAGACATTTTCTTAATATTTGTCTACATTTGTACAGGAATTAATGCAGAGTAGCGAGTGCTTCGTCATCTACCTTTTTTTCGCATTCAGGGCTATAGGGTGCATCTGCTGACAGGGTGGAAAGGAGTGAGAGCCAAGGATTGGGCGGTCTGATTGCTAATGCCCATTTGGATAGTCATAGACACGTTTGGCAGCATGTTTACTACTACTAATAATTAATAAATAATACTAATAGTACTTATAGGCAGTGCCACTGATTAAATTATTTATCAAATATGAGTGTTGTGTCCAGTATTCCATTCCAGTACACGCCCTCTGGCAGAGCACACTACTTTGACGGGTGCTTTTAGAGAGCAGTTTGAACAATGATGTCAGCAGATGTAGGTCCCACCCATGCATTTTTTTTTCAAGTTATAAATTAAATATTATCTTAAAAAAATTCCAAAAATGTCTTGTATAATTAATACAGAATGTGTTAAACATTAGTGAATAATGAAAAATGAGTATTGGAAAGTTTTAACAATTGCATTTTTAATGCCTTTTAAATCATCTTTGCAATAATATTACTTTTTTTAGGGTGTGCCAAAGAGCGGCACCATGTAGATATATAAGTTGATCCTTCTTGACTGCAGCGGACACTTCCAAATCGGAATTTATCTGAGGGAGCATGGGTGTAGGAACTGGAGGGGGGGGGGGGGGGGGCAAGGTGGACAAATCCCCCCAGATTTTCCAATATACTGTATGTGATGAGGAGGGAGGATGAGGAGGATGATGATAAGGGGAAATGGATGGGGTGTACAAGAGACACGAGGGAGAGGGAGGGAAAGAGACACAGGGGAGGGAGAGGGCTGGGGAAGAGACACAGGGAAGGGAGAGGGGGGACACAAGAGAGGGGCACACATGGCACAAGAAGGGGACACTGGAGGGAAAACAGGTCACATAAAAGATTGTGGCACAGAGGGCACAAGCAGGACACAGGGGGCGCATTTCCCACCCTCGGCTTATACTCGAGTCAATACGTTTTCCCAGTATATTGTGGTAAAATAGGTGCCTTGGCTTATACTCGAGTATATACAGTAATTATTTTCATGTTTAATGCCTATGTCACTATTACCATCCTTTTCGTCTTTATTATCCCTCTGCTAATCTTAATGAATTGCTGTTAAAAAGGTCATTATCTCTGAAAGTAGAACTTTATACAATAAATTTCCCATATTCTTACATCCTGTGCCATTTTAAGGCACTTACGCTCCGATTTTTTTATTTTATCCAATTGCAGTTCTATTTATTTTTATGATTACTTTTCATTTATTTTTGGTGTCGCTTAAAGCTTTAACTGTACCCAACTTAACAGGCTCATATCGCAAGTCCATCTGGCTCCTATCAACTTCCTGGCATATGCACAATGTCTTTTGGCAAGGTGTTTTTGGCATAATCTGGCATCAAGACAAGGAACTGCAGTATTTCTCAGAGACGATCTGCCGTTGTCCTTAAGATGCTTTATGACTGCAATGTCCTGGCTATATATGTATTTTTCTATTCTTCCCTGGTCCCTCAGATTTCTAAATCCTATTTACCCACAGCAGAGCGGGCTATTGCTTAGAGTAATGATTTATCACCCCGTTTTATGTTTCAAGGCTTTGTGTAATTCCCTCTGAAAATTGTGAACTGAGAACAAATTAATGTGTGATGCGACTTTAGTTTTACAGTTTTCTGTTCATAAAAAATACATTTCCAAGGGCTTTGTCGTGATGTTAAGCCAAGTGGCTTTCTCAGAGATCGTGACCCTGCTGCGATAACCCTTTAAGTGCCACATAGCTCTAAGATTGCAGATTAAAAACAAAGGTAAAAGGTACACAGTAATAAATCTATGAATTGAGCAAGTATATAATAAATAATGAGCCCACACAAATGTACTACTTCGATAAATATAAATGATATAGCAACCATCTGTGCTAGGCATTTATCGAGAAATCCTACAATACCCTGCTTACAGCTGCTGCAGGTAAATGTTTTAATTATTTAAAGGGATATGAATGGTTTCTGGATTTTACTAGGTTTGTACGGTAATATAGATATGTAATTATTTACTTGTATGTACATTAAAAGCCCTGTTTTGACAGTCTAAGATCACATGATGTATGGGTCTTCCCACTGCAGCGTATGCAAACAAAAACTCTGTAGGGCTAGATGGGCAGTGTAGTGTCCTAAACTATCAGGGACCACTTATCAGCAGCATGTTTTCTAAGACATGGTCCACTACACTGCACATCCAGCCTCATAGACACTGTATCTGCATACGCTGCAGGGAGCAAACCCAAACAGGGACTATTTGTTTGATTTTAGGCAGTAAAAAAAGAGTTTTTAATTGCTTCTTAATAAAACAAAGTACATAAAAGTAAATAAATACATAAGTATAATAACATATAACCCAACTCCAACCACTCACTTCAAATTACTTTCAATCAGATCCAATCCTTTACATAATAAATGAAGAACTTTTCTAACTTTGCATACCTTCCTACCAAATTAAATTTCACTTCCTCCCTGACCCTTGCTATTCCTTATCGGTTTATTCTTGCACAGGCTCCTCCCTCTTCCATTCCCTTTAGATTGTAAGTAGCGAGTTTCCAAACTTGTAGCGTGCTTTGGAAAAAGCACTTTCTACAAAGATTCTAAGCTCAAAACAGGGCCCTCCATTTTCTGCAGATTGTTAAAATTGTATTCTTCCTTGTTCTTATCCCCGGTACAGCTCTACGGAATATGTTGGCGCGATACAAATAAAAGTTAATAATAATAATAATAATAATAATAATATTAAATATATTATATACGTAGGAAAACTCAGATAACTTCCTTATCCCTTTAAAGAGCATTAATACTTTGTGTTTATTGATCACCTACAAATACAAGGCTTGAGTTCTAGTTAATAGACTACTGTAGTACCAATTTTTTGATAGCATTTGGAACAACTAAATGTGATAATCAGCAAAATGTTTTAACCTTTAAAATAGTTAACTTATCCATCACATATATAGTTGTGAGCATTCAGGGTTGTTGCTAATGCTTGCGGGGTCGCATAGCGAGCCCGCAGCAACTGTGGCCCTCGTGACCCCGTACGACTTAGCCAGTGAGCGCCGAAGGCTCTCACTGCGCTGGTGGCGATGTGCGCCATTGGCGCTCATACCTACGACTCCGCACGACTTCATCCCTACGACCCGCAGGACTACAGATCAACAGGAATCTCGATTATCCAATTTACAGTGCAGATTGGAAAAAAAAATCCGGACCCTGCAAAAATCCAAATACAAATTTGATGCCCGAAACACGGCACTCGAGAAACGCAAAAATAAATACAAATATGCCACAAATTAACTTGAAAACTCACACACAGCACAGGGGGAGAGTCTGGATGCCTGTAACTGAGGTTGCATATTTCGCCTTTTTTTACAAACAAAAATTGCTTAAGCGAAAAAAAAATGGAGCTCGAAAAAACGTAAAAATTCTGAAACAAGATGCTCTGCCAGGCACGCAGAATTTAGAAAATACACCACGCAAAAATTCTGAAACAAGATGAAAACGAGGCTCTGCCAGGCACGCAGAACTTAGAAAATACACCACGCAAAAGACAGTAACACTTACACCAACAACGCTAGGCACGCGGGAACGGCAGTCAGTGCGCGCCATGCAAAGATTCAGCAAGAATTTATTTTTAAAAGGCATACTGCCCATGTAGGCCCATGTAGGCAGTGTGCCAACGAATGAAAAGTGAGCATATTATTCTTTTTTTTAAATTTAGACAAAAACGGCAAGTAGTGCTATATGAGTCAATACTTACAATGCAATCTTTTAGTGTTCCTTTAAACTCCATTGTGATTAATTTCACACCAATTTTGTTCTTAAAGAAGCTGTACAGGGGCAAACATCATACTATACACATATACAGTCTTATTGTTAAAGATCAACCAGTAATATAATATTGATAATAGTCTAAATTTCTAAATTTTACAACTTTTTCAATAAATTTTTTTGGGTCATTGGAGAACTGATGTGGATACACACTTACTAAGAACCCCCAACACAATGTCTAGTGAAAAGTGTCTTGGGAGCATTTTTCTGATTACCCTCAGCGTGGAAGGAAATCATTTCAAAAAGTATACCTCTTGCTGCTTTATTGCTATATCACTCACCTATATACATATGCAATATACAAATAGCGGATCACAGGGAGGTTCAAACGGCACTTACCATACCACTCGTCAACCCAGGCAAAGGCTTGCCGGTGCCCGATCAGTAAGATATCTCTAACCACCTAGAGAAAAAAAAATGCCAGCCTTAATAATGAGAATTGATTAAATCAGTGGTAACTTAACTCACCCACACTCAGTCATGTGGATTTAATTACATAAAAACATAGATTTGACAGCAGATAAGAACAAAAAATGTTGCGCATTTTGTCTAGCTAATAAGCCTGGCCGAATTAACTCTCAGGATAGCCTTATGCTTATCACAGACGTCCATAAATCCCTTAAAAGGACATTGAAAGCTTTTTCTTAATAGCATCCGAGAGTATTTGATAATGTACCACTGGATTTTCTTTTTTTAATTCATGCTCCCAAAACATAAAAAAAATGATTCAAATGTTTAACTGATCTGGAGGGCTTGCTTCTGTCAGCCAGTGAGCAGTAATATAATCGTATGACTCGTACCTGTCAGCCAATTAAATCTACAGATGTATGTATGCTCTGTGCACTCCCTTCTTGCTTCAATGAGGTTTGAATAGGTTTTACTTAATATTTTTTTCATACAAAACACAACTTTGGTAATGTTTACAGCTGTTCTTTTAAATACAACTAAAAAAAAAGAATTGTGTTCCATGTCCCTTTAACTATGTTTAACCTGACCATTTACATTGGATGGTGGTTCAACTTTTCTCCAACCCTTTCTTTAGAGTAGGATTTTCACACATTATCCCTAAATCTTCTGCCTTCCAACTTTAAATTATGACTTTTCCATTGATATATTTGTATGTTTTTATCATATCAGATATCTTAATCCGTCCTTATTATTTACTAGTGACTTGCCCGTCAAAAAATGACGGTCAATAAAATTGTAAGGCTGGGAATGCCGTTTGGCACACAATGTAAGGTTTTTTGTCGTCTGAGCACCTTCGGCGCTCATTGCAAGCCCCGCGCTGAGCACCTTTGGCGCACATCGCGAGGCTTGCAATGAGCACCTTTGGCGCTCATTGCAAACCTCTCCCCTGGTGTACTTTTGCTACTCTGAGCACCCTCTGCGCTCATTGCGAGCCTCTCCTCTCCTATTTTTAGTGGAGTGAGCACCTATGGTGCTCATTGCAAGGGCTGCGCTAATAGCCGTTGGTGCTCATTGCGAGCCTCTCCCCTCGTGTACTTTTGCGCCTCTGAACACTCTCGGCGCTCATTGTGAGCCCTGTGCTGAACGCCTTTTGCGTGCATTGTGATCTTCTCCTCTGCTCTACTTTTGGTTCTCTGAGCATCCTGTGCGCTGATTGTGAGCCCTGCGCTGGGCGCCTTTGGCACTCACGTGTAGTTTTGGTGGCCTGAGCACCTGCAAGGGGCGCACTAATTGGCACTCATTGAGTGACTCTCCCCTTGTGTAATTTTGCTCCTCTGAGCAACCTCGGTGCTCATTGTGAGCCCCATGCTGAACGCCTTTGTGGCTCATTGCGATCCTCTCCCCTGTTTTTTTTTTTTTATATATACTGTATATATATATATATTTTTTTATGACAATTAATTAATTAATTAAATAATAATTTAATATACTTTACCTACTTGTAATTATTATATCTAGCAATCAATATCCTGAAGAGCAAACAATCTGTTTTGATGTTCCTGCAGCATACAATGTATATTTGCAATGTTGCTGACCTGAGGTGTAAGTGTCAGCAATGTGTGAAGTGTGTAGTGTAAATAGGCTGCGTTCGAGAGGGGAAACTGTGTAGCTGTGTAATTGGGCATGTTGTAATGATAATGTTATTAGTTGTAAGTTAGTATTGTAAAATGGTGGCGATTGTCTATGCGTTACGCGGGTGTGGAGCATTTTCCGTTTTCCCTAACAGTGCATTTTATACCTTGTACGTCGTGCCTGTGTAAAAGTCTTATGTGCTTGGCAGGATTTTGCATGTTTAGGGGTTGTGTAGCCTCGTTTTTTTTTTTTTTTTTCGGCCGTTATTTTTTTTCTTGCTTAGGGGATTTTGGTGTGTGTAAACTTTGCAAATTGTGGTTAAATTGTCGTGCAACCTGACTCCCAGACATGGTGCCTGCCCCCGTGCTGTGAGTGGTGTTTGTTTTGTATTTTTGTTAATTTTGGTGGTGGTATTGTTGTTTTTGTATGTGTGTTGTTCGGCCGTTATCTTCGTATTTTTTTTACCTCATCAGTGCCGCTTTCCTTTTTGTATGTGTTACGGGCTGTAAATTTTTCCGCACGTTTTCTTTCAAACTGCTACGGGTGTTGAATTGTATAATTGAGATTTCTGTTGATCTGTAGTCCCACGTGTCGTTAGGGTTGAGCACCTATGGCACTCATCTCCACCAGCCTTCGCCGCTCACTGCCGTACTGGGTCATAGAAAGGAGTGCCTATGACGCTCATCTCCACCAGCGCAAGGAGCGCCTTTGGCGCTCCTTGTCAGCAACTGTCAACTTGTCAGCAACTGCAGCCCTCGACCGTTAGCAACAACCTGCAATGCTCACAACTATATATGTGATGGGGAAATCCACTGTATAGATAAGTAATCATTTATAAGGTGGCTTTCAGTCATGGCATGGGTCTTCTGATTAGGGTTCATATTACAGATACTCAGGGGATGTAAATTGGTAAGTTGAAGTTAATGGGGAAAAAGGCATTTCAACCTTAAAGAACCATCTCAGAGCTCCTGCAGTCTGAGAAGTATGTAACAAAATACAAGAAATCTCCGAGTTACAGACGACCCGATAGATTCTGTAACTCATTATTACAGAATAGGGCTATTATTTTTATTATTATTATAGTATTACACTGTAATCTTATTGCCACATATGAGCCATTATAGTATTGTCGTTATTATTATTATTCATCAGTGATCACAGCGTTACATACAAATCCAACCTGTTTCAAGAACATATCTCTGTAACATATCTCATCTGTAACCTGGGGACCACCTGTAACAACATCAGAAGCTATGAAAAACATCTTAGAGGACTCTAACAGCCACATTAAATTTGGGCAATGTTTTAAAACTTAGCCCGTAACTCCACTTTTATGGGTTACGGCTATTAAATTAGCCCCGTTACGCAGCAAGGCCGAGAAAAGCCTACGTGTTGAGCAATGTTTAACTTCACGCAAGTAGATCCTTTGATCCGACAAGCCTGTAACCGCTACTTGTTTAATTCAGCTATTAAATTGCAACGTGGTCACTCGCGAGCAAGCACGTAATGCGCAAATGGAGCCCAAAGGCCAATGTGTGGTCGAGAGCCCCCGTAAGGGGGGTAAAGTCCAATCCGTAGCACTTGTAATGCAAATAACAACACTCTACTGTAAAAAGGGAAAGTGGTGTTAGGTCTTAGAATTAATAGCACAACATTCTCAATCCTGCAAATCGTGCCCGAAAAATATTTTATTTCATGTTTATATTTTGTGTTATATCGATCCCTGCAATCAGTGTGTTAAGACATATACTGTAACCCGCATGTAATAGAATATCATATTTACGGCTTTATTAATATTGCATTAATCTGGAATGTGGGTCTGATCGCAAACTGCAATTGAAGCCCGTAGGGCTTTGAAATCTATCCTCCTCTTTTTCAGTGATGTAACACTAACTATCTCTTTTTCAATTGGTTCTACACTAATTGATCGTCCGCACCGCTGCTCTGACAAGGAGCTACGATTTTCGTCTCAAACCGTAGCTCGCAGCCTCTTCTAATTTAATAGCAACGTAACTCGGCCAGATTTCAGGCTCGCAGCCATTACATGCTTCACGTTGGACTTACAGGGCTGGAATTTAATATGGCCCTATGTCATGTAGACTCCATCTTAGACTGCTAGCCTGTCTGATGCTTATCGGGTAAGGTTATCATATGGGGCAATACTCTGTCACCATGGGTGTAGGAGCCCAAAGAAATCTGGGGGGGATAATTCAACTCTACTCCCAGGACAGGAAGCATGGGCAGGGTCAAAACTTTCATGGGAAAGACATACTACTCCATAGGGCTAGTGGACAAAACTGGTAATGTATAATTAAGTTTAGTTTTGATATTTTTTGTGTCCCCTATTCATTTAATGTAATTTAATTAATGTACCCCTCAGTTCCTACCTTTACATGCATTTTGCACACTTTCATATTCAGTCAAAGTATTTCTAGTGATACCTTTCCCTTTAAATCAATCCAGTTCAACTCCTGTCCTTGAAGCAATACATTTTTTAGGATATTTAGTAAACACTTAAAGGTAACATTAAATAATCCTGCGACTGATTAACCTGCCTGTAGTCATACAAGATAATCTTCAAATCCATAGTGAATATGTTCCACTGAGAAAAACTTCTCTAAATGAAAGGTTTGTTCAAACTATGAATGTAGTCCGATTGGATAAGGACTTCAGAGGACTATTGGATATGGACTTCTTAAGGACTATATAGATCACTTACCTTGTGTACAAACTGCTCTACTCGAGTTTGGAGCCCCCACACCTCAAACTTCACAGCCACAAGCTTATAGGAGCACATGATGGGCTGTTGTGTCTCTCTCCAGCCCTCCTTCAGTTGTCCCCTTCCTGTCTTCTCTGATATGAAGTTCTTTGGATCCTGCAAAACAGAAATGAATTACAGAGAATTAGGACAGTTGTGGCGTGTATGTGGGTTGATGCAAAAAAGCAGTGGTGGACCTCCATTTGAGTAAGTCAATAATATAAACAATAGTAAAACTAATTATGTCATTCTCTCCACTCCCCTAATAAAGTCAATGTCCCCCTTTTCCCCAGACTGCTAGTAGCATGGGCCCTACCCAGTAATGGGTCATGATGCCGTGCATCCGCAGTAACTCCACCAACTGGCTTAGACTAGCTATGCCTCCTTTTTTAATTAGGATGCAAATACACTAAATTAGCCACATCATCTATTTCCAGAGATCATCCATGAAACCACTACTTATTTTACAAATTAGTATTTCCTATTATTTCTCGGGAAATTATCAGTTTGTTTAGTTCATGTCCTCTAATTGTACAACTTCTTGTTCTTATATGCCGCCATTGTGTGCCAATAATCTCCTAATTTTGCCTTGAAAGCAAAGTGGTCATTTTAGAGTTTTTCAAGCATATAAAAAATAACCCAACAAATTGGCATAGACTGTTCCTTCTTCCAAACAACCATAATTTTAGCCATTTTACTGTGATTTTCAAGGCGTTTTATTATTTATTTTGGAATTAGTTTGTCCCAGAAAAATTGTACCTTGTTTGTTCTGCAGGTTATCTTTCTATACTTATAGTCGATAAGAAAATCATAGGTTTGTGAAATCTTCCTAGAGATAGGAACAGTGGAGAAATATAATTTTCTTGTTATCCAACATAAATGCATTTTGCCACTTTCAGTTGAGGTTAATGGGACCGCTTCACCCCAAGTTGCTTTAATCTTAAAGTGCATTTAAAACTGCCTATACAAGTAATTAATTCATATATTGTTTGTGCAACTTCTTATGCTAAAATGAGGTTCACAGGTTACTTAAGCTAATTTGTAGTGGACGTGCTTGATAAAGGTGGGGGAAAGGATCTAAATGCATGATAATAAAAAAGAACATTATCTATTCAGGCTAGGTTTGTAGAACAAGATGCACTGTTATAAATTGGCTGAGTAACACTTGACACCATGTGAGGGAGGGGAGGGAGAAACAAACATCACTACAAATCCATCTAACTGATCTGTGTGGATTTGACATTTAAAAAATGACCAGTAGGTTAAACACAGATTTCATATTTAGAGAGGGATTGCCCAATGTGCTGTACAAAATGGCTTTAGTTTTTGTACCCCACCTCCCTGAAATGTTTGCTCAGGAGATAATGGAGCTATATAACCAACTGTCAAGATCACTGTGGAAATATAGTATAAATGTGAAGCGGGAAATGAGGACCTTCACATCTCATCACTGAATAGTCTGATTGGGGTGTCGAACATCATGTCACACGTCGGATAGACATATGATGACACTGTCTTTCATGTTTGGGCAGCTCTGGACTTGAGCAGCTCATGCTTTCTTTCAGCCTCAGCAGTACGCCATGCTTCAGAGGTTTGGCAGCTTTTGTGAATTAGGCTGCGCCATGCTAGACAGTCAGAGCAAGCATTTCCCAGGTGGCGGTATTGATCTCAAGGGAGTTCAAGGATGACTTCAGCGTATCCTTGAATCAATTTCCCTGAATGGGTTTCTTCTTTTGGGGATGCACTTATCTGACATTCTGACAACATGCCCAACCCATCTGGTCTGGGCTTTCATCAGCATTGTATGAACTGATGGCAGACTGGTTCTAGAAATGACTTCAGTATCTGAGACTTTCTTATGCCATCTGATTCTCAGAAGCTTGCACAGGCAGGGCATGCGGAAGTGCGCCATTCCACATACTGAAGTCACACAACACCATTGAGCCATCATGCATGACTCCGGTTGAGAGTCCACATCTCTCAGGCATACAACAGAGTTGGAAGGACCACTGCTCAGTATACCTTGAACTTCACTGGTAGGCTGATCCCTCAACGTTCCCAAATGTCAAAGGCAGAGTTGGCTTTCCAAATTTATTTGGTTTACTTCAGCATTGATTGACACTCATCGGGAAAGGGTACTGTCCAGATACGTGAAGTGGTCCAGTCCATTTACAGTGATGGATGGTTCCATGTACGAAGTGTGGGTAGCTGGATGGTCCATGACCTCAGTCTTCTTGATGGGAAGAATGAAGTTGCTGCATTCAAATTAAATCTTGTCCATATTGGCTTGCATTTCTGGCTCTGTACAAGCATTTAGAGCACAAACGTTAGCAAAGAGTCTTACAGCACAGTTTCTTTCACCTTTGTGATGGCACAAAGTTTCCTCAAATTAAATAGTTTATTGTCAGTTCTGTACTTCAGGCTTATTCCTTCAGTGCAGTGCTGAAAGGCATCGGTCATAGTTGATGAGAATATCAAGCTGAGCAGTGCTGGTGCTAGAACACACCCTTGCTTGACTACGTTGGTGATTTAAAAGGCCTCAAATGCTTCATCATCATCCAGAACATGAACCATCATACTGTCATTAAGTTGCTGTACCATTAGTATGAATCTGTGAAGACAGAGGAATTTCGACATGATCTTCCACAGTCCCCAGTGACTAACCTGGTGAGTCAAAAGCTTTCCTGAGGATTTTATTATTTTACGCTAAGTGAATGGTATACAAATGTGACAATATACAGTAAAGTGCATAAATGACTAGCCACCTCAAAGATCAATTATCATTCACTCAAATTCCTTTTAAATTATTTTTTAATCACCAACATAATTCTGAATCTTAAAAACAATTTATTCAGCTTGAAATAAAATTGTATCTGTTTAATTTGCCCGTGTGAGTTTTCTTATATGGGACAAAGTTAAAGTGCTATAAAATCTCAGACAAGAGGCAAACTTCTGTGAGATGTCCTTTTGGAAAGCCTGCACAACTCCTATTAATTAAGGTGACAAGTCCTAGAGGAGTTTCTAAGTTCCTTTTAGACAAAGGCATTTCATAAAGATCTTCTTCAGCACAAGGCATTCTACATTGACACATTAAATATAGTTTATAGAGGATGTTCCAAGGAAAATCAGGATCTAAGAAGCTTATGTGAGCTGCTAATCTATATTAAAAATAACTATCACAAAAAAAGGGAATGAAAGGTATCCCTTGACAAATAGTGCACACCCAAGACCTAATAACAATATAGAGAATAATGAATAATAAAACTTAACATTTAATAGTATCTTTAAAATACAAGGTTGATGCTCTGACTTCTTCATGAAAAATAATAATAATGATGAGAAGTGGGAAAAACTCCAAAGTCACCATATAATTATAAAACCACTGGGTCCTCTTATAGTATAACCAAGTGATAAAGTGCTATAGTGCAGTAAACAGTGAAGCAAGTATATATAGCTAAATCACCTATAATAATATTAAAGTGCTGAATATTAAGAGATATATCTAAAAATATACAGTTGCAAGTAAAAGTATGTGAACCCTTTGGAATGATATGGATTTCTGCACAAATTGGATACCACAGAGGAAGCCACTGCTGTCCAAACAAAACATTGCTGCACGTTTACAGTTTGCACAAGAGCACCTGGATGTTCCACAGCAGAACTGGCAAAATATTCTGTGGACAGATGAAACCAAAGTTGAGTTGTTTGGAAGAAAAACACAACACTATGTGTGGAGAAAAAGAGGCACAGCACACCAACATCAAAACCTCATCCCAACTGTGAAGTACGGTGGTGGGGGCATCATGGTTTGGGGTTGCTTTGCTGCGTCAGGGCCTGGACGGATTGCTATCATTGAAGGAAAAATAAATTCCAAAGTTTATCAAGACATTTTGAAGGAGAACTTAAGGCCATCTTTCCACCAGCTGAAGCTCAACAGAAGATGGGTGTTGCAACAGGACAATGACCCAAAGCATAGAAGTAAATCAACAACAGAATGGGTTAAACAGAAGAAAATACGCCTTCTGAAGTGGCCCAGACAGAGTCCTGACCTCAACCCGATTGAGATGTTGTGGCATGACCTCAAGAAAGCGATTCACACCAGACATCCCAAGAATATTGCTGAACTGAAACAGTTCTGTAAAGAGGAATGGTCAAGAATTACTCCTGACCGTTGTGCACGTCTGATCTGCAACTACAGGAAACGTTTGGTTGAAGTTATTGCTGCCAAAGGAGGTTCAACCAGTCATCCAAGGGTTCACATACTTTTTCCAGCTGCACTGTGAATGTTTACATGGTGTGTTCAATAACAACATGGTAACATTTAATTATTTGTGTGTTATTAGTTTAAGCAGAGTGTGATTGGCTATTGTTGTGACTTAGATGAAGATCAGATCACATTTTATGACCAATTTGTGCAGAAATCCATATTATTCCAAAGGGTTCACATACTTTTGCTTGCAACTGTAGATATATCAAAATAATTAGTGTCAGTTATATGACAAAAGGAACATAAGAGGACCGATATTAGTGGAAAATGTTGGTAATATTGGCCAGGAGTATTCATTTATTGATTTACAACCACAGCTATATAAGTTAATTAATAGGAGCCACCTATTGTTAATTTCAATAACATCCGAATCCCAAATACAAATTCATAAATATGGAATAATTCCTATAATATTTGTTGATACCAGGTAATACTGACTAGAAGTGGGATGGGGACTGAAATTGTATAATAACACAGCTATGGGTCTATTTTGAGTGAAACCCGGAGCTCCTAGCTCCGGGTACGCTGCCTATGCGTCTGATGATGACGTCATAGGTCAGAGCTGCGGCGTTACATTGTGCGCAACTCGATGCACATTTCTAAATGATTTCATCAGGGGTTGTATGTTTAAAATAACACTGAATTTCACAAACTTTTATACTTTTTTGAAAGAGTGTTTTGAAACTTTTTACAAACAGAAGTTAAAAGAATTAAATGCAATCAATAAATGACATCACATATTTACTGTATACTGCTTTGAAGAACATACATTGATAATGGGTGGTGCATGTGTAGGGAATAAAATAGATATATTCAGTTTTTATTAACTGTCATAAGCAATTATATTTTACTGTAGGTGGCCTTATTAGAATGCCATTAGTGCTAAATGATAAAAGTCAGCCTATTCTCATGAGGGGGAGAGCTTGCCCTCTCCAAAATACAGAGTTCATCATATCTCTCTAATACTCAGTTATACTTTAAAATAATTTCCCTCATTATATATAGGATATGACAATATTAATTTTCATTCAACAGGCTTCATTAAACAGTTTCTCACAATTTTGAGGTAATTTGGAAAATAGCAATATATATACACAAATAAAAAAAACAAGAACATTTTAAGTACTTCAAAGGGGCTCTTTGTTTTAACTGTCCAAAGGCTTCTTGTGATCAGAGATCATAGGGTCTATATCTGCAGCTCTATTCAATGTCATGTATTTGGTAAGCAAATAAAAATAAGAGAGTGCGTAAAGACCCTTTTTTCGTCTAATGGAGTTTTACTCAAATAAAATGTACTAAAAATAAAAATGCAACTCTCATTTTATCATGTCTGTATAAGAGGTACAGCTGCACATTGGATAAAATACCCTCTTTAAAAACTCCTTATTACGTATACACTTGACGTGATGAATGCTGAAAGATTAGCAATTGAGTATTGTTTTTTATTGAGGGCTCTGGAGACCACCCAGGATTTCCTGGGTTGGAGGGGACCAGAGGGTAGGAGGTAGGAAGGAAGGAAGGAATTTTAATCATTTATTTATTTTTGTTTATTTATTTATCATTATTATTACATCATTGTGTTTACCAATAAACACTATGGACTGTTTTTCCTCCAACATGTTGTCTAACTCTTATTGGTGAATACACAATCTGGGCTATGCTTGGGTCATGTGATTAGACTATTATTACACCAATTCAAATCAGTTCCAGGTCCAAGACAAAAAGAAAAAGGCTATGGATAATGCCTATGAATAATAACCCTAGTACCAGCTTGGAAAAGATTCTATAGCTGTGGATAAATATATCTTCTCACATAAAAAAAATCTTTTTATGCTTGTGGGAAATATTTTTGTTCAAACAAAATCAATAAATGTACCCCTAGCAATAGACTCTAGTCCCTAGTAAGTTAAAACTGCATGTCCTAACATATTGTTTTTCATTAAACAGGCTTCATTAAAACATTTCTCACAATTTTGAGGTAATTTGGAATTACATTATATAAACACACACAAAAAAAAAAACAAGAACATTTTAAATACTTTAAAGGGTTTTTTTGGGCAGTTTTTTGTGTTATATAAACGTTTTATACACTTTTATTCTCCTCACTGTAATTGTCATAGACTCTCTACCTTTTTTACCAATGAAATTCATTCCTACAACAATTTAACTTGGGTAGGTAAATAGTTTATAGCACGGTTAGGCACCTTTAAGGACTCGGGACACATATGAAACCTTTCAAGTGAAATAGGTTGCCCATCCCTGGTCTAACCAAACCAGTAGCCGATAATTTCTGGTCCAACTAAACCTGCTTCTTCACATTCTGTATTTATTTATTGTGCTTTCTTTTGGGGGCCCATTATCAGGTCTAGTTATTCAGCCATATACTGAAAATGTCATACCGTGACAGCCCTTTTATACCGTTAAAATGTATTACATACACTCTTTATAGTGGTAAATAATTATTTAATTACAATTAATTTTCAGTTGGCTTCCACAAGTTTACTACAATGGGAAAGTCTCTTTTTTTCTGCATCTAGTTTTAGAGACAGCTCCGGCAACTGAACAACATGAAAAGCCTTAGTAGAAGAATAGTCTGCTTCCTAAAATCGAGTCATAAGAACGGTCTCAGCTCATTACATTCGGTAAAATAAAAGCAGTGAGCCAGCAAAGGTTAAGTGAAGAAGACACAGAAGAAGAAAATCAGTGTGATCCCCACAAGGGAAATTCTCAAGAGGAATTACTTGCATCAGTTCACAAAAAAACCCTCTAGAGACAAAGAACTATAGACAGGGCAGCTGGCACCGTAAAGGACAACCTGCATAGTGCAGAGGTGAGAATCTCTCTCAGTGTGTTACTGTATTAACACCAATCGAAGAAACATCACTCAGGTGCAAAACTCTCTATACAGAATATAATAAAGAAAAAAAGATAATATTGTACGCCATTCATAACATAGTTCATGCTTCAGTCTCCAGAGACAACAATACCAAACTTTCTCACCAAGAGAATCTGGAAAAAATAATAATTTTCTCTCCTCAGGCACCAATGGCTTTGGACCATTGAAACGCGTTGGCGTTAGTTTATTCTCAATATATACATACAATGTATAGCAACAACAGAATCCTGTAATTATACTTCTTTTTGCGCATTTGCTTATTTATTATTTTGGGTTATTTTCACCATTTGTGTTTTTTTGTATTTGTTCTCTTTCATGATTCTCATTAACTTCAGTAAATTCAGTCAATAAAACCTACTAAAATAATAGAGTATATTTCTATGTGAAAAATACATTTCATTTCACCAGTGCTATAAGAAATTGATAGAAATAAAGCAATATAACAATAAAGGCAATCTAGTTTATTGTTAAGTTCACACTCAAAAACAAGAAGCAATGTGAATGAAATAGTGTGGTAGGTGATAAACTATAAAAACAGAGCCAGAAACTTGTATAGTATATAGTAAATATGTATCCAAATCCTGTTTCAACTGTCCAAAGGCTCCTTGTGACCAGACATCATAGGGTCAGTATTTGACAGGAGGTAAGCAAATGAAAATAAGACAAAGTGCAAAGGCCCTTCCTTCGTCTAATAGAGTTTTACTCAAATAAAAAGTACTAAAAATAAAAATGCAACTCTCATTTTATCATGTCTGTATAAGAGGTACAGATAAACATTGTATTAAAGCCCCCCATTCTATACCTTTTTAAACTCCTTATTCCGTATACACTTGACTTGATGAATGCTGAAAGATTCGCAATGGAGTATTTCTTTTATTGAGGGCTCTGGAGACCACCAAGAGTTTCCTGGGTTGGAGAGGACCAGAGTGTAGAAAGTGGCTAGCTGGGGGTGGAGCCCCTTATAAGGCTCTGTTGGCACCTTCAGCCCCATTGTGTCCCCAGCTAGTTACATGTGAGGATACCCACCCATCCGCTGCTATAAAAATAAAAAAATAGGGGGAGGGTTGTTTATAATTTCGAGTATGTATTATGTGATTGTTTGTTAATGTTAACAATTTTGATGTTTATTAGTTTCATGTTAACTAAAGTTCTTTCATGGAATGTCACAGAGGCGGGTGGTTGGCGGAGTCGCTGACCAGTGGTGAAGTGGGTGAGACCATATCCTACAGTGGTACGGCTGTTCCATCACAGTAGGCCCTGGTCCTGCATTCAGGGCACAGGGTGTATGGTCTCTGGCCATGCTGCTCCCCTCAATTGTTTATTTATCATTATTACTAATTATGTCTAGCTCTTATTGGTGAATACACGATCTGGGCTGTACTTGTGTTATATGTCCTATACCTGTGGATAAATTAATCAGCAGTCTTCTCACATAAAACATTTTTTATGCTTATAGGAATTATTTTTGTTTAAACCAAATCAATAAATGTACTCCTAGCAATAGACTCTAGTCCCTAGTAAGCTAAAACTGCATGTCCTAACATATTGTTTTTCATTAAACAGGCTTCATTACACAGTTTCTCACTATTTTGAGGTAATTTTAGTAATAGCATTATATATACACAAATAAAAAAAAACAAGAACATTTTAAGTACTTTAAAGGGGCTCTTTGAGCAGTTTTTGTGTTATATAAACATGTTTGATTACTTTTATTCTCCTCAGTGTAATTGTCATATAAAATTTACATTTCACTTATTTCTACAGAGAGCTCAAAGTAACAGATTCTTACAGTCTAAAACCCTCCCCCTTTCTTCAGCCACACAGCATGTCACTGTCTGTTTGCACCCTTTGGCCTTGTGGTTTATAAATGCCACTAGAACCCCTCACTGGCCATATTACAAGGCTATCTGTTATATATGTCTATATAAATATATATCTCTATACATAAATGAAAAAAAGACATTGAAGAGTGTATGTATGTATATACACACGTGTGTATATATATATATATATATATATATATATATATATATATATATATATATATATATAGTTTGATAGATAGAGAGAGAGAGACACGTGTGTGTATGTATATATATATATATATATATATATATATAGCAATTATTTCACATATGGTGGGCTAAGAGTGATAGAAGCCCTCCACCGTACAAAGTACAGTAGTACAAATAAGGAATAGTACGTTAGTGATTCCATTTGAATGTCTAAAAATAAGTTGATAAAAACTGGGCGGGACATGCAAATGAGTATATATACATACCGTATATCCTCTAGTATAAGCCAAGCTTTTCAGCCCTTTTTTTAAGGCTGAAAAGGGCTTATACTCGAGTCACTCCCCCCCCCCATGTCTCTCTAACCCCTCCCCCGTGACTCTCTAACCCCCTGTGACTCTCTAACCCCCCTGTGACTCTCTAACCCCCCCGTGTCTCTCTAACCCCCACTCCTCATCCTAAACCCCCACTCCTCATCCTAAACCCCCTCCTCACTTTACCTCTCTAAATACCTCCCCCTCTCCCTTTCCCCTCACTTACCTTCATCTGCAGCTGCTCCTCCCTGCATCGGGACCCAACATATGCTAATGACGTGACGTCACATGCACGCCACGTCATTAGTATTGGCCGGGTCAAGACGCAGGAAGGAGCGTGGAGGAGCGGAGGAGCAGCTGCAGATGGAGGTAAGTGAGGGTAAAGGGAGAGGGGGAGGTATTTAGAGGGGTAAAGTGAGGAGGGGGGTTTAGGATGAGGATGGGGGGGTTAAGGATGAGGATGGGGGAGTTAGGATGAGGATGGGAGGTTAAGGATGAGGATGGGGGGTTTAGGATGAGGATAGGGGGTTTAGGATGAGGATGGGGGAGTTGAGGATGAGGGGGTTGAGGATGAAGATGGGGAGGGTTTAGGATGAGGATGGGGGGTTTAGGATGAGGAGGGGGGCTGAGATTGAGGAGGGGGGCTGAGGAGAGAGGTTTTGGAGGGGGGCTGAGGAGAGAGGTTTTGGAGGGGGCTGAGGAGAGAGGTTTGGGAGGGGGGTTGAGGAGAGAGATTGAGGAGGGGGATTTAGGATGAGGAGGGGGGAGGATGAGGATGGGGGGTTGAGGTTGAGTAGGGGGGTTGAGGAGAGAGGTTTTGGAGGGTGCTGAGGAGAGAGATTGAGGAGGGAGGTTGAGGAGGGGGCATTGAGGATGAGGATGGGGGGGTTGACGTTGAGGTGGGGGTTGAGGTTGAGGAAGGGGGTTTAGGAGGGATTTAGAATGAGGAGGGGGGTTGAGAATGGGGGTTGAGGATGAGGATGGGGGATGAGGTTGAGGAGGTGGGTTGAGGAGGGAGGTTGAGGATGAGGATGGGTGTGGCAGAAGCAGCCACAAGAGACTTTTGCATTGATTATTGCCTGTATTTGAACTGTATGTTATTTGAGCATAGTGGATTTTATTAGACTGTTTTTTTCCACTCCCTCCTAGAACACCAGTTTAAAACCCTTAATAGCTGTCATATTTTCAAATACTGTCTGTTTTCAACTGTCAGTTTGTTTCTCTCTGAGGAGGAGTTGCTCTAGCTGTATGAGTGCTGTTGCTTTGGGTGCTCATTAAACAGCCCTGCTTGACCCTTTCTGGAAGCCTTGGCTCATGCTTGGGTAAATGTGATAAGTCGGAGTGCCAGCGGGTCCGTTACAATTGGTGGCAGCAACGGGATTCAAACCTCACAGCAGACCGTTGTTCGGCAGTTACAGCCATTTGGGAAATATTGCCAGCAATAAAAACAAAGCTACCCTTATTGCTGAACTCATGGAGGGAGACCGGGCAGCTGCTGCAGCACCTCTTATGGACAGCACACATAATGAGTTTGGAAGAGAACTCCAAAGCAGACTGGCCTTTTTCCCATGTACGCCTCCCACAGAAACCTTGGAAAGGATTATGGCAGATGTCCACGAATACAAAATGGAAAAGCTGCGGGCAGACCGGAGGTCCAGAGAGGGGTCCCTAATCACACCACACATAATACCGGGGAAGCCTAAAATCCTGTACCATGCTTTTAAAAACTATGTGGAGACCGAAGACATCGATGGCTACTTGCATGACTTTGAGAGGTTATGCCAATTACATGAGATCAACACCGCCGACCAGGTACCCCTGTTGGTGGGTAAGCTAGCGGGCCGGGCAGCTGAAGCCTACCGCACCATGCCAGACGAGGATAGCAGAGACTACCAGAAAGTAAAGAAGGCGATCCTGGACAGGTATGCAATTACTTCGGAGGCATACCGGCAGCGGTTCCGAGAAAGCCGAAAGACGGAGAAAGATACTCACATGGAGTGGGCACACCGCTTAACTAGTGCGGGCAAAGGTTGGGTGCAAGCCGCACAAGCAACCACAGTGGAGGACATGCTACAATTACTGCTACTGGAGCAATTCTTCCAGGGGTTAACCCCGGATTTACAAAACTGGCTGAGGGATCGGAAACCGTGCATCTTAACGGACGCCGCCAGGTGGGCAGACGAGTACCAAGATGCCAGGAAGGCACAGCAGGCACAGGCACGGTCCATCTTGGGAGCTGCTAACCCACCTCCCACCATTAACCCCACCCCAGCACTGCGTCCGGGTGGTGGGAACTACCAAACCCCTCCACGGTACAACAATGCCCGATCATTCATCAAGTGCCACAAGTGTAACCAGCAGGGCCACATACAGAGACACTGTCCCAGAAACAGAAACCGCTCCACGTGGAATACTCCAACTAATTCCCCTGCAAACCGGGCAGCAGTACACTGCTACCAGAGTGAGCCTCGACAACCTGTTTTCGGGACCAGGTCTAATGAAGAATCTTTGGGCACCCTCCATGAGGTTAACCCAGTACAAGCAGCTGCAGACAACCAACAGGGACACCGCCAAGGGGTACACGTAGAGGGAAAACGCCTTCAGGGTCTACGCGATTCTGGGGCCACCATAACCCTGGTTCGCAATCACCTAGTCCCCAAGCACCAGCTCACTGGAGAATATGTGGCAGTCCTACTGCTAAAGTACATTTGGATTGGGGAGCGGGGTCGGGGAATGTGGAAGTGGGCCTCATGCAGGACTTACCAGCTGAAGTCATCTTGGGTAACGACTTGGGAGAGCTGACCTCCGCTTTTGTTTCTCAGCACCCCGCGCAGGAAGCGCTACCCGTGGTAACACGGCAGCAGGCCTGCACCACCGCATCTTCTGAACACTCTGAGGCTCCGACGCTTCTATGTTTGGATTGGGAGCAGTACTAAGCCAAGTTGGGGCCGATGGCGGCGAGCATCCAGTCGCTTAAGTCGGAAACTACGACCCAGGGAAGTAAGCTATGCCGACATCGAAAAGGAATGCCTGACGGTGGTGTGGTCTAACGCCGACGGGTTGTCCAGACAGAACTCGAGAAATGATCTGTGAGCACTCCTCCGGACATCCCCAAGCAGATCCGTTAGGATCAGACTGTGTATGCCGGCTTGGTTCTGGGGGAGCATTGTGGCAGAAGCAGCCACAAGAGACTTTTGCATTGATTATTCCCTGTATTTGAACTGTATGTTATTTGAGCATAGTGGATTTTATTAGACTGTTTTATTCCCCTCCCTCCTAGAACACCAGTTTAGAACCCTTAATAACTGTCATATTTTCAAATACTGTCTGTATTCAACTGTCAGTTTTCTCTGTCTGAGGAGGAGTTGCTCTGGCTGTGTGAGTGCTGGTGCTTTGGGTGCTCATTAAACAGACCTGCTTGACCCTTTCTGGAAGCCTTGGCTCATGCTTGGGTAAATGTGATAAGTCGGAGTGCCAGCGGGTCCGTTACAATGGGGGTTGAGGATGGGGGGGGGCTGAGGATGGGGGTTGAGGAGAGAGGTTGAGAATGAGGAGGGGGGTTGAGGAGGGTGATAAGGGAGGGGGGGAAGAGACACAGGGAAGGGAGATGGGGGAAGAGACACAGGGGAGGGAGAGGGGGAGACACAGGAAAAGGGCACACAAGCGGGGGACACAGAGGGCAGCACATTTCCCACCCTCGGCATATACTCGAGTCACTAATTTTTCCTAGTATTTTGTGGTAAAATAGGTGCCTTGGCTTATACTCGGGTCGGCTTATACTCGAGAATATATGGTATATATATATATATATATATATATATATATATATATATATATATATTTATATATATATACCTGGCCAATGCTAATGCGCATGTGACGTCACGTCATTAGCATATGCCGGGTCCCGACGCAACCAGAAGACGCGGGGAGGAGCAGCTGCTGATGGAAGGTAAGTGAGGGGAAAGGGAGAGGGGGAGGTAATTAGAGGGGTAAAGTAGGGAGGGGGTTGAGGAGGGGGTTTGAGGATGAGGAGGGGAGTTGAGGATAAGGAGAGAGGATGAGGAGGGGTGTTGGGGATGAGGAGGGGTCGTTGAGGAAGGAGGATGAGGAGGATGATAAGAGGGGGGGGGGAAGAGACATAGGAGAGGGAGAGGGGGGAAGAGACATGGGGGGGGAAAGAGACACAGGGTGACCCGAGTATAAGCCGAGGGGGCACTTTTCAGCCTTAATAAAAGGGCTGAAAAACTCGGCTTATACTCAAGTACATACAGTAATTAATTTTCTTTAAATCCAGTGAAACCTCTGTATTTGTCAAATTCAATATTAGTGCTCCTATATTCATCCAATATTAATTATTAATTTAAAAGACAGACAGAAACTGACAACATCGGATAGTCAATTGCCCTGAAAAGGACAAAAAATAAAATCGCACACTAGAATTGGAGTTACCAGATGTTTAGCATCATTGCTCATTAGTAAAGGTAAAATTCTGTTTAAATATTTATTTATGCATTAGATTCGCATCTGATATCGAATTATTCCAATTTTAATTAATTCCAATAGAGAAAAAAAATTGATTCTATAGTCATCTAATTCAGTATCCGTCCATCCCTCAAGACCGGATTAATGACGAATATAGAGATTCCACTGTATTTATTTTATTGCTTACCAATTATTCTGTAAACAAGTTAAAATGCTATTGCCTGATCACTACAGCAGCCCTTTATATGTACACGTTATAGAATTGTCCATATACAATATAGACAGATTATAGGAAATTGTCATAGTTTTTTCAGAAATTTCCATACCAGGCTAAGTTATTATGCATGCAATTTATTTTAGAATTGGGTTCATCCCTCTTTTGAATGTCAAGTGCAATTTCCACATTCATTTTCTTTGTTTGCTTTTATGACAGAAACCAGGTGCAAATAAAAGGTAAACCTGTGGGCTATTTCTGCTTTGCTGGCACAATAGAGAAATTGTTCCTTTTGTCGAGGGTTCTGTACTCTGCGTGCTAATCCTTCAACAAAATGACACTGTCAAATAGCTCTCCCTCAAATTATACAGAGCGGACAAAAAGTGTTTTCAAAGCAGAGAACATGAAAATAAAACCTGTAATCACCAGGTGATTTTGACCAAATACAAAATATATTTAATGCTTGCAGTGTGTGTCTTGCTTAAATATATCAACACAGGCTCTGGCTGTTATGGAACTTAGCCAATGGACACACCGTCTAAATGTGGTCAGATATAATCAGGCAGTCAATAAAACAACTACTGTGTTGTGACATCAAATTTGGCAAATCTACCGCCATCTTTATTGCAAAGCAATTACATTGGGGTAAACATATTTTGAGGAAGATAGGTGACCATCATCCATCAAAGGTAACCATCATTTGGAGTAATGAAAGTTCCTCAGCTTCAAATTTGAACAATAGTGTGATATAAAACGTACATATAAAAGGGAAAGAGATTTGGGAAAAAAACTGCATAAATTTGTGTAATATGTAACAAACTAACAACATTATCAGAAATGTAAAGCCATGACCGTAAATACATTTTTAGTAAAAATCTTTATTTTAGCAGACTTTTCTGGTGCCTATGGGCCACCATGTTTTCAGTCTTCAACAGTTCCTGCTGGTTTGGAACAAGAAGGGGATATGTTCTGATGGAAAGAGGGGGATGAGAATTTAACTCTTTGGGGATTCAGATCATTGTTTAGTTTTGGACTCCACTGCCCCTTCCACTCACAAGAAGGCTTTATAACAGCCATCTATTGTACTGAAGGGCATGGAGACCACCCCAGCCTTCTGAAGTTGGAAGGAGGGCCCCTTGACCTGGCAGGACCGACTATAGAAGGAGGTGGCTAGCTGGGGGAGGTGGAGCCATTTATTGGCTAGTTGGCGCCATTTCCACCAGTAGTCCCCCAGCTGGCCATGAGAGAAGATACCCACCCATCCCTAAAGTATTGTTGTTTAAAGTTATATGTTTTTGTTTAAAAAAAAAAAAAAAGAGGAAAAGAGGAATCCAAAAACAAAACAAACAAAAGGAAAAGAAAGGAATAAATGATTAAAACTAGTGATGTATATTGGCATGTTGAAGGATTATCTTGTTTTGTTAAGCATTTGTGATTGTTATATTGTTTAGTGTATATTATATGTTAACAAATTATGTTTATGTTGTGGTCACTGTGGTGGGTGGTGAGGGGAGTTGCCAGGACAGTGGTAAAAAATGTGTGAGATCCTACCCTATGGTGGTACGGATGTTACAACACGGTAGGCCCTGGATCAGGCTTCAGGGCGTAGGGCGTACGGTCTCTGGCCAGGCTCCTCCCCTCACATGGTTATGTTTCTTTATTAATGGTTATGGTTATTATGTCAATTTGTGTTTACCAATAAACGCTGTGGCCAGTTTTCCTCCCAAGAAGTGGTCTATGTCTAATCATTATATGTTAGAGGTAATTGTGTTTAACCCTTATCCGCACATACCAACTGGCCTTGCTTAGGTCATGGGCCGGAAGGATTACGGTCATGTGATCCTCTATACACTAGCAGAGTCCGCTAACAACATGATTTTCCCTAAAAAAAATGTCATGCTCAATTGCTTATGATGTCAGTTTATAATATGCAAGCAAGTGAAGACTTGCATGAAAATGAGTGTTTTGTAGAAAATACATATTAAAAGGGGCATAGAAACTATGATTAGGGCTGCTTGCTCCTCCAATGTTCTTATCTGTTAAATAATAAAACCTAGATAAAAAAACTCTGGGAATGCTAATATGTGCTGTTGTGTTTTATGAACTTTCATTTGAATGTATAACTGACTAGTAAAACACAGCTTACTGATTCTTACCACTCCCAAAACATTCAACCCACTTTGTATATAACAGGCAATGCCAGGTACAAGTACTTTCCTTCCTTCTTTTTACCGGTAATTTAATTATCTTCAAAACTGCAGATAACCAATACGTAATTAAAAATATTTTAACATTTAATACACAGAGTAAAATGTACTAAATGCTAAAAAGTTGGAGAACCTCCCCATTCTTATGCTGTCCTGGGGGGGATAAAAAAAAATGCCAGAGCCCCTTTAAGAAAGCAGAGAAAAAACTTGGACTCAATAACCACTGTCCATTGAACACAGCCACTTGCCAACTATTGCAGCCATTAAAAGTAATTACTGCAATAACTCTTCCACTACTGCCTGCTAACTTTCCAAATTCCTATTGATTTTTCGTATTGGATATGCTTTCTTACTGTCTGACTTGTTGCAGGTTTCATGCCACATTTAACTTTATGGTCTCTTATGTAAAAAAGTGTTGGAACATACACATACATACATAGATACATACATACATACATACACACACACACACTTCATGTGTATACAAAGATGTATTTTTAAATACTGTTGCTGGAACTCTTCTGGTTTAAAGATGAACTGATTAATTAAACAAAATCAGTAAATATTAGTGGAATTTAGAAAAGAGGGAGGGTATGCTTTTTTGATTAATGGGTAAACAGAACACTGAAGCAATGAACATGAACTTGATGGAGCTCAGAGGGGCAGTGATTGATAGATGTACCTGGCATGCTGCGTTCCATAGGGTCACAGAGAGTCGGACACAACTGAACGTCTAAGCAACAACAAAACAGAGGAGGTGCACCAGTGAAACCTCAGGAGTTATCACAGACAGCCAGTCCTTTACAATAAAGTGTTTAAGGTAAGTGGGATCCTTAGGTGAGGTCCTTTCTTGTTCGCTATTCACATCAATTAGATCATGAAAAAATGGAGAGAACTTCTTCACATGTACTTCAAGGAGGACTCTACAGCAATGCAGGGGTGGATTAGTCTGAATGAGTGACGTATTAGTGTGATATACTTAACCACTACACTGTATGATGAAAATGTCAATGCTCCTGTTGCTCCCCGAAGACACTTTTGGAACAGCTGTGTATATGAGAGGAATGTTTACATTACTCCAGGGGCAAGGGTTGCAGCTTTATTTGCAAGCTTCTGAGCATTATTTATTGTTGTTCAGTCCTTCAGTTGTGTCTTACTCTCAGTGACCATATGGACTGCAGCACCCAAGCACATCTGTCTGTCTTTCTGGTTTTACGTATCCATAAGGTTATCTTGGCCAAGATACTGGAGTGGGTTGCCGGTTCCTTTTCCAGTGGACTGTCACAGAAAATATGCACAGTGCTGGAGATCTAGAGGCCTTATAGGATAGCTCTCTGCAGAAGCTCTTTGGATTGGAGATTATATCTTTATACTTCTACATACTGTGGAGGACTCTCTTCTTCTGTATGATCTGTGAATCTGGCCATCCACTTATACCTTGGACAAATCAAGGACTATAGAAGATTGATCTGCCACCTTCTTCCAGTGACTAGCCTGGATCTATACACCATCTACTCCAACACCGGACTCTGATGAGCGACATACACTTCATGCTTTCGACGGTATCAAATGTGAGTGCATTTTGTATATCCATTTTGTTTTATTAATAAATATACTGTATCACACGATTAGACACTTGTGCGTTTCTCTCCGCCATACTTCCTTATTTGGTCCTTCTCCATTGGACTGTGATCTAACCGGTCTACTATGACTTGGCCATGTTGGTTGACCCTACATGATATAGCTTCATTGAGGTACACAAGCCCCTTCACCATGACAAGGTAGCGGTCCAGAAGGGATCTGAACATTATATATAGGTAGAATTTGCCTTTTAAAGTGTACATTTGTACATGCCCCAAGAAATAAAAATATAATGGGACATCTACAACATGTACAACATCCCATTTAAATGGCTGACAGTTGGGAATGATGGTCTCAGGTTTTTCACACATAACAAATATTTTTTAATGGACATTTTATCTGAACTTTTCCGCACAAACACTTTTGAAAGGAATCGCAGACTGGTCCCTAAAATGTAATATAAAAGTTTGCAGAAAACGACAGAGCAGGAACCAGTAGGACTGCTGACATATATCACTACTCCAGAGGTACGTGTGACTTTATTGATGCTGTTGTGTGTGTTCCTTTTTATAGAGGAAAATTGAGAATAGATAGAGAGCATGTTCTCAGTTTAATGTTTCCGTCACCGCCAGACATACATCCATCCATTTTATAGACACGTCAAGCCAGAAAATAAATGGCCATTCTTATTAGTTTTCTGGTGAAGAACAGTCCTCACTCAGTCATAAAGAGGATCATCAGGAGGGCTGTAATATTAGCCCTATCAATAAAATGTTTTATTCATTAACAGAAAAATAAAGGTACAATGTGTTTAGCATGTTCATAATATTATAAAACTTAATATGTATGTACATATTACTATTTCATATAATTATCAGTCTGTCAAACATATATTTTGACATATTTTCTTCACTTATTTGTTTTATAGGAACATGTTAACATGATAATCACTAAATATAGTTGTGTGTGTAATACGCTCGCAAAATTGGAAGAGGGGGAGAGAGAGAAGGAAGGAGAAGGAGGGAGGGAGAGAGGGAGGGAGAGAAGGAAGGAGAGGGGGAGAGAGAGGAGGAAGGAGAGAGAGGAGAGAGAGGAGGAAGGAGAGGAGGAAGGAGAGAGAGGAGAGAGAGGAGGATGGAGAGAGAGGGATCAGAGGGAGAGAGAGAATTGCGAGTTGCATATGTGCATTGCAAAGCTTGAATTGTGTGGCAAAGCTGCGTGCCTCGATTTGAGCAGTGGAGGGAGAGGGAGAGGGAGAGAAGGAAGGGGAGAGGGAGAGAAGGAAGGGAAGAGGGAGAGAAGGAAGGGGAGAGGGAGAGAAGGAAGGGGAGAGGGAGAGAAGGAAGGGGAGAGGGAGAGAAGGAAGGGGAGAGGGAGAGAAGGAAGAAAGGAAGGAAGGAAGGAAGGAAGGAAGGGGAGAGAGAGAGGGCACACAGAGAGAGACAGGGTACACAGAGAGAGGGCGCACAAACAATCAGAAGACACAGTTTTCAAGACAATTATACTGTCACTTTTGACGGACAAGTGACTAGTAGAAATTAAATGGTCTAGTTTATTCCCAAATGTTTAAATATATTGTGCATTCTTGAGTGAGGAAGAACCTAGATGGAACCTAGATACATAGATATGATGGCAGTTAAACAAAATGGCCCATCTCTCTCTCTCTGCCCATTCTATCTTCCTAAGAGATAGAATAGGTATATTGGTATTTAAAATATAGACTTATTTGAGTTGTAAATACATGGATAGTTTGTAAGTGATTAGTGGGTGAATGAATGAATGAATAGGAAAATAGTATTTATATGTCCTTTTAGCTACTTTCCCATCAAATATGACGGGAATAACATTTTAAGCCTGGCAATGCTGTTTGCCAACCAATGTGAGCCCCGCGCTGAGCGCTTTTGGCACTCATTGTGAGTCTCTCCCCTTTCTACTTCCTCCCTTGTGTCTCATTTCCCCCTCCTCTCCCTCCCCCTGTGTCTCTTCCTCCCTCCTCCCTCCCTTGTGTCTCTTTCCCCCTCCTCCCTCCCCTGTGTCTCTTTCACCCTCCTCCCTCCCCTGTGTCTCTTCCCCCTCCGTCTCTTCCCCCCTCCTCCCTCAAGTCTCTCCCCCTCCTCCCTCCCCTGTGTCTCTTCCCCCCTCCTCCCTGCCCTGTGTCTCCTACCCCCTCTCCCTCGTGATGAGCCCAAGTCCCACGGACCTCGCAGTCGGGTGTCAACTGCACGCCTCTTGAACGCTACAAAGCGTGACCAACATTGCAAACGTTACCCACACGGACAACTACATATGTGATCCTTATAGATGTTTCTCCATCTGTGTGCATGGGAAACCATTATTTTTACTTACAGCTGGATACCATGGTTTACAAAAGTAATACCATTTTAATCTATTTTATACGTCCCAAGATAAACTTTGTTGTTTACCTAGTACTTTAGCAGAATTCACTTTTATATATTTCTCTCCAAAAAAGTCATAATTGCTGAAAATGAAATAAATATGATGCATTGCCTTAATCAAATGAAAAGTAATGTCATAGAGGCGATCTGAGAGACTTAAAGGATCATGGTAATGCCCTAACCGGAGGTAAATGTTTATTTACTGATTATTAATACAATTCATATTTGATGATTGCAGGAAGCAATATACAATAATAAACTTACGTTCAACTTATGTTCAATCATAATTTACCCCTCTTGTTAGGGCATTACAGTGGTCCTTTGACACTGTGATAGACAGACTGTTTCCAGTAGATACTTTTTGATTGTTTATACCCTAAGTCTAGTCTACATGTGCATCCCCTCCATGCTCATCCTATCTCACAGCTTTAGACTAATTTTCTGGTTTTATTTCTACCTTCTACTTGTTTTGTTAATTCTATATTACCTGCACTATTAACTCTCTACTGCCCGTCTTGTTTATATGGTAAAGAAGGCCATTCCTAGTTGATTGCATACTGCTCCTTACAATGTTCTTCCCTAGGCCTGTGGCTAGCTGACCCATGCGTAAAGATATCACTGATTGTACCTGAAAGGCCAACACCCTTTTGCTGACTTGCATTTTTCTACTGTCTTGAAATACATGTCTGCTTTCTGTAGGATACACGAGAGCATCTGGAGATAAAAATTGGGGCGGCTGCCAGGAGCTGACTTCATAAACTAGAATATTTGCAATGGATGCTGGGGCCGTGCTCTCTGCATGGAAGAACAGGTCATGTACATAGCTATTGTATCTAATAAAACCCTGCAGTGTAGCAAAATGCTTATCAGATGTTTTAATGAAACCTCTCTCACCATATCTAGCCTTATATTTCATTTTATTAATACCTATCTATTAGCATTGCCTGCAAAAGGAAAGTTCTAGGATGCACCAATAGAAAGCACATATTTAAAGGGAAAGTTTTACCTAAACACAAATTGCTCTTATATAAAGGAGTTCACTTATAAAAAGCTAAAAGTTGTATCACTTGCCTTTAATTGCTTCAAGAACTCTGTATGTGATGAACACATGGAATTAAATGTGTCACAGCTTAATATTTAGCTGCAGTTTGATTGGCTCTTGAACTTGTGACACAATCATTTCAGCATTCTGTGTGTCAGTGACAAAAATTAAACCCAATATGGCAGCTTGCACTCTCCAGAGATATGGAGGAGAAACGTACAAACTAGGCGAGTTTTATAGCTTTTAAAGATAATCTTAATATTAAAGAATTACGTTTAGGTGAAATGTTCCTCTTAAAAACAGACAGACACTGCATAACGACCTTTCTGCAGTTTGAAACCTACAGTATGTCAGTCAAACGATCATACTCCCAATCTAAATAAAGCTCTTAAGGCCTTAAATATGACTTGTTTTTAAAATAAAAAAAAATCCGTAAATATTAAAAAAGAGTATATGAGAATTTACATGGAACTTATAATTTATGGAACACCGTAATAATGCAGCAACTAGTAAGACTAAAGGAAAATAAAGAGCTTTAATGCTGTAAAGGCCAACAATGCAGTATTTTAAAACAAGTATGAAACAAAACAGTTATTCTAATTAAAACGTTTTTTCTTTTTATTTTCTTCTGCTTGATAACACTGCTCCACATGATGGTGTCAAACAATATCTATGATTTCAGATTCCCTTTAAACATTCAAATGCCACACTAACGTAAAAAAATCATGGGGGAAAATGGGAGTAACACATTGCCATTGTATTATCTACTAAAATCATGGGTGTATTTAGGTTTTATGCTGCCCTAGGCCAATCAGATTTGTGCACCTTCACTTGCCGATTCTCCTCTCCACTATATACAGACCTCAATCCAATAGAAAATCTGTGGTCAGACTTAAAGATTGCTGTTAACAAGCGGAAACCATCCAACTTGAAGGAGCTGGAGCAGTTTTGCAAGGAGGAATGGGCAAAAATCCCAGTGGTAAGATGTGGCAAGCTCATAGAGACTTATCCAAAGCGACTTGGAGGTGTGATTGCCCCAAAAGGTGTCTCTACAAATTATTGACTTTAGGGGGGTGAATAGTTATGCACATTGACTTTTTCTGTTATTTTGTCCTATTTGTTGTTTGCTTCACAATAAAAAAAAACATCTTTAAAGTTGTGTTCATGTTCTGTAAATTAAATGATGCAAATCCTCAAACAATCCATGTTAATTCCAGGTTGTGCGGCAACAAAACACAAAAAATGCCAAGGGGGGTGAATACTTTTGCAAAGCACTGTATATATGGTATGTCATAGACAGACAGAGATATCACTTTTAGACATTACGGTTTTTATACAAACATAATTCAATGTACGGCACTGGCATGTTCAATCAGCCTGCTGCCCCCTGAAAATGTGCTGCCCTTGTCTCAGGGGCCATGGCAGAAACAAACCTCTGACTACTTAATGTGAAAATCGATAAAAGTATAAAATTCCACATAAATGGTTCCTGACTGTGTTTTGGTGGTCCGCACTATTACAGTGCGTGTTTAAGACCTGCCCCTTTACTTAATGCCTCTGGACTTGGTATCAGATTTCCGAGTGTAAAAGGTTGTTTCGAGGCAATGATTAAGTGCACAGAGACGCTCATAGATCACCCGCCAGGACAGCGTGCAGCAATGCGACAAGACTCCATTTGCATAGATGTCATAGGTTTTACAAACGGATTCAAGGCCTGGAAATGAGCCAAGACTTCCCAGACAGAAAGACTCCACAAATCAGGATAAGTGTGCTGTGTGAGGGTGTGTAGGGTGACTCTCTGTGTAAGGAGGCGGTGAATGCTCGGATCTTGGGCTGCTGGAAATAGGAGATTGTTTCCTAGCATAGGCTGATCAGATGTCCAATTTTTTTTTAGGGAGAGTCTCATTATTATCTTGATTTGTAAAGCGCCAACATATTCCGTAGTCCTGAACAAGGGTTAAGTACATATTAAAACAAAATGAACATATTGCAAAGAGTGAAGGGCCCTGTCTTTGAGCTTAGAACCTAGTGTATGTAGAGCTTTCCCTAAAGCACCTTACAAGATTGAAAACTCTCAGACTTACAATCTAATGACACATACCCATGATATCTGCTCTATAGTTTTATCTCTGGAAATATTCCTGATGGTGAAGGAGGGTTGTTACGTATTGTCTGATCAAACTTTAAATCACACATTATGTTTTTTTAAATATTTTAAATAAATAAATCATTAAAAAAATCATGCGATATACGACCACTGCACAAATGTATATATTTTAAAACTTTGAGAATGTAATTAAGTTGGAAATATTATACAGCTAGGTTTTAATTAGAAAAATTGTGTGAGAGGGGCATTTAAACTTCTGGAAAGTTATGGTTGCATTGAATGATGCAAGCTGCCTGCTTCTGTGCCAATGAGGGGAAAGGGGCGTTGTATCAATAACAATCGTATTATCAAACTCAAATTTGGACTTCAGCCTGTAACCTCCTCCCTCATCCATCCCTCCACTGTTAATGCAGAGGAAGATGCTATCTGCACAATGGGAATGTGGCAGCTAAAACTTTCTGAAAAAGAATTGGCTCAGGAAAATATAAAAAGGTTAACATTTTGAAGGCGGGATTCTTTTCTTTTTTTAAAACATTTAACCCATTGTAAAGTAGATATTCAAATTATCAAAAAGAAAAAAATTAGACCACAGTGGTCTTCTAAAGCAGAAAGAAGTGAGGTCGTCTCCTCTGTTGTGACCTCTTACATGGTAGAGAGGAGAAGGGTGTCCGGGAATATTTTTTATTAACACAAACTTGTGTTTTATTACAATCTTACTGAGAGTACAACTAGCTAAGAAAATACAGATATAATGCTCACCGCAATACTAGATAATACACACTCACAACTTGTATCAATCAGACTGGAGGATGCACTCTGTTTTTCGTCTATATTGTTTTTTAGGGGTCACACAGTAACATTTAGTTTGTTTTTTTAATAGCCGATAAGCAATACAAACAGTATATAAAAGAAAAAGATCAATTTCACTATTAAAACTTGCTTTTGAACTTTAGTGTATCAGGGTCTAGTAGACCCGCTTCTTTCCAAACCATATTACGTTGCCCAGAAAGCGGTCTTAATATTTCTACTAAAGTCTCCATGGCTTGGAAGGTGGCTAAAAAAGACTCCTATCAGGACTGCTTCCTGGAAAGATCCTCTCCCACGTGTGCACAATTGGTAGGGGTGGAGGGTTGGATATCTTTTGAATCACAAATGTTAAAAACCGGAATTATAATTGCTCTTAAAGGGTAACAGACAAAGGGACAGTATGTCAGGATATTGCGGCAGGAAGTAAAAAAGGTATAATTGAGGGAGGAACTTGCTGCATTACAGGAGCTACAATGGAAGCCACTCATGGTAGCCCCTTTAGCGGTTTGTCGCCACCCACAGAGATGAATACTTTTGGTCTTCAGTCTCAAGATTTACATTTTTCTCTTTCCATATGAGTTTCTACCAGCACAGCTGGGTGGCTACTCAAGGCAGTGTTGGAGCTAGTCCTGGTGAGGCAGATGCAAAGCATCAGGGCCAACAATAGGGTAGGGACGTCTGCAGGGCTGTATCTACCTTTTTGGAGCCCCTAGGCAGTGAAGTGGTGGAGCCCTTGCGAGTGAGTACACAAGTTATGCACTGACCCATTTTTGCCTTTTCTGTGCATGCAAGTTCCCTTTCCTGTTGTAACGCTCTTGTTCTAGGTGGTTACCCCCTAGTAGCCAGTCTATTAACTGCAGCATTTCCTTTTTTAAGCCAGGAACCATTTTTTTAAGAAGTGGCGCCCCTCAGAGGGAAGCGCCCCTGGGCAGCTGCCTAGTTGACCTAATAGGTAATCCGGCCATGGCCCTCTGTTGCTGCAGTAAAGGAGGAATCTTAATTTATTAGTTGAAGATGGCAGAAAATGACTTTCATCACCATAGGCGAGTTCTGGTTATCTACATATATTTTTGGCTTTCCTATTGACCTCAATGGGTGGGAAGAGAAGTTGCATGGGGGGCCCCAAGTTATTATGCAGCAGGGCCCTCCATTCAATAGCTCCATCACTGAGTCAAGGTCTCGCCCACCCTTACTAACACTTCTCTCTTTCTGAAAGATGCTTTCCCCCCTGCACTCGGCTGAATTCCTTTATGTATATGACTTGAATAGGCAATGTGCAGTATAAGAGGTAATCATTATGTGGCTCGGAGGGGACCCTTTCCTGAGAACAGATGGGATTCACTGTGAAAACCCAGTCACCGATTACGATACAGCAAACAAAATTATTTCCGCTGTACTGTACACGCTCCAGCGTACAGGCTGTGAATAGTAATAATCTGCATCCGTATGGGAAGATGGAAAGCCTTTCATTAAACATTATTTATTTACTATAATGTAACCAGAATTACTAATTTTATATTTTGCTTTAATGCAATATTCCTAATAATATCAGAGATATTTTCTTTTTGTATGATTACGATTTTATTCATTAGTTACCTATACACCTTTTATAATGACAAAAGCAAAGACTTTATTAAATAATACTGTAGCACATATGAGAATGAACAACCTACACTTTCAATGCATTTAAAAGAGGATGTTTTAAACATTAAATATGTGATATAATGTGATATAAAGTTTAGGATTTTTCAAGCACCGCATTGTAAACAAGGAGTTATTTTCTCCGTACAGCTCCTGAATAGCAGGATTGGCCCTGTCCATTTTGTTCTGGTTGAACAAAATGAAAGGAATGAGTTGAACAGATTTTTTTTCTATAAAAAGTGTTTTAAATAATTAAGCTAGATAATTTATAAAATTAAGCACGGACTTTAAATATTCAACTTTTACAATTATTTATTACTACAGGGTTCCATTTCCTTTTCTCTGCTGCTAAATGAATGAGTTTACCGTTAAACCTGTTGAAATCAGCAGTCTCTACTCAAATCTCCTTACACCCCAGAAAGAAGATCATCAGAAACCAAACTGGTGATTTCCACTGCAACATAAAAGTTAATAACCTAGTTTGTTCATCAACTGTAGGTAAGAATAGTATATATATATATATATATATATATATAGTAAATAAATAGTACATCTGTGTTCACATTTGAACACGTTTAAATACCTGTTTCCAGCTCAAAATGCAGAGAAAAACAGTTGTTACACTGCATTCTGGAAGCTGAGCCAATGTGCCCACAAATGCCTCGCTCTTGAATCCATAAACCATTTCAAACATGGCTTCCTTTAAGCTTATGCCTGCTGCATTACACAGCTTTTATGTGATGAACTACCTATTCATAAGGTCCACAACACAAGCTGGGATCCTGCTCCACGCTGATGTAAGCTTGAAACAGCTTTACGTGGATAGGATTCCCAGCTTGTGTATAATCCTATTGCTATGCAATAATATGCTATAATCCTATGAAATACAGCAGGCATAAGCTTAAAATGTTTGAAATGGTTTATGGATTGAGCAGCGAGGCATTTGTGGGCACATTTGCATGTCCCTGCTCAGCTTCCCAGAATGCAGTGTAATAACTTTTTCTTGGACATATGACCCTCGGGCCCTTCACAGTCTGTTTTCTGGAGTGGGAGAGCACGCCTCTCTTCTATAATACACAGTCCAGTATATTTCTCTAAAACTAGTAAATAATACCCGCTTTATACCTAAACACTTCTCCTCATTATCTATATCTCTATTAACAATTATTCCTTTTCTACAGGAATTTACTATTTTGGGTGAAAAAGTTTAAAGCACCGTGATGCTCTTGGAAAGACTTAAGTGAAGCATGAGGCTCTTAAATAGGTTGCCTGTCACTGCCGGTGTCCAGCGTGCTTGGTGTTAAAACTCACTGTGTAGAGAGAGAAGCATTACCATTGGCTGAAGTACTAAGTTCAGGTGTGTCGCACAGAAAGGGGCTGCATACATACGTGTGAATGTGACTCTGCGGGACAAATTACACTGTGCTGATAGGATAGTAGACCTTGTAAGGGGTCTATCAATCTGGAACATTAAAGTCTCAACATCCTTGTATTAAAATTGTTTGCATCACACACTCATGCCTGACTCTCCGTGTCCTAATGGACCGCACACACCATGCTGATCCACTTGGTATTCATGGAAGAGATCCTGGAGTGGATTGCCATTCCTTCTCCACTAGGCCACAACAGGTGGTCTCCTATCCAAGTACTGACCAGGCCTACCCCATATGGCTTCAGTGTGGTTTCCCCTCTTGGTTCCCTGACTGGAATCGAACCCAGGTCCCAGTGGTGAAAGCACAGAATGCTAACCACCAGAGAACCGGCATTAAAATACTTGGTTCCAACTATCATGGACAATCCTATGTGCCACATTTTGCTTTATAGAGGTAAATGGCATAACATAGCATATGGATAACCCAGCAGCAGCAGCGGCCAATTAATATAATAAACATACAGAGTACAGAGTAAAGACAGAGCTGACGTAATGTAATGACTCACCTCTGACTCTTTATAATATCGTTCAGGAATCTCATCACAAGCAATGTCAATAAAGCAGACATCTCTCTCCAGTTCTTTGGCTTCATTGTCAAAAATCTGCAAAAGTAAAAAATGACATAAGTATCCTGTTATTTATAGCCAGAAGAATCTTGGAAAATTAAATATATAATATAATGCGCAAGAAAGAACAATGAACTCAGAAAACAAATAGATTATATTGAATATCTGGGTAGAGAATACAAAATTCTCAAATGTAGGAGCCAACATTGACTTTAGTATCGATGGAAAAAGGTTTTGTATAATGATTATGTAGCACATATAAAAAAAGGAGAGCAGAAATAAAATGTTAGCAACTTCCTTAAATCAAAAGGTTGAAAAAGATCTACAAATAACAAGCTCCCTGCTGTTGCCTATACACTCTGTTTCACGTAACAAAAGCATCAGATGTTTTACTTCAAACAGGTCCACAAAAAAAATAAAAAATTGGAGTTTATCAATGCAGTGAAGAGGAATAGCATTAGATCAGTGGTAGTCAACCTGGTCCCTACAGCCCACTAGGGGGCGATTCAAGCTTTCATGGTAGGGTAATCGCTATGTGTCATGGTTGATGACGATTTGCGTCATACACCAGAGACCCGCAGCACCAGGCTTGGCTGGTTGGAGAGCTGGTGAGAGAGCCTAGGGACAGCAGTCAGGACCGGATCACTATCTAGTAAGTACAGGGCGATACATAGCTAGGGACAGCAGTCAGGACCAGATCACTATCTAGTAAGTACAGGATGATATATAGCTAGGGACAGGAGTCAGGAACGGATCACGATCTAGTAAGTACAGGGCGATACATAGCTATGGACAGCAGTCAGGACCGGGTCACTATCTAGTAAGTACAGGGCGATACATAGCTAGGGTCAGCAGTCAGAACCGGGACACTATCTAGTAAGTACAGGGCGATACATAGCTAGGGACAGCAGTCAGTACCGGATCACTATCTAGTAAGTACAGGACGATACATAGCCAGGGACAGCAGTCAGGACCGGATCACTATCTAGTAAGTACAGGGCGATACATAGCTAGGGACAGCAGTCAGGACCGGGTCACTATCTAGTAAGTACAGGGCGATACATAGCTAGGGACAGCAGGCAGGACCGGGTCACTATCTAGTAAGTACAGGGCAATACATAGCTAAGGACAGCAGTCAGGACCGGGTCACTATCTAGTAAGTACAGGGCGATACATAGCTAGGGACAGCAGTCAGGACCGGGTCACTATCTAGTAAGTGCAGGGCGATACATAGCTAGGGACAGCAGTCAGGACCGGGTCACTATCTAGTAAGTGCAGGGCGATACATAGCTAGGCACAGCACTCAGGACTGGGTCACTATCTAGTAAGTACAGGGCGATACATAGCTAGGGACAGCAGTCAGGACCGGATCACTATCTAGTAAGTACAGGGTGATACATAGCTAGGGACAGCAGTCAGGACCAGATCACTATCTAGTAAGTACAGGGCGATACATAGCTAGGGACAACAGTCAGGACGGGTCACTATCTAGTAAGTACAGGGCGATACATAGCTAGGGACAGCAGTCAGGACCGGGTCACTATCTAGTAAGTACAGGGTGATACATAGCGAGGGACAGCAGTCAGGACCGGGTCACTATCTAGTAAGTGCAGGGCGATACATAGCTAGGGACAGCAGTCAGGACCGGGTCACTATCTAGTAAGTGCAGGGCGATACATAGCTAGGGACAGCAGTCAGGACCAGATCACTATCTAGTAAGTACAGGGCGATACATAGCTAGGGACAACAGTCAGGACGGGTCACTATCTAGTAAGTACAGGGCGATACATAGCTAGGGTCATATGATTTATGTAAGCAGAAGTGAGAGGGGAAATCGAGTTACTGCGGCACAGGTGGGCAGTAAGGACATTTTAAAAGTGAGTGGTAGATATTAAAAAGGTTGAAGTCCCCTGATTTAGATGGAGCTGGCAAGTTAGAATGTATTCAGGGCCTGAAAAGCTTGGCCCCAAAAGCTCATTATATAAGTGGTAATGCCGACCAACACATAAAAGCCAAGGTAATAAATAGTTTGAGGGCTTTAAAAGGCAAATCCTACAGCATTTAGAAAAAAAAAAAAATAGTGAACAAAGGATCACATTATACATTTTACAGTCCATCCACCTGATTTTGACTACTCTACATAATGGTGCAGAGTAGTATCAATGTAAAGTTCATATAAATATATAGTGTTTCAGTGTTAACTTTGGCTGGAGACTTAGGACAAGTGGAACTGAACAAGGAGCAGAGAAACACCAACAACATGAAAAACATAAATGATCTTGTCAGCCCGATTACAGCTGTGAATTCTAATTAGTGTCAGTTTTCTTTAATTAATCTAGGCTTCCCGCAACTTCAATAAAAATACAGGTTTGTTGTTTTCAATGTTTTGAAGTCATTAAACAGCATGGAAATTAAAACTTATGTTAATTGTGTTGTATAATTCTTTTGTCGATGGAGATTAACTCTTTTTGATTATAAAGTGGTTGTGCTCAAAGGAACTAAATGAAAGGAAGGACTCCACAGAATATAACGTGTGTCTGAGAGATGGCATCTGACATTAGTGTATAGAAGGATGCACTAAAGCTTTCAAAATGTTTTCACCACCAGGCTATCTCAAACTGATAACCATCTCCAATTACTTAAATAGAAAATTTGATTATTAGATCCAGTAACATGAACAAAAGATGCAAGTCAGCACATATGTCCAGCAGTACTTTGCAAATACATCTGTGATTATGCAGTACCAGTACACACCACTAGGTGGCAGAATACCACTACTGATTTCTATGTTCTAAACAACATATACTGGACAATTTCTGTATTTATAAACAAATAGATTTTTTTAAAATATATTTCAGAGGTTAATCCATTCAGTTTACCGTATGTACAGATTAACTTGAAAGCAGTAGCTAAGCTGCCTTTCCAGCACAGAGTCTTTACATTAACGGAGGGAAAATAAATGAAAAATGCTGGCTCTTGTCATAAAAGATAATTAAATGCTTTAGGGGCACTTAGCACAGCACAATTAATTATTTATTGTCACAACGCCCTCATTTCCAGATGTTATTATATACAAAATGAATGTATTTATAAACTGTGTTAATTGTGTATCTCATCTTCAAAACAAAAAAAAACATACATACAGGAGCCTGCTGCATAGACTTTGTGCTTCAAAGTGAAACGCGTTAGTTTTGTTTTAGCAGAATAGTTTTTATATATATAGTTACATAGTAATTAAGGTTGAAAAAAGACTTTCAGCCCATCAAGTTCAACCTTTTAAGATCTCCTCATCTGCAATATGCGGATTAAATATTAATTAATTAGTTGTTAATGAATTATTAATCAATAATTTAATATTTTTTATTTGTAATTATTAATTAATCCAGAGGAAGGCAAACAGAAAAAAAATAAGTGAAACTTAACAATCGCCGCAAAAAAAAAAAAAAAACCGAATTCCTTCCCGACCCCAGAAACCGGCGACCGGATCAATACTGTCCCTCCAATTATCCATGATAACCCTGAATTCCCTTTTTAATTAGAAATAAATCCAGTGTTCTTTTAAAGTTATCTATCGAATCCGCTGTCACCACCTCCTCTGGTAGAGAATTCCACAGATTAACCACCCTTACTGTGAAGAACCCTTTTCTTTCTTTGAGGTGGGATCTTTTTCCTTCCAACCTCAAGGGATGTCCTCTTGTCAGTTGAAAACCTCTTGGCACAAAAAGCTCCCCTGACAAATCTTTATACTGACCCTGGATGTATTTATATAAGGTAATCATATCTCCTCTTAGACGTCTTTTTTCTAGAGAAAATAAGTTTAATTTGGTTAGTCTTTCTTCATAACGTATCCCCTCCATTCCCCTTATTAGTTTTGTTGCCCTCCTCAGTACCTTTTCCAGCTCTAAAATATCGTTTTTATGAAGTGGTGCCCAAAATTGTACTCCATATTCCAAATTAGCGCGTACTAGAGATTTGTATAGTGGCAGAATAATATTTGCTTCCCTGGCTTCTATACCCTTCTTAATACATGCTAATATTTTATTTGCCTTTGCAGCTGCTGCTTGGCTTTGAGCACTGTTACCCAGGTGGTTGTTCACAAGCACTCCCAAATCCCTTTCAATATCTGATACACCTAGATTTGCTCCATTAAGATTATAAATTGCATGGCTATTTTTCCTTCCCAGATGCATAACTTTACATTAATTCGTATTAAATCTCATCTGCCATTTAGATGCCCATTCCTCAATTTTATGTAAATCCCTTTGGAGGGAAAGCACATCATTATCTGATTTAATTACCTTGCACAACTTCGTGTCATCAGCGAAAATGGAGACACCACACACCAATCGCACCTCTAAGTCATTAATAAATATGTTAAAAAGGAGAGGACCTAATACTGAACCTTGAGGAACCCCACTTACCACATTAGTCCAATCGGAGTATGTTCCATTTACAACAATTCTTCGCTTCCTGTCTTTTAGTCAGCTCTCAATCCATGAGCAGATATTTACTGAAACTCCTGTATCTCTTAGTTTGCACAATAGTCTCCCATGTGGCACTGTATCAAAAGCCTTTGCAAAATCCAAAAAGACTACATCCACTGAGTGCCTTGATCCAGGTTCCTACTAGCCTCCTCATAGAAACTAATTTGATTTGTTTGACATGACCTATCCCTCATAAATCCATGTTGACTCCTACTTATAATCCTGTTCAAATAGACATATTCTTGTATATTATCCCTTATTAACCCTTCTAAAAGCTTCCCCACTACAGAAGTGAGGCTCACTGGTCTATAATTCCCCGGATTTGCCCTTGGTCCCTTTTTAAATGTAGGTATCACATCTGTTTTTCTCCAGTCATCTGGTAGAGACCCCGTGTTGAGTGAATCTTGAAAAATTTAATATAATGGTTTGGCTATTACAGAACCCAGTTCCCTCAGTAACCGTGGATGTATTCCATCAGGACCCGGGGCTTTATTAACATTTATTTTTTTCAACCTCTTTTGGATTACTTCCTGTGTTAACCAGTTACTCGGAAAAGGTAGTGTAGCCCCATTATGTTGCAGTGTCCCAACCACTGGTACCTCCCTTGTGTATAACGAAGAAAATAACCTATTTAGCTCATCTGCCTTTTCTTGGTCACTAATTTTCAGATGGCCTGTTTCACATTGTAATGTTCCTATAGCTTCCTTCCTTGCCTTCTTCCCATTAATATACTTAAACAATATTTTAGGGTTAGTCTTGCTCTCTTTTGCAATTCATTTTTCATTTTCTATTTTAGCCAGTGTAATAGCGCTTTTGCAAGACTTGTTTATTTCCTTGTACTCTCTTAAAGCAGTCTCTGTCCCCTCTTGGTTGTATAATTTAAATGCCTGTTTTTTACTTGATCTTTAAATCATTGTTAAGCCACATTGGATGGGATTTACTCATTTTACTTTTATTCCCACATGGTATATGCCGATGTGTATGTATATTTAGTAAGGATTTAAATGTTGTCCATTTATGTTCAGTGTTTTTACCTATCAGTTCTCTGTCCCAGTCTACACTTTGTATTGCTGCCCTTAGACCATTAAAATCTGCGCTTTTAAAATGAAGAGTTTTTGTTGGCCCCTTATTCCAACATTTGATACTATATCAATATTATTTATGATGACTAAATCTAAGATAGCTTCATTTATAGTAGGCTTTTGCATAACCTGGGCCAGATAATGATCCCTGAGTGTACTCAAGAACCTGAACTGCTGGTCTCATTTATCCAGGTTATTTCAGGGTAATTAAAATCTCCCATTATTAGAACTTGCCCGTGCTTAGCTGCATTTCCAATCTGTAACAATAATTGTATTTCCTCACTTCCCACTATATTTGGGGGTTTATAGCAAACTCCTACTAATATTATTTTGGAATTTGCTGCTCGGCTATTTAACTCTACCCACAAACATTCAACTTTATCACTAGGTCCACCATAAATATCTTCTCTGACTATAGGCTTAAATTCAGGCTTAACATACAAACAAATCCCTCCTCCTCTTTTACCATTGCCTCTATCTTTCCTAAATAGGTTATAACCATCCAGATTAACAGTCCAAACATGAGATTCATCCCACCATGTTTCAGTAATGCCTATTAAATCCCATTTTTCATTATTGCTAATAATTCTAACTCTCCCATTTTTCCTGACAAGCTTCTGGCATTAGCAAGCATACACCTTATGTTATGAGTCTGTAGTTCTGAAGTGCCTGCCACTGAACTTGAGTTACTTAGTACTACCTCCCTATTGACTATACTACCCCTTCCCCCATCTCCCCCCCTATGAGTTGTTAATTCATCCCTTATACCCTCTAAACTTTCTACCCCATTACTTATATCTAGTCTCCCCCCCCCACTTACTAGTGTAAAATCACTCCTCCAGCCTTTCTACCATCCTATCCCCTAGCACAAAAGCTCCCTCATCATTTAGGTGCAATCCATCCCTGCTATAGAGATTGTACCAAAGTGAGAAGTCAGCCCAGTGCTCTAAAAACCCAAACCCCTCCTTAGTGCACCACATCTTTAGCCACGCATTAACCTCCCAAAGCTCCTTCTGCCTCCCTGGGCTAGCACGTTGCACTGGTAGTATCTCAGAAAATACTACCTTGGAGGTCCTTGCCTTCAGCGTATTACCTAGTTCTTTAAAATCATTCTTTAGGACACTCCATCTTCCACTAACTTTGTCATTGGTACCAAGACCGCCGGTTCATTTCCATCCCAATAATTTGTCTACCCAAGCACCCGGGAGACAGCAAACTGTTCGATTGCTGGGATCTGTGTGACAAATCACCCTATCGACCTTCCTGCCTGTTGCTCTGCCTATTCTGGCCTCCCCCTCCTCCAGTAGAATGGTTCTCCCGGCTGTTAGAGGGAACAGCTCTATCTGGCATTGCCATTCCTGATTGGACATTCCCAACAGTCCCACTCAATCTGGCTAAACTGATGGTGTTTGCCAACTCAGAACTGGCCTGCCTCCTCCTGTTCCCTGTGATTCCCCTTCTAACTGTAACCCAGCTACCTCCCTGGACATCCTCACTACCCTCAGCTCCACCCTCCATGCTAGGCCCAGCTAAACTGTGCTCAGTGAGCACCAACCCTCTTTCCAGTGGAGCAATATCACCAAGTGCTGCAATTCTACTCTCCAGACCTCCAATTTGAGCTTCAAGAGCAACAACATGCTCGCACCTCTCACAGAGTTATGGACCCTGGATCATCTTTTTAACTATTGCAAATATATGACAGGATGTACACTGAGTGAGGTTGCCACTGGACTGACTCATAATTATTATTAATGTCTACAAAATTTCAGTGGGAAAAATAATATAATATAAAATAATATATTTGTATAAAGTTTTCCTCCTTTGCACTATAAATCTACCCTCCCTTTTCTTTGAAGTCCTTCCTTTTATTTAAACTCCTACGCTTTTACTAGAATTGCACTTGATACTAAAAATATTCGCAAGCTCACAAGTTTGCCCCTTCTCCTTTTTATACAAACTTCTGCCTTCTCACCTGGACACAATTAGTGCACTCTGCAATTTATCAGCCTTTACTTGCAAACAGCCCCAAACAGCTCACAAACCTTTTATACTAGTTTAACAGTCAAGCCACAACCCTATCACCTGGGCACCATTTTAACACTTGATTTTACTATTTGTCTTCACGTGAAGTACAGGGATTTTCTAGCATCATTATGGCGACAATGAGCAATGAGTAAAGACTGCATTTATTTCACATTTGATATCAAGCGCGCATCATTGCTTTAGCAAACCATGTTTTTTTAAATGTGGTTTCCTTTTAGCACTGAACTTGTAACGATTTCTACTACTTGTCGAACTTGTTGTGAGTGCATTGATACAAAATGAGATGCTTATTTTCTCAGCAGATGTTTTTTCATGTGCCACTTCTATGAGATTTGGGAATTGCTGTGATATCTCACAGCAAGAGGTCATTGATAGGTTGACAGGACATATGGTATAGAAGTAGATTAGGATACTTGAGTAAGAAAACAATATATATATATATATATATATATATATATATATATATATATATATACACACACACACACACATATACACACACACACACAATAGAATCCCGGTTATCTGGCACCCAACTAACCGGGACTCTCAAGCAACCGGCACCGGCATCAATTCCCCATTTTCAAAAAACTCCCACTAAACCAGCATAACCGGCACTATCCGGAGTTCGAGACTGCAAAAAAAAAAATGCTAACTTTTTTCTAATTGTTTTTTTGGGCCCTAAATGGCTCAGTTTAGGTGCCAATGACATTTTGAGGGGTATAACGGTCATTTAGACCCTTACATTCGGGCCTCCCGATTAACCGGCAACTACAGTTATCCGGCAATAGGAAGTCCCCGTGTGTGCTGGATAACGGGAGTTTTACTATATATAAAAAAAAATATATATATATATATATCCAAATACCATATCAAACATGGCTCCTTTTAAGCATATGCCTGCTGTACTGTATTAAGCAAAGCCAGGGATGGATTAAGTACAAGCCAGAAAACCTACCCACAGACAGCACTGTTTCGAGGTTACTGCCTCTCATACGTGTGGGGCCATTATACGAATATACAATAATTTACTAATTTGGCCTATTATCACATGTAGTTCTTCTAAAGAATAACCATCTGCTACATTACATAAAGTCCTTAGGAGCAAGGGAGAATATTTTCATGTAAATGTATGGTAACAACAACTAATGTAACAACAAGCAGTTGCAATTACAATTACATTTTATTTCTATGTGTACATTACCTCTCTGGAAAACTGGAACCTGTGACCAAATGCACAGTATTGTGTGTAGAGGTAGCCGATATGTGTGTTTCAGTAGTTACAGTTATAAATCCCATATAATGTGGTGATATCCTTCAGTATTACTCAATAAACATGTTAATGATACACAGTGATTTAATACGTTTGCACATGGTTTTAATATGGAGTTTCCTAGCAGACTTCTCCATTGGGTCGGTTGGAAGATGTGCACTCTGATCCCTCTGGCCGGGGTGTTTGACGCCCACGTGTGTTCCTGGGGATTCATAACTCTGTGGTATAAAACCCTGATGGCTCATAAAGAGCTCAGTGCAATATAAAGTGACTTTCAATAAATGGATTGTGTTGGCAGCTTGGATTTACGAGATGAGCTGTGAGCAAATAGAGACGATCTCTTTAGCAACACATGTGGGCACTTACAACCTCAGCTGGGCGTCTGTAGGCACCGCCCGGGGCACAGAGATAACCAAAGACATCAGGTGTAGATCCAGGGGCATTAATTACACCAAGCAAATCCGCCTGTGTGCCCCTAGTTATCATCCACGTTTTGCTTTATATGTTCATGCAAAAACATCACTGCGGTTTTGGGAAAAAAATTCACGTTTGTGAAGTATGTCACAAAATTATCAGCTATGTAATCGACAAGCATAAAAACATTTTTAGAGAAAACCTTAAATTTAAATGACTGCTTATATGAATTGGGAAATGCATCTTTGGCCGCTAGTTTGCTTGCAAACTGAAAAGAAGGTTTATCCTACTGGGACTGACACTTCTATTTAGTTTGGTTGTCAATTGGCTATTTAAAAGAGCTTTCAACAAAACTGAATATAGATCTTTTCGGAATCCATAGCAACTTCTTTTGCTCCCAGGTTTCTAATACTGCCAGGAACAAAAGGCTATTAAAGCATAATTGAGTGAAATGAAGGAAATTAAAAGTACACATTAAAATATACAGAATTACAGTTTGTCATAATTAAAAATTCTAAGTAGAAATAATATATTGAATTTAGAATTGTTTCATGTATAAATTAACTGAAAGATCCACTCTCTCTAATAAGAGTTTTATCAATAGCAATTAATTGAGATCAGTACTGGTGGTGATATAGAAGATAAGCATGACCAATTGAACATGTATGTAACTACCTGCTTTTTTTTTTTTTATCTGGAAATATTTATCCACTGCTAACCTTAATTAATACCTTAGTGGTTGGAACTTTCATTTAATTCATATAGAACTTCTTTATCAATTTTAAGACACTTTCACTTAGAATTTTTAATTCATCTAATTGCAATTTTGTTTATTTATATGCATACGTTTCAATAAAGGAGACCTTTCTGTGTCACTTTAAAGAAGAGACTTACAGCCATATTAAATTCAAAGCCCGTAGCAGCATCAGGAAGCCTGCAAGGCTACGGGCTTGAAATTCGGCTGCGTTACAGAGCTATTAAATTAGAACATGCCGCGAGTTACGGGCTTGAGACGCAAACCGCAAACCATTTTTTGAACATTGGTTGTGTGGCCGTGAACAGGATCAATTAGTCAAACCCGTAGTTACGTGTTTAGATGGAGCCAATGGCAACAGAGATTGTCATCATTACATCACTAAAAAATGGAGGTTGGATTTCAGAGTCTTACGGGCTTCAATTATGAGTTGTGATTGGACCCACATTCCAGAAATAATGCAATATTAATAACCTTGTAAATATGATGTTCTAGTCAATTCAAGTTCCATTATATGTATTAACACATTGATTGCTGGGATCGATATAACACGGAATGTAATCATAAAATAAACTATTTTATATTGCCAATTTGAGAGCTTGTAAATGTTGTGCTATTTATTTTAATACCTAACATCACTTTCCCTTTAATTATAAGTACAGTAGTGTGTGTATATTTACATTTACAATGCTACGGATTGGACTTTAACCCACTAGCCGCTCCTCTCTAGCACTCGTTAGCTACTTGGCTCCATTTGAGCTTTATGGACTTGAATGCCAGCAATTTAATAACATGATTGGAAACGTAACAGTTACGGGCTTGGTAGATCAAAAGATTTGCGGGCACACAGTTCAAATTTCCACGCCCATAGCCTTTTATCGCCCTTACCCCATAAGTCGTTGACGGGTTGCTTTACGGGTCTAATATAATAGCCACAAGGCTTGCAGGCTACGTTACGGGCTAAGGATTCCAACGTTGGGGGAATTTAATAGGGCTGTTAGTTACATGGACATACAATCATTTGCTTAAATGTAAGAATAAATACAAATGCCTTATTAACAACATTATGTGTACGCAAATTAATTGTTACTTATGGCTGTTTGCTTCTTTTCCTAAATTACTTTACCGTATTGACCCGAAAATAAGCCACACCCAGAAAGAAGCTGCACCTTTAAAATTCAATGAGGAAAAAAAAGGCAATACCCGAAAATAAGCTGTTCTCTTTAAATTTCAGGGAGAAAAAAGCCTGGCCGGCACACAGAGTTGAGAGACTTGAAGGGGGAGGGGGGGGGAGAAGGGTGGCAGAACCCCCCCCCCCCCCCCCCCTGCGCTACGCCACTGGTGTGAGGAGCAAGGGTTAAATATGAGAAATCAGTATAATTTTAAACAGCATACAATATGACAAAAATGTTGTAAAAGCCAATTTTTGTAAGCCGCGCCTTAACTTTTCACAGTCGACATTTGGATAAAAAGTATGTCTTATATTCAGGCCAATACGTTATTTTGTTTTGTGTACAAGTGGCCTCCAACATACGATTAATCACACCAGATATTCACGGTAGATTTTGCTTATGTTTGGCATATTAGATTAGAAGTCACTCAAACACAAAGTAAAAAGAGAAAAAGTCATAAAACATTTAATTAGAAAACTTTAAGACTCTGCTGGGCACTGGAGGTATGAATTATAATTTGGTGGGTGTACTATGCGTAAAAGGGGTTTTTACATTTCAGGAGAGCAATTAATCTGCTTCTAGGCCAATAAGGGAAAAGAGGTGTTTAATTTAATAGTATTCAATTCTATAACAAAGCTTCTTGACCTCTCTCTGTTCCCTGGTAGATAATAAACGCACCCTTGTGATGGAATCCTTGTAAGGGAGGGAATGAAGACAAAAAGGATTTCTCTTTAAAAAAAATAATGTTTTTATATCCATGGCATACACAGCTGCTAATTTTGCTAGTTTGTAACATATTTAACAGACTAGTGTAGTTTTTCTTGACCTACATCTCAAGCTACAGACCAGCACTCAGGGATCTTAGACCATCCCACTTATTATGGTCTGGGAGTGAGCCAACCCCTCACGATGGCTCATTATGGATGTAAGGTTAGTAGTCTAACCGTGGGAGGCTTAATGAGGAGGTGTGACAGTGGATGCGAGTAAGTCAGGGGTAGGTTGTCTAGGCATTCACTTAAGACAAGTCATTAATTGACTCATTATGGACGTTCCACCTTTTTCAAGTCTCATTTGCATGTCACTACCCAGAATCCTTAGCTACAGTGGAAATACTGTTAATGAAAAGTTATGTGGGAAAACCGCATCTTGTGACTTATGCAAGACATGTAAGTGGACTCTGAATCATCTTCTCTTTCCTTCCTAGATGTAGAGTTGACGGTTTTTCAATCACTTTTCTACCCACCATAACATATTTAGAGTCTGGTCAGAGCCATGAAAGATCAAATGTTTGAGGTTTTTCAAGAATAGTCAATTAATTCTACCAAAACAAGATCCAAGCATAATTTTACATAATTTAATTTAAAAGTACACAGAAACCATATGTACATAATGAATAATAAGGAAAGAGAGGATATCATATAGCATTTTTTTTATTTTTAGCTAGAAAATGTATACCTACATACCATGGTTATGAATACTTTTATCAACCATTTTTGACAAAATACATTTTGTAAGTTATATTTTATTAATCTAGAAAAATGGACTGACCTAGTTCTCATAATTACCCCCGGTTAAAAATCAAAAACTTCCCCTCTCCATTTCACCTATTTATTTTGGATGCAAAAACACAAACACCGATACTCACACTGTCATTACTTCCTTTGTTATCTTCATACTTCGTCTCTATATGGATGGAGAATTTCGGCAAAAATGAACACTGTAAGAAAAGAAAGAGTTGTTACCATCAATCAGTATGCACATATAATATTCATGTTTTAGGACTTCCCAAAGAATAACTATTACTCAAAAGGGACGCCATAGGCATTTTGTCATATATAAATGTTTTATCTAGGTGACAATTAATTTTATTCTCCTCAATATAATTGTCATATAAAGTTTACACTTTATTTAAGTCTAGGGAGTCTCAAGAGTAATAGATTCTCAATTTCTGTAACTCCCCCCTTTCTTTCTGTACTCTTTCATGACAGCTGCCATCTTACACAGCTACAACATAAGCCTCAACGAGGATGGGCTGCATGCAGACACACAGCATGTCACTTTTTGTTTTCAGCAGTATGAGATTCTGGTTTGGAAAAGCCCCTCCGCTATGAGCATGACCTTAGGTTACAGCTGTCAAATATGGTACCCTATATGAAAGAGAACAGGAAGAAAGGGGGTACTTCCAGAATGTAAGAATATGTTACTCTTGAAACAATTACACTAAGGAAGATGCAATTAACTCACCTAGTTAAAAGATTTATATTAAACAAATTAAACAAATTAGTTCTCATCAGAGCTCTTCCTCAGCCCAATTGACAAAATTACTTAATGGTTGAGAAAAATTAGGCAAACAAAAGAAGTAGAAAAATGAAAGGGAATTGAGGAAAAAAACAACACACATAAAGAGAAAATTGAGTAAGAAAAGGATGGAACTGAGAAGAAGAAAAAGGAGAGGGTAGTCGGAGTCTTTCACCCACATTCTAATAACTGGTAAACTTGGTATTTAAATACAAGATAGATAGACAAATGTTTGCATTAGTTTTGCAGTAGATTTTATATAAATGCAGGAACTGTAGATCTCATGCTCCAACTAGCTCCTTATCCAAAAGATAATTTAGGTACATCTGATCCCATTCAGCCATGTTTTTTTTATCCCATCCCAGTGAAAATCCAGGGCCCTCATTCACATTCACTACATACCAGTCCACCCCAACCAAAAGTATCCTTTATGCTAAAAGTGCATCTACTTTGCTATAAGAAAATTCTGGTAAAAAAAACACATCATTACATTGCTCTCATTTCATACCCTTCCGTTAACCCTCTCCTTTAATTTCACCACTACCTCATTGCCTGTTTTATTTGACTCCCTCCCACACACACACACACACATTAATCCTCTTATCACCAGTTTTCCAACAATTAATCTCCTTTTCATTTCCCCTATAATAAATATACACAGTGTGGGATTATCATCTCCTCCTGTGTCCTGGTATATTACAAGAAACAGAGGGTAGTGAGCTCATGGATGCCTGAAATGCATCATTTTCTAATTTTGTTCTCCATGGTTTTAATTCAATTAACACGATGTCCATAAGTCCTTGTTTATACTTTTTCCTAACTCACTGGTAACAAAGGCGGATCAATCACAATTTGTATTGGTCTGCATATCGTTTTATTGTTTATTTTCTTCAACTAATTTAATTTAGTATCCATTGGGAATTTTTTTTTTGCTCTTCTAAATCCATGACAAAATGTTTTAAACTACAGTGGGCCTTAAACAGATTGGGTGCTGGGACTTCCAGTTGGTAGTCATACTACATGGCCTCACTCCCATGAGCATGGACACTAAATCGACTCAGTCTGTTTCATATTAAGGCATTCAATGTTAGGTGGGACCCATGGGGCATACCACATATCTCTGTGCATGCCCTTAAGTCTAATCCCTGCTCTTAGACAGAAGCCCCAAGAGACGACCCAAGGCCTAGAAAACTTAAATTTTGCAGTCATTACATTCTGGGCAACAACCTACAAAATCTTTAGAAAATTTGATCAGAAAGAACTAACTCAGAAATTCAGTCATTGGACTTCTCTTACACCATTATGAAAAACATTGGTGGAAACCATTGTGAGCAGGATTACTAGTTACATCACATCCTGAGAGTTGGATGATGGTGATGACTGTTTGTAGTTATCAGTGAAGGGAGAGATGGGAGAGGCAACAGGCAGAAGTCCAAAGCATTTTGTTTGTTAAACAGATAAGACTGCTATTAACATAAAACCACTTTACTGGCTCAAAAGCAGGGTATCGCATTAAAGAATGCAACGACAACTCTCCAGAAATGTTAACACCCCTCTCACCCACATAATTTCCATTAATGTATCATGGATCCCTCCAGTGTCCAGCAGAGGCAGTGGTCCTTTAATGAATGTTTGAACAAATAAGCAACAAACTTGATCTATCAAAGACACATCCTTACCCTAGAAGGGGTGTAGGATACAATTAAAAGCTCATTAAGTACTTTGACCGATCAAACTGGCTATGGACTGCTCCAGTAACAACTTCTCACTGGACTGACTATATAGGCACTAATATGTGGTGGTGTCTATTATTAAAACATGTTAACTAGTTAAGATAGATCAAAATAAATCCATCTCGGTTTTAATCATTCACTTTAATCTTGAATTCAATACATGGAGTGAGATTCATCAGTCTTATTATAGTTTACTGTAAAGGCATTGCTGGTGCTACAATTTTTACTATCCCATCTAACAGCATATTACTGATACACAGTAAGATATACACATTAACTTCTATTTTAACTACACATAAATGTAGTCCTAATGATATTAACAGACTTACAACATTGTATCCATGGTACCTTTGCACTATAGCACTTCACCCTTGAGGGACTTTGAGACTCATTCAATTGAGACATAGTAAGTTACTTAATATTGGACTTATGTTTGCGGGTTTGCTGCATGCCCGAGTTAAGGTGCCATTCAATTAGCCGGGCCCGTAAGTTAGGGGCCGTTTGCGAAAATCGTAAACCATTCCCGTCGGAAGTAGCATTTGCGGGCTTGGGAGCAAGCCTGCAACTCCCGATGCAGAAACAGCCAATGGAAACAAAGATCGTCATCATGACCAACATCCAAGCCCATAACTCGTAAGTGAAGGCCGTAGGACTTTGAAATCCAACCATTTTCTTCAAAGTCCTATGGGCATGGATTTGAAGCCCGTGGGACTTAACATTGATTGCCGTGCTCAATATAACACGAAAATTAAACATGAAATAAAGTATTGAAGAATGTTGTGCTATTAATTCTAAGACCTAACATCACTTTCACTCTTAATAAAAGTAGTGTATTTAATTTTTATTTGCTTTTAAAGTGCTCCAATTTGTCATTAAGCACTTTGCGAGACCTCCGTGTTACCATAAACTTGTGGTTAGATATTTGCAATTTGAGGGCTTGACGGAGTGGTTAGCAAGGGGGAATCTGCGAAATTGAATATCGATTTGCGATTTTGGCGTTTGCAACTCTGGCGCTGCGAACGATCAAAGGATTGGAGGGAAGTAATTTGCAATTTGACAAATGGCCCGTAACTCAAACGGAAGCCAATTGAATAGCAAAGTAACTTGCAACATCTACTTGCGAGCCTGAATCTCTAAATCTGAGCAATTGAATGAGGCTCTTGGTCTTCAACATGAGGACGTCTCCAAATAGGGAGCATCAGATCTTCATTTCTAACAACTAATAGCAGCTGTATACAATATGCCATGCTTATTCAATTCCTCCTCACAGTTTGCACAACTTACTACATGGCTACAGACTTCAGATGTCTAAAACATGGACATTCTTTTCTACGTTGTTATCATTTTTTAGATGAAACCTTATAAATCACAATCCTATACAGTTAGATAAACCTGTCAACTTCCATCTATACTCACTACGCAGAATATATTTTCATCCACACTTGTTTTGATATTACCCCCCCCCCCCCCCCATCAAACCTTATACTTTTTAATGCCTACCCCCTGGACTTAATTATGTCCTATTGTTGTGTCATTCAGTTGTGTCCGACTCTCCATTACCTCATGGACCGCGACACACCAGGAATATCTTTATGTGTGTGGTCATGCTGATCCACTTGGCTTTCATGGCAGATATACAGGAATAGGTTGCCAATTCCTTCTTCAATGGACCACAGCATACAGCTCCTGGTATTCCAAAATGTTCTCCCACCCAAGTACTGACCAGGCCCAACCCTGCATGGCTTCAAGGTTGTGTAACCTCTTGCTTCCCTGATTTGAATCAAACCCAGGTCACAGCAGTGAAAGCACTGAATCCTAACCACTGGATTACCAGGTAGTACTTTGACCTATTACCCTTGCTCATAACCTTCTCCTGGTTTCCTCCTCCATAGTTAAAAATAAGAATGTGATCTTAGCATGGATTTTTTGTAACAGCAGAGTAATCACTACCAGGTCATAATAAAAGAAACTGCATCTTATATCACTTTGTAATAGTATTGATATGATCTGTATTTATATATCACATTACTTTTTAATGAAAAAAAAAAAAAGATGTATACAAAAAAAAAAAAAGGGCCTGTGTGCAGAATTAGGGGTAGGGGGCCCACTTCTTAGTTAGGCCCCATAAATGTTTAAGCCCTATAACCTCATCAAAATTGTACATCATAATCAGCACTGCATTTATACATTCAGTGATTTTATGGCTCAAATTAAGCAACATGCCTCATTCAGTCTTTGTAATCCAATCCTAAAACTGGAGCTGGAAATGAAATAATCCAGCACAAGATATTAATTTAGCCATTTAAACTGGACCCACGTGAAACATTAGACAGCCATGTGGTAGGAATTATGATCATTCATACTAATTACATGGCAATTCATTTTGTATAAAGACAACAAGACTCTATATTGACTCATTCCTGACTTTTCCTAAATGGAAGCTAACTACAAATTAATTTAGTTTATGGTGCGCAAAAGATTGAGAGAAGCCCATACAGAGTACAGCAAGTAAAAAGCACATTTGTTTTACACAAAAACAAGTTAATAAACTTGATTACTGCTCAAAATCTTAAGAAATACAGTGTTTGCACTGCACTATGGGAAACTGGGCTGAGATATGCAAATGAGCGCACAACCCTTTACTCTCTTTAAACAGAACTTTTTTATATTAACCCTTTATTAGCACGCTTTAAAGACTTATTCAAATGATTGACTGCTAGTGTCAATAACTCCCTTTCTCTTGAACTCTTCTTATATGTGGCCTTTAACAAACTATCACATTGCGGACTGATAAGGAAGAGGAGCATGCCCAGTTGGTACAAATATGTATAATGACAAAGAGCATAATAAATAAACAACTTTGGCATACTGTGTAGAGCCAAGTGTTCCTGAGGTCACACACTGTCCTGCAGTAACATTTGAAGGACACTATTTTCTGCACTATACAGTGGATATAAAAAGTCTACACACCCCTGTTAAAATGTTAGGTTTCTGTGCTGTAAAAAAATGAGACAAAGATAAATCATTTCAGAACTTTTTCCACCTTTAATGTGACCTATAAACTGTACGACTCAATTGAAAAACAAACTGAAAACTTTTAGGTAGAGAGAAGAAAAATAAAAAATAAAAATAATATGGTTGCATAAGTCTGCACACCCTCTTATAACTGGGGATGTAGCTGTGTTCAGAATTAAGCAATCACATTCCAAATCGTGTTAAAAAGGAGTCAGCATACACCTGCTATCATTTAAAGTGCCTCTGATTAACCCCAAATAAAGTTCAGCTGCTCTAGTTGGTCTTTCCTGAAATTTTCTTAGTCGCATCCCACAGCAAAAGCCATGGTCCACAGAGAGCTTCCAAAGCATCAGAGGGATCTCATTGTTAAAAGGTATCAGTCAGGAGAAGGGTACAAAAGAATTTCCAAGGCATTAGATATACCATGGAACACAGTGAAGACAGTCATCATCAAGTGGAGAAAATATGGCACAACAGTGACATTACCAAGAACTGGAGCTCCCTCCAAAATTGATGAAAAGACAAGAAGAAAACTGGTCTGAAAGGCTACCAAGAGGCCTACAGCAACATTAAAGGAGCTGCAGGAATATATGGCAAGTACTGGCTGTGTGGTACATGTGACAACAATCTCCAGTATTCTTCATATGTTTGGGCTATGGGGTAGAGTGGCAAGACGAAAGACTTTTCTTACGAAGAAAAACATCCAAGCCAGGCTACATTTTGCAAAAACACATCTGAAGTCTCCCAAAAGCATGTAGGAAAAGGTGTTATGGTCTGATGAAACCAAGGTTGAACTTTTTGGCCATAATTCCAAAAGATATGTTTGGCGCAAAAACAACACTGCACATCACCAAAAGAACACCATACCCACAGTGAAGCATGGTGGTGGCAGCATCATGCGTTGGGGCTGTTTTTCTTCAGCTGGAACTGGGGCCTTAGTTAAGATAGAGGGAATTATGAACCGTTCCAAATACCAGTCAATATTGGCACAAAACCTTCAGGCTTCTGCTAGAAAGCTGAACATGAAGAGGAACTTCATCTTTCAGCATGACAACGACCCAAAGCATACATCCAAATCAACAAAGGAATGGCTTCACCAGAAGAAGATTAACGTTTTGGAATGGCCCAGCCAGAGCCCAGACCTGAATCCGATTGAAAATCTGTGGGGTGATCTGAAGAGGGCTGTGCACAGGAGATGCCCTCACAATCTGACAGATTTGGAGTGTTTTTGCAATGAAGAGTGGGCAAATCTTGCCAAGTCAAAATGTGCCATGCTGATAGACTCATACCCAAAAAGACTGAGTGCTGTAATAAAATCAAAAGGTGCTTCAATAAAGTATTAGTTTAAGGGTGTGCATACTTATGCAACCATATTATTTTATTTTTATATTTTTTCTTCCCTCTACCTAAAAGATTTCAGTTTGTTTTTCAATTGAGTTGTACAGTTTATAGGTCGCATTAAAGGTGGAAAAAGTTCTGAAATTATTTATCTTTGTCTCATTTTTTTACGGCACAGAAACCTGACATTTTAACAGGGGTGTGTAGACTTTTTATATCCACTGTAGATCTTTACAAATGACTCTGGCAGACCCATGTTTCATCCTAGGAATGATAATGTCACAGACTTTGTTTATTTGATTAAATGGAGTCAAAGCAAATATCAAATAAATAGTGAATATATATTATGATTGTTGTTGTTGTTCCGTGTTTCAATTGGGTCCTGCTCTCAGTGACCATATGGACGCAGCACGCTAGGCACATCTATCTGTGTTTCTGGTTGTTCTCATCCATATGGTTTTCATGGCAAATATACTGGAGTGGGTTGACCCTTCCTTCTCCGGTGGACATCTATTTGTCTAACCTCTCTGCAATGACCTGCCCATCTTGGTGACCCTATATAGTATAGCTCACAGCTTCATTAAAATACACAAGCCCCTTGACCACAACATGGTAGCAATCCAGAAGGGGTATATTATGGCTACAAATTATAAATATTTTAAGGAGTTTGAGTTAATGCAATGGAAGTTAGATTAAGGCAAATAATAATCTTTGTTGGGATATTATTTAAATGACCACTGTACAATGACACCATCAGACACCAAACTATTAGGAAATACTGAAACCTACCAGAAGCTTTCATACATAACCCATTGTCTTGAAAATCATGATTTTTTTCAAGCAGAGCTTTTAATTTTTTAAGAACCAATATAATGCCCTAGCAAGAGAAGCTTGTAATTTTAATTATAAATTGATCATTAATAAAGTTCATATTTAATCATTTATAATAGCAATATTCAGTATTATATTAATTTTCAAAGACTAAAGTATCTGGCTCTAGCTGAGTATTTGTCTCCTCCCTGATAAGGTCATTTGGGTGTGGGTTTTGGCTGAGAGAGACAAGTCTAAAAGAAAATTTGTAAATTGTGGAAATTTGGAACCCATGAATCAAAAAAACGTTCTTGCTGGCGAATGTAATGCACGCTCTGGGTGCTAGCCTTTGTGTGCCACTCTGCTGGGGCCCTCTGTGTGCCACTCTGCTGGGGCCCTCTGTGTGCCACTGGGCTGGGGCTCTCTGTGTGCCACTGGGCTGGGGCTCTCTGTGTGCCAGGCTCAGTGTGCCACTGTGCTGGGGCTCTCTGGGTGCCAGGCTCAGTGTGCCACTGTGCTGGGGCTCTCTCAGTGCCAGGCTCTATGTGCCACTGTGCTGGGGCTCTCTCAGTGCCAGGCTCTGTGGCCCACTGTGCTGGGGCTCTCTCAGTGCCTGGCTCTGTGGACAACTGTGCTGGGGCTCTCTGGGTGCCAGGCTCTGTGTGCCACTGTGCTGGGGCTCTCTGGGTGCCAGGCTCTATGTGCCACTGTGCTTGGACTCTCTGGGTGCCAGGCTCTGTGTGCCACTGTGCTGGGGCTCTCTGGGTGCCAGGCTCTGTGTGCCACTGTGCTGGGGATCTCTGGGTGCCAGGCTCTGTGTGCCAATGTGCTGGGGTCTCTGTGTGCCAGGCTATGTATGCCACTGTGCTGGAGCTCTCTGGGCGCCACTTCCTCAAGCGGTCACCCACTCTAGAGAGCCGGGAAGCAAGATTTTGGTGTCGCAGTATGTCCTGTGCTTTCCTTTTTGCCATCAAATCAAGTGCACCATCAAATCTAATGCACACTCCTAATATAGGACCCGATTCTCTATGAAAAAGGTGCGCATTAGATTTGCGTAAATACAATCATTGAAAGACTCTTACAACAACAATAGCTTATTGCCAAGGAAAACCTCTTTTACATGACAAGTCTTCAGCGTCGCTGGTTATCATGTCCAAAAATGTTTCCTAGTAGACAAAGCCATGGCCCCCATTGGCCTTATATTGGGGGGTTATATTAGGGGGGATACCAGCAGCTGCTGAGCCTAATCGTTGACAGTAAGTGTAATAGCTGAATATTCTTTTTTTAGACTATGAATTTTAATAATGATCAATGCCTCATTATAATATCTAGTTTTTAGTGTACTACAGTGGTCCTTTAATTCTTCAGTGTGCAATGACTATTCCATGATTTTATCCTCCTATGCCGCAACTATCCTGAGCATTTACGATTTAGCAGCTTACATTTATATGTATTAATCCCACAACACATTAGCACAATGCCAGGCCTTCAAGCAACACTCTAGATGTTCTGAGGACACTTAGAAGAAATCGTTCTTGGAAGGAACAGATCAGTCCTGTGAGACTTATATTTAGATGACTATTTGGCTGTGGACGTCAGCATTCAAAGGAAAATAACTGCTGATATTCTTGTTTGTATTAGAAAAATTCCACAGTTTGGAAACATTCGGATATTTCCATAACTGGAAACTTTGGCTTCACCAAGAATTTATTAGGGATCATTTTAATATCTATTGTAAACTTAATGTAAAATGTTAAAGGGACTCGTTAGTCAAAATGCGTTCGTTTTAACTAGGTGACTTAATTAATTTTATCCTTCACAATGTAATGGTCATATATAATTTACATTATAGCCCCCAAACTAACAGATTTGTGCCTGCTGCATGCAGATACACAGCATGGCACTGTCTGCTTGCTAAGGACATTACACTGGTAGTGTGAAACTACTCCCCAGTTTAGGTCTTCGGTTACAAGGACGAACTCTCCTGAGAAAATAACCAAACACGTTTTCCATTAGTTCCATTAAAAGCCCTATACATTTTAATTGCCACAATCCATTGTGTAGATCCTGTTATAGTTATGGCACAGGTCTGGCACTGCAGTGCAGCGACCAACAGCTAGATGGCGCTGCCAATATTTTGCAGCGCTGACGATATGTTAGAGAAGTTCTAAGCTTAGAACTTATAGCCTAATTCTTAAACTAACCCTCACCCTAACAGTTTACCTAAGCCTTGACTCTATGATATGGCACTGGAATATCGGCAGCGCCATCTAGGGGTTGGTCACTGCACTGCTGCAGCGGATTGGTGCCATAACCATAACAGGATAGGACCCAAACCTACACTGTATTCAAGGTCTCCCCCCCACTTTATGATGCTAATCAGCAAAAAACAAAATGGCAGGACACCAATAAGTTGTCTTTTAAGAATTATTCAAAGTCATATAAATTCTACAGTCTATTTTCACAATATGTAAATGATAAGTTTAACACAAAAACATAAGGTGCTGTAACAGGTTCCAGATATGCCAGTGAGGTTTTGTTTGTTGGAATGTAGCTGCTCTTCTGAATGGAAAAAACTTGAAATCTACCCTGCACGTATTTAAATGTTAGAATTAGTTCATTTCTCTTGGTGTACAAGAAATCTTAAATACCTCGCATTCCCTAGGCATATGAAAATGAAAAAAAAACAACAATATTCTTAGTGCATAACATTATATTAATGAAATTTACTGCTGCAATAATTATTTTAAAATGTGAGATATATGGACACATAAAACCTCTCCTAGATCTTGTGAAGTGCATGTTTGAGTTCTGATAATAATTTATTTTAAAATATGTAGATAGATAGACAGACAGACAGACAGACAGAGACAGACAGATAGAGAGTCAGACAGACAGAGATACAGAGAGAGAGAGATAGACAGATAGAGAGAGAGATAGGCAGAGAGACAGATGGATAGTTAGTTAGATAGATAGAAAGATAGAGAGACGGACACAGACAGACAGACAGACAGACAGACAGACAGACAGATATATAGAGACAGATAGAAAGATAAATAGATAGAAAGAAAGAGAGACAGATAGACAGGGAGATAGATAGATAGATAGATAGATAGATAGATAGAAAGAAAGAGAGACAGATAGACAGGGAGATAGATAGATAGATAGATAGATAGACAGATAGATAGAAAATTGAACAGTAAATACAAATCCCTATGTCCAGCCTCCCCATGAACTTTAGATGCTACAAGTCTCCGTGAGCTAAAGACATTAATGAAAACCTCTGTTTTTCTACATCAAAGTAATAAAATAGAGTTATATTGGTTAAGGTTTTATTGCAAGAGGGGTGTTTAGATTTCTGGAGATAATTGATTCAATAAATTTAAGCCAACTGCCAAGTGTGAGAAGCAGACAGGCACCAAATTCATATATAGTATATCCAATTATTTAACAAACCCACCATCCTCACCTCTGCCTCTACTGATAGCTAAATATAAGCGTACCTCTCAGACTTCAAGCTGTTAAGGAGTGTTGAAACAAGACAAGATGAAATCCTCTGTAAATAAACTTTTCCCAACATTTTGGATTTTCTCAAAAAAAAATGTTATGTTCATAGCTTATCAGCTGCTAATGTGGTTAACTTGTTACGCACTTTATAAACATAAACTTCTTCTTGAACTTTAAATTTGATATTTCCAGTATAAATAGCAAAAGCCTTAAGTATTAATGCCTCATCATATAATCAATGCCATTAGCTATTCTTATCCTACTTAATTACTTCACCTTGTTTAATTACTGGATTAGTTTGTGACATAAATATATGGCACAGCCCAGAAACCAGAACTAGGTTAGATAAAATAATTATTCCTCCAGAAGCAATTAAGGAGCAAACAGAATCCCTGGAAGCAAAAATGCAAAATGTGTCAAGGATCTCTGGTTAATTATTTCGGTAGCGGAGAGAGGGGCTGTTAAATTTAGCACAGCCACAGGTCCGTTGTGATGCCGTCCATTCAGATTCATGGCTGCAAGCTGATCAAAGCTCTCACTCATTCATGAGGATCAAAATGCCATGAGAGGCAAGAGATATTCTGCGGGAGGCTAGTACTAAATCCCTAAGCCATATTGGAGAAGAAATGAGATGTCATGTGAAGCTTTCATAACCGTTTAAAATCATTTCATTTAAATGTGCATTATGTCCTCAAATTTTACTTCTGACTCTATACTTTTTATTTTATTTTGTGTGGGTATATCACATATATAGTTGTCAGTGTCCAGAATGTTTGCGGTGTTGGTCACGCTTTTGCGTCCCGCGCAAAATGAGGCAAGCCGTTGACGCACGCACGACTTAGGCTGCTATGATCGCTAAAGGCGCTCATTGCACTGCGAGTCTCGCAAAGTGAAAACAGTAACACAATGCCAGGCACGCTGGACTTTGAAAATAAAACCAACGCAGGTGCACAGAGGAGCAAAAGCCTGGAGAGCAACAGTTCATTGAGGGAACCATGAATGCCAACATGTACTGTGACATACTGAAGCAGAGCATGATCCCCTCCGTTCGGAGACTGGGCCGCTGGGCAGTATTCCAACATGATAACGACCACAAACACACCGCCAAGATGACCACTGACTTGCTAAAGAAGCTGTAGGTAAAGGTGATGGACTGACCAAGCATGTCTCCAGTCCCAAACCCTAATGAGCATCTGTGGGACGGAAGGTCGGGGAGTGCAAGGTCTCTAACATCCACCAGCTCTGTGATGTCATCATGGAGGAGTGGAAGAGGACTCCAGTGGCAACATGTGAAGCTCTGGTGACCTCCATGCCCATGAGGGTTAAGGCAGTGCTGGAAAAAAATGGTGGCCACACAAAATATTGACACTTTGGGCCCAATTTGGACATTTCCTTTTTTTTTTTTTTTTTGGACACTTCCACTTAGGGGTGTACTCACTTTTGTTGCCAACAGTTTAGACATTAATGGCTGTGGGCCTCATTCTATTATCGGCCGCAGCCGCTGCGGGGCCGCAAGGACCGGCCGCAAGCTATTCTGCTATTCTATTCCCTTACGGCCGGGGACTCCGGCAGGCTTGCGGCCGGTGCCTTGCTATCTCTTGCGGCCGATCGCGCCGGAGTAAAGCCTTTGATCTAAAACGGCCGCAAGAGATTTGCAATTCAATTGCTCCGGGAAACCTCTCTGCAAGGCTAAAAGCGAGCCGCAGTTACTTGCAGGAAAAAGGTCTCGCTAGCACCAATTAAGCACATAAAATAGCTCAAATAAAGCCATCCTGCACTTTGAGAAGACTATAAAGGGATTTTAGGTGTTAGAAAAAATAGCACATAATTATCCTGTACTCAAATCCGTAAAATATTTCATTTTTAATATCCGTAAAATATACATGTAAAAAGTCCAGAGTGCTTGGAGCACCTCAGACACACCCCCGCCGCAGCCGGCAAATAAACAGTTAATTTGAACTCGGGTTTGGGCAGATGTGCAAGCTTGAGAGTGGGTTCCTTTTATTCCTCATGTCCCCCAATATGATCCCTAGCATTTACAGAGCTGTACAGTGCAGGCTTGAATTTATTTTTGAGTTTTTATATTTCACAGTTTACGGCCGGTTCCAAGATATGCGGCCGGCCGTAAAAGGAGATCCTTGCGGGGCCGTATAATAGAATCGCGAGTTAACTGAACCCTCGCAAGGAATCGCAGCCTTACGGCCGATTTACGGCCGATAATAGAATGAGGCCCTGTGTGTTGAGTTATTTTGAGGGGACAGCAATTATACACTGTTATACATGCTGTACACTTACTACTTTACACTGTAGCAGAGGGGCATGTCTTCAGTGTTGCCACATGAAAAGATATAATAACATATTTACAAAAATATAAGGGGTGTACTCACTTTTGTGACATACTGTATATATATAATATTCCTCACTGATAATTTATTGAAATACTTTTTAGTATTTCGAAGGGTCTTGAAATGTGTTATCTAAAAAATGTATTAAATTATAGCATAATAGAGACCTCTCCAAGTTTTACATAACAGACGTCAAAAAAAGAAAAAAAATATATAATGATAAAAATGCTTGATTTTTACTAGCTTGAACTTGTTGATACAGAAAACAATGTAAGCTTTATTTTAGATATTACTGTTTAATTCTATATTTCTGATATATTTACAAAAATGTTGTAATTCGTGATGCATATTTTAAACTAATAAAACTTGAAAGTGAAAAAAAATTGATTTAGAATAACTATATTTTTAACAATGGTCATGTTTAATAAAACTAATGGTCAGTAATTTAAATATTTTCTTAAAATAAGCTGCATTTGATAAATTTAACCATGGTAACAGGATATTTTAAAATGTGAAGTCTAATGAGTTTATTTTCAGAGGAGGAATTACGATTGTTATTTAAACGTTTTTATTTTCTGTAATACATTTATTAATATTATATAGGAGCTATATATTTTAATCATATATAGGCATAGAATAGAATGCTTAAATACATTTTTGATTTGTTCAAAGGTATTGTATATGAACTAATGTTACAAATATTTAGAAAATAAGTTGGTAATAATTATGAAAAAAAAAAAATGACCTTAAAAATATTTTTTTACTACGATGATGATGATGATTATTATTATGATTATTATTAATAATAATAAATTCATAACATAGGTGTTGACACAAATTTACAATATTTTAGAGTAAGCTACATTTTTTCTTGGAGGAGTTGAATAATTTAAATAAGTAAAAATTAAATGTAAATTTTTCTGTAAATGATGTTATTATACATTACTATTGTACAATAATTTCTTATGTTTAATACATCACAAACTGTTCTAAAATGAATAATTTACTCCATCCCTCATCCTACCCAAACGTATATTTTTGCCCAAAAACGCTGATCTTTCGCCAAACGCAACTTTTACCTATCTCACAAAATCTCACCTTCCCTTTCACTCTTCCACACCCCACACATAATTTCTTGCTCGCTTAAACCACTGTTTTCTTTTTCTATATTTCTCTCGTCTTTCTTAGTTCTCTCTGTTCTACATTCAGAAATATGCACACAAAACCTTCCCATCCCTCCCACCTCGTTCTGTCTCCTCTTCTCCTCCCTTTCCATCTAAAATCAGAATCCACTGACGTCACACACAGTAACTGAAAAGAGAACAAAGAAATTGCTTTTCTAATATATAGCTGTAGCAGACAATGCTTCAATTTAAGGGGACAGTAAGCACAGTAGAAAGTTGGTTCCATCTTACAGACTTTTTTCTCTACAGTAAATATATACAGTATTGTTTTTGCAGTTAGTGTGCAGCACAATATGCTAATTTGTGTCTTTGAGACTTATTGGTAAGCGTGGGAAGGGGTTATAACTGAATGACAATATTGGGGGTCAGTGTTTTGGACCACCTCAAGTGCAGACAAGCAGATTGTGATTCTAATTAGCACTCCAATGCAGTTGTGGAAGCCTCTTATTGTTATTATTTTATACTATAAAAATGCAGCACAAATAATAGTGAATTTCTCAGACTGTTCCACTTAAGAAAATATGCCTAACATAGCCACATTTTCATGTTTTTTAAGAATAAATGTCCTAAAAAAATGACCTTGATTTATATATAATATATTTATATTTAAGGCAAGGGCTTAAACAGCATCATAAGCCAGGGGACAGAAGGAGAGATCACCTACCAAAGAACCTCTGTAATGCCTAAACAACAGTAGCTAGATATTTTAATTAGGCTTGATCACTGCTTAGTTTTACATGGAAAAGACAATATTCAACATTAAACGTACTTCCAAACCTCAGACTATGCGGTTCCCCTCCCACTATATGATCAAAAGAGGAAGCAGCTTTGTCTAGCAGGTAACTGCTAAATTTTAAGGCACAAGTTTATATCAACACAATGCTCTTCACAAGTAGCAACAGTCTATTGCTCTTGTGGGGCAGCCTATGGATGATTCTAATAATTTTAAAGACCATTTAGACCTGTCTCTTACCTAAACTTCCATCTTTACCTTTGATTGCCTTTTCAGAGTCGAGACAAAGAGTTTAACTGGAAGCTGATACTCTAATCTTTGGAAGTGAATGTAATACGGAATACTCCTATTATAAATAATTAAATATGAATTGTATTAATGTTCAATGCATAATTAAAACAACTAGCTCATCTTATTATGAAATTACTGGGGTCTTTCAAAGGCTTGTAATTTCTAGTCAGTATGCATGTAATCTCTCAGCACTTATTTATCTTGCTTCATCATGTCTTCTTTCTCTCTTAATTTCGTCCAATCCATTTTTTTCCATAGGAAAAATATTATCTGATCACTAACATTTCCTCAGAAGATTTCATGTACACCAAGGGAAATGATTTACTATGTTTACATCATCATGCTGTGAATCAGCTTTTAAGAAGAACTGACTGACCACAGGGGAATGTCCACTTATATATTACCAAGTAAATGTGATCAAATTCCTGGAAGAGAGAAGGGGCCTGGTGAATTTAGAGAAAATAAAGAAAATTGTAAAGAAAAAAAAAAAAACTATTTCAAATAAATTCAGAAGAAGCCCTGTAGCCAGTGAAACACGTGAAGACTTTACCACAGTGATTATTACTACAATGTCTCCGTAGTAAGGCCAACACTAACATTGTCATGTTGCAATATCCCCTTATCTAGAAGCAAAGCAGGAAGCGAGAGATGCTGCTACCAACTGGATGTGCTACTGGATTACAGGACTGTAGTACTTGATTCTACACTTTAGCTTGCTTCAAGTCATTGCCTAGACTACTATCTAATAAGTAAAGATCACATTTGCTGCTCACATGAGTATTTTAATTAATCTAAATGAAGCCGTCTAAGAATGACCCACAAATAAGCAATTATTTTGAGGGTAATTCAGCTCAACGCACTTTGAGATATCAGGAGAACATAAACAAAAAGGACAAGATCCAGCCATCTTTGTCTAAAGTTTGAAGATTGTCCTTTGCCAAGGAAATTTGCTTGGCATCTTTTGGCTGGTTGATCTTGTTGGGTAAAGTCAGACTGCTGTGCCACATGTTGTTTCTGTTCTTGAATGGTGCAAGTGAGCCATAACTTCAAACTGCGCCATGAGTAAAGACAAATCTAAAGACAAATCGACGTATGTGTTTAAAAAATATGCATGTGCGAAGCACGTTAAGACTCTTACATCATTCTGACCAATGACACTGCCACCATAGACTCAATGGTAATACTGAACTTGGCACAACAAATATTTTAATTTTTCAGTAAATAAAGTAATTTTATTCAGTCCATCCTAGTGGCCAATTAACACAGATTTATATGGACAAGGCTACTTAGAATCGGTCAACCTCATGTGGACTCCACTTAAACTTGTTAAATTGAGTAGAGTGTCTTATAAGGAGTAGCGGAAGTACTGGACGTGATTTTATAGACCATGCTTGTTCAATGTTAGTCCTCAGGGGTGGTCCTCAGGCCATATTTTCACGATATTCCTGTGTCACTACAGGTAAATAGATCAAAATGATTGACCCGTCTGTACCCCAACAAGGTTTCAAGTCCAGTCCCCAAAGCCAAGTCAGACAAACATCAGCTGAGTCAGTTAGTAGTCAATACTAAAAACATTTTACAAGTTAGGGTGAACTTTTATTGCCTAATAACCCTTGACCTGGACTGCTATCTTTGCAGTGATCATGCCATTTACTCCTCATTCTGGAACATTTTACACCAATTTAAGAAACACAAGAGTTTACCAGAGACCGACTCAGGACAAGCTGCCCCAGTAAAGTGATATACAGTTTTGAACAGAAAGTCATAATTTGTCAATCTGATACTTTTCCTGCTTCAGGAACACAAGGGTTACGAAAAAAATGTATTTTTGAGCCTCGAAAGACGTCATACCGCATGATATAAAAAAGTATTTTTTTTCTGTTGCCAAGCAACGATGTCTTGGAATTATCAGGGCTGATTTTCCCTTGGTATCATAGCGTATGTGAAGTTTTGGTAGAAATCTTAAGCAGTCAAAATCTTCTGCGCTTCAAGTCCCAGTGTCTTGGCACTTACATGCAAAACAAGCTAAATTAAACAGTCGAGATCTTGTTCAATTGTTGTGGTCATGCATAGTCTAGTAAAATATCTGGTATAAATGCCAGTGGTAGTTATTATACGATTATGTCTTGGTTAGTGAATCCCACTTGTTAAACTTTTCAAATTAAATATATACCACCTCTGCTGAGACATGTCCAGGCAACCACTACATTTCCCCAGTAATTACTACTTCATGAGAATATACACATAATATTCTGATCATGTCTGTCCCGCCCCAGCAAATTCCAACATTTTTTTTAGACATATGTATACAAATAATCCCAAATAATTTGGCTGGCTCCTCGGAAGTCTGGTTGGCTTCTAAAGGCTGTATTTCTCTTAAAGTGACACAGAAAAGGTTCTAGTTTGCAGAAATTAAAGTACATACTGTATATAAATTAATAAATTATAGGGTGCTATTAAGTGGAGGTGTGGAATACATTAAGGTTTTCAAGTATAACTTATCTATGAAGAACCTACCTCTCTCTTTCTAAGTCTCTTTATCTAGGACAATGACTTAACTCCCACAGTGAGGAGTGATAAAGAAGATAAGAGCATGCCCAATTGGTATATATTATAATGATGCTAAAACTTTTAAACAATTAAAAGTGATTATTACTATTTATGTAGGGTGCCATGTTTCACAGCTGTGACGTAAGCCCACACTCACAGGGGGAGGAGCATCATTCTTCCAGTGCCTCATGCCGCTGTAAGCAGTGATGTATTATGTGTCTACATGCAAACATAGTGTTAAAACCCTCCACTGTGGGTGTAGCCTTATGTCACAGTTGTGAAACATGTGACCCTCCATGAGAAAGAACAGGAAGAAAGGGGAGGTTCCAGAAGCTAAGAATGTATTTCTCAGGGGACTTCTAAGAAGTAAATGAAGTAAAAGTTTTCTGACAATTACACAGAAGAGGACAACATAATTAAGTCACCTAGTCAAATGTTCTTTACAAAACAAAACAAAGTATCTATTAAAGAAAACTAACATTATGACAATACCGAAATTGATAAAAAGTCTTGTGTTTGATCAGCCATTGCTTGAAATAATGTGGAAGTATCTAATGTCTCAGTAAGCTGTTTTATTTGTGTTCTCTTATATAGTTTTACATTCAAGAGCATAATAATAAAACCCATGAAACACAAGTTTGTGTCCGTAAAGCAGATTCCCAATGTTTCTGCTCTTTCTGTATCATATAAGAGATCAGGGCAGAGGAGGAGTACTGTATGTATACCCTAATTCACGTTAAAACTATTTTTAAACACTATTGATCACTTATTTTTCATATAAAGAAAACATTTTTTGTTAAATAAAATATTTTAATTAAATATATAGAGTATCTGAAACTAGGGTGTTCATTTAAGTTCAGTTTTTTATAAGATAATTGAAATATACACTGTCTTATGAATTATTATTATGATTTATACACTAGAATAACTTACACTACTGATGTTTTTTTAAATAAAAATAGCTGTTTTATATTGTTGCCAACTACATGGAGGCTGACATTTTGTAAATGCACATTCTTCACCACTAAGGGGTGAAATAGGAGCTTTTTAGAATTTTTATATGGGGTACTGATGGTGAGTGGGTTCCTGATGGTCCAGTGTTTAGGACCGCCGCAACCTGGGTTCTGTTCCAGTCAGGGAACCAAGAAGTTACGCCACCCTCAAACAAAGCAGAGTTGGACCTGGTCAGTACTTGGATGGGAGACCACCTAGGAATACCAGGAGCTGTATGCTATGGCCCGCTGGAGAAGGAACTGGCAACGAACACCAGTATCTCTGCCATGAATACCAAGTGTTATGGTCCATGTGTGTCATTCAATTGTGTCCAACTCTCCATGACCTAACACACACTGAGAAGGAGACACAGCCCATGGCACAAAATAAATTATGTACCAATGCGTAGTGTCCTACTGACTCCCAACATACAAAATGGAATGGGCTAATTACTTTTTAAGATCATGTCTGCCAACAGCTTTGTATTCTAGGAAATCGACAATCGGTATTTCTATAAAAAAGTGCCAACTGGAAATAATTTGCTAGTTAAAGCCTTCCTATGGAAATAATAGAGATAATTTGATTGAAGCATGCCTAGGATATACAAAAAGATATTATAATTTAAAAAAAATGATTATTTGTATCTAAAGTCTTAATTTTTCGCACAACTTAGATTTTTTTCTGTCTCTCCTTAAGCCTGAACATTTTAGATAGATATAAGGAGCCCAGATGGGCCTTCTAGTTAAGCAGACCATAATCTGGATTATCAAATGAGAGTTTATATAATTCAATTTTAATATAAAAAGAGACAATTTTTCTTCTGATTTACATAGATATGAATAATACTATAAATATCTCAGATGAATATGTAAGTAACTATCCAATAGGGATTTAAAAACTAAAATGAAAGAAACTTAATCTTGCCATGATATCCGATGCATTAAAGGACCACTGTAGTGAAATAAATAAAATATACTAATTTGAAAAACTATACTTCAAAATACGATTAGAATGTAAAAAAAATGAACACAGTGTCTCATGTATTACTTATTACACACAATTATGCTGCCGTGGACACTACCATTTTGTTTTCTGTTGAGAACTCCCAGAGTTTGGAGGACAGAGAACGTCTGCCAGTGCTCTCAACTGATGGAAAGATCATTAGTTTACAAGGACACAAACACCTGAGAAAGTAGCAGGTAAGAAAAGAAAATGGAACCTCAAGGTAAAGAATAACTGCACATGAAAATTACAAAAGGTAAAGGTTGTGTTTATTTTTTCTAAAATCATTGTGTCATCTTTTGTTTTATATAAATGTTGTAGATTTTTTTTGATAAACTAAGTGTCAAATTTCACTTACTTTTAAGAAGTCTCCAGAATGACAGATTATCACATTCTGGAACTGCCCTTTACTTTGTGTTGTTGGGTGCCATATTTAAAAGCTGTAACCCCAAAGAGAAAGTGCTTCATCACACTTTAATTGCAATGCTGGTGTGTGCTGACACACAGCATCACTGTCTGCTTGCAGCGGTATGAGACCATGGTAGTGTGAAGCCCTTATCATTTGGGTGTGGCCTAATATCACACCTGTGAAACATGGCACCCTGCATAAGAAAAAAGGGGGATGCTTCAAAAGAATAGAATCTGTACTCTGAAGCTTCTAAAAAGTTAGTGAGGTGTAAAATTTAAAAAAAGACAATCACACTGAGGGGGACAAAAGAATTAAACCTCGTAGTTAAAATAATAAATTAAAAAAACAGGGCTATAACTCCTTTTAATCATTCAAAAGATCATATAGAAAATAATTCACCACAGTAAGTGTTTGTGAATACAAGGAGCGGCTGCTGCTCATGCCATACAGCTATATCACGCTTAGAGACATACAGAGATATACACTGTGCAGACATAAACACCACCATGACCTTTACAGTACAGGAAGAGCACCGGTGGCCATTTTGAACAGTGCAGAATAACTGGATGGCTTGCAGGGATAGAGTGCAAGTGATTGTGATTAATACTGATAGCTTTATACCTCACATCTGATTGTGAACAGCTATATATAGAGCAAGCAGCTTCTGTCACGCTCTGTATGTACACAAACAACCATAATCGCATCTTCAAAAGGCAAAAAAGTACGGCCTGTGAAGAGATGCCCCATAAGATAGGTAGAAATGCAAATTGAGAAAGGTCAAAAGAAGGCTGGAAACAGCTACTAATTAACTGAATAATTAGAAACGAGCAGCTACAGTGGTGGTCTTGAAGGACCACTGCTCAATTAGAAATATGTTTGAAAACTTTGAGCTGACTAAGCGTTTAATTAAGAAAGGAAAAAGTAATTTTGCTAGTTTCTAATTATATATATATATATATATATATATATATATATATTGGTGGCTGGACCCTAGAGGCATTGATGATTCAATGTGGAACCTGTGCATGTGAGTGGGATGCTTATATTTCTGAACAAAACTAATTGTATTTCCTTATGCAAGCAGCTGGTTCTCAATCTGTGAGGGTAAAGGGATGTGGTGTCAATTTCATTCTGACCCAATCATCTAACACAGCCTTTTCTTCTCTCCATGTTCCCTCTTCCCACACCCCTTAACAAACATGTCTATGTGATTCCAGCATCCAATGATCTGCACAGGTTGATTTAAGGTTTAACTTTTTTTTTTTTGCTCACTACACAGAGCTGTAGCTGCGGGTCTGGCAGTGGGCAGTCAGTGACACATTTCTCAGTGACAAATGCACATATTTCGAAAATTCAAAAAGTATTTATCCACATGGAAGATCTTTACTATGAAGTGGCCCAAGCTGAATTAAGGTTTTCCCAGGCAAAATAGGCGTATTGGTACTTCTCTGCCAGTAGAAAATGACACTAAATCGTTGTATGACAAAGGAACACAAAAAAATTAAATAACTAGCAACACCCAATTCAAGTATTACTTTTTAGCAATTTATGCGGTTTTGTAGATATTAAGTCGTGCAGACTAAACTTCCAGCACAAGTGATTATAGATTATAGTGAGGAAGGATTATACTGAACACAGGACAGGAAACAAAATAGGTTTAAAGTATTTGTCTCCACCCTGGTAAGGTCATTAAGCGGTTGGTAAGTGAGATGGCGGAGACACTGGCCTAAAGGTTTTTAAGAACAATTATATTTGACAAAAGAATAAAACATAATTAATAGGCTGCCCAACAGCAAAAGCTTAGTGCCAAGGGACACAACCAATTTCCAACTAGAAGACATCATTATGTTAGTACACTTTGTGTCTGAATATTTAGCAGCTGCCTGCTAGACAAGGCCACTTCCCTCATTGATATTTTAGAGAGTGTGTACAAGCGGTAGCTAAGCCGGACCGAAGTCTCAAAGTTAGTTTAATGTTGAATTTTGCCTTTTTTATTTTTATCTAATGGGAATTTTATGAATGATCAATGTCGAATTAAAGAATCTAGCTCTGTTAGTGCACTACTGATAGATAAGATACTAAAAAAACTGGATAGACAATTTTATCTTTGCAACCAATTCTACTATTCCACTACTCATATATACTGTATAAGGGTTACTGCAACTTTACACAACCAGTGAGGTGGTTAAGAAAATAAGCAGGCAAGTAAATAAGAACCAAGGGAATTAAACAGCATAATATCCACAGAGGTAACTTCAATTCTCGACAGAAGTCCGACTGGGAAAAAGGATTATTTTTAGCACAGCGATTGATTAATGTGGCCAAAGCAACAAGAGGCACTTTGGAGACAGGCACTTGTTAAGATCAAGCAATATATATTATTCTAGACGCTAACACAACAGACTCTTTACAGTTATCTGATGAAACAAAAATAGAACTAAATAGAAATCTGCAGAAAACACTGAAATGTTTTATTACAGGGTCTCTCGTCTCAAAATCAGGTATTTTAGGTTATTCTTAAACATTATGAAAACCTTGCTATACATTACATTAACCATATTTTTTCTAAAGTAATTCTTGATAAATTCAGTCTCGTTTGTGTGACATTTCTATTCAAATGAGTGACTAATTAACCGTTTTACTGTAATAATTAGAATCACACAACCCCATAAAATTTGAATGAGTTACTGTGCTATTAAAATTCGAGCGGGCTGCGAGTTACGAGCTTGAGACGCAAACCTGTAAACCATTTGTTGAACGTTGCAGGCAAGTGATCAATTAGTCAAACCCGTAGTTACGTGTTTGAATGGAGTCAATGGGAACAGAGGTCGTCATTATTGCGTCACAGAAGAATGGAGGTTGGATTTCAAAGTCTTACGGGGTTCAATTACGAGTTACGATCTGACCCACATTCCAGTTATAATGCAATATTCATAAAGCCGTAAATATGATATTCTATCACATGTGAGTTACGGTATATGTATTAACACATTGATTGCCGGGATCGATATAACACAAAAATTAAACATGAAATTTGTGAGCTTGAGAATTTTGTGCTATTAATTCTAAGACCTAACATCACTTTCCCTTTTAATAAAAGTACAGTAGTGTGTGTATATGTGTATTTAAAGTGCTACGGATTGGACTTTACGCCCCTTGCGAGTCCTCTCCATCACTCGTTGACCTTTGGGCTCCATTTGCGTGTTACGGGGCTGAACGCAAGTGAAATTGTAGCAATTTGATAGCATGATTGGAATTGTAGCAGTTACGGGCTTGAGGGAACAAAGGATTTGGGGGCGCGTTCCATGTACCGTAGGCTTTTTTCACTCCAAACCTACAGATCGGCAGCGGATTACTTTACTGGGCTAATTTATTGGCAGTAAGTCTTACTGGCCACATTACGAGGTAGGGGGAATTTAATAGGGCTGCCATTGGTGTCATTGGTGTCATCCAGTTAGATACCCTCACCTACCATTATCAAGTACTCTGACGTGCAAATTAGCATACTGAGCCACACATGAGATAAAATGGCCAAACATGTATGTTATCGAAAAAAGCAAGTTTTTAATTTCATTTTAATAAAACAAAGTACATAAAAATAAATAAATACAAATAGGTATATTACATAACTAGTAAAGTCCAGAAACCTTTCATATCCTTTTAAGTGCCTGTTTTTTTGCATGACAGTATCCCATTAACTTCACAGAATACTAGTAAATTTTATAGTGACAAATTAAGCAGATGTGTACTGTACCCTCACAGAATGCACGTTATTCCAATAAATTAAATGGAAATATCTCACTGCCAAATGGAGGAGAGTTTATCAGGTTTCCCTACAAATACAGATATAGCTAGAGAGCCACAAACAAATTTTAAATGTAAGATGTGACACACAATGTTGAATTATTAAAGATTACTTGACAGTACATATGGTATTAGACTCATGAAATAACCACACAGAAAAGGTACCAAGTTAAGAAAATTAAATTACTGGCATAGCTATAGAAATAAAACTTTTTTAATATTCAAGACATTAACATCAGATATATAGTTGTGAACATACGAGCCAAAGGCGCTCCTTGCCAGCAAATAAGACCCTCGCAAACGTTACAAGACACATTACGACCTCGCAAAAAACGGCTGCAACACGCGCACATGAAAACATCAAAAATCCAACAAATACACACAACAAATACATACCTACAGCAAGAGGAAGCACCCAGGACCTCGAAAACTATAGTTAGACCTCAATTTAAATGAAATTAAAGTTTAGACACTATAAAATTCTCTAAGCGAGAGAAAAAATGGCCGCCGAACAAAACGAAAACAAGGCTACAGGTCCCTAAACATGCAAAACAGCTACGGATATTCCGAGAAACTCGCACGACATAGAAAACTAATATTACCTAAAACTTGCACGACATATAAAACGAACAACGCTACATCAGCCACATTATATACACCAAACACCCTGAGCTCACTTACAATTTCATTGCCGTCATTTTTTTGACGGGCAATATTCTAGTTTTATATAAAGCTGTGTGATAATCCTGTCCATCTTTTAAAGTTCCTTGTGAAAATGCTACAACATTCTGCCTCCAATTATAAAGATTGTTGAAATAAAGAGGGTAGGGGCAGTACATTCAAAATTAAGAAAAAAAAGGGGGATTTTTCTCACTGGCAATATTTTATTTTTCAATGCAAAAGTTGGTTATACTGAAGTTTTGTACTAAATTGTTGCTGGAGTGATGCAGCTGAACCTTCATGTAGTGATCGGCATCCTTATTATACAGAAACTACTGTCCATTTAATTACTAGTATAGTACATTTCCAATACCATGGTCTATGGATCATACTGCCTTGAAACACATGGGGAAGGCATCTGATGTGCTGCTGAACTATGGACCAGAGAATGAACAATGTCCTATATAGCTGGCACTAAGCAGGAATCATGAATGCCCACCCTCATTTTTGGAACCCATATATCTTGAGAGAAGGTAGGATAAACAAATAGATAGTCCCTGGTAATGCCATATATTCCAAACACAAAGCTGGATCTTTTATAGTCATAACATTCCAAAAGGTTACTCTATCAACCCAAAAACAAATGGCTTCTTGGTGCTCATCACGGGACTCTCCCACCATCTACTTTAGGGGCCTCGCGATGAGTGTCTTTTGGCCAACCCACCATTTTCATGCCTCGCAATGAGCACCTTTGGTGCTCATCGTGAGCCCCGCAATGAGCGCCTCTGGTGTTCATTGCAATCCTCTCCCCCTCTACTTTATGGGCCTCCCGATGAGCATCTTTGGCGCTCATTGCGAGTCCCGCAATGAGCCATCATTACAGGCGTTGTCAAACTCGCCACTTTTGTGCCTCGCACTGAGCGCCCTCGGGGCTCATCGCGATCCCAGATTTTTATATGAGGTACACAAAGCCATCACAGAGTCACTAACTCCCTTTCAATTATATGATTATCATTAACATACTCAGTCAGTTGCTGAGACATTCAGATCAGCTTGGGATAATACCTGGAAAACAGACGTTCAGCAACATGTACTTATCAGAGAAAACAGAGGTCCTTCCAACTTGCCTACCTCTGCAGGCTACAATAAATGTTTGAGAGTTTGAGATAGGCAGTGAACAACTTGCTGGATGCAACAGCAGCTCCACTACTGAGTTCTGCCGGCATGACACTTCCCATATAATTTATTTCCCACAGCTAGCTTACTCCTGAAGAAAGAAGGCAGCTGTGAGAATATCTATATTATAATTAAAATGTACACAGACTGGGTACATACCATACCGTTTTCTGTCCACATTGTCTTACCCTTAAATTATATTTGCAAGATACAATATTTGGACCAGACTATGCACATTCCATTTATTCTTCTTATTTTATTTATGCAGTATGGAGCAGCATATATCTCACGGTGTTGAGATGATTATTTTGCATCACAAACCAAACCACGGGCTAAATGTAACTCAAAGCATAATGCTCAAATGATCCTGATTTACTGCGAACATCTAGCCTCTAAAGATAATAACATATTTTATAAGTATCCCTTTTTCCATATCCATCTTGTCTCTTCACCTTCCCTATACTCCATGTTGGTCTATGGATTAGAATGCATCCACTTCTCCCGACATTATCTTTTACCCTACCCCAGTTAAAGGGCTAGTTAATTCAGCACAACTTGGAGCACACCACTGTAAAGTACTCCTAAAAACATGTTCAAATACTTTTAGAATTTTAGAAATAGGTGCCTTTTTCCACAGAAAAAAATCATTAATGAAGTGTCTGTTTACATGAGGCTCTAGCATGTCCCCCAGGCAGACTGACAGCAAGAGCTCCGTGCGGAGAGCAGATGCAGAAAGAGGGTTAACCCTCCCCATATTAATCTGTACAGGGCAATGACTGCTGGAAACTCCTAAATATGTTACATGTGTGTTAACTGATGGCTGATTACATTCCAAAATGCAGAGAAAAACATAAATCTTGTGTTCACGGAGACTGCACCTGCCAGTGATGGCATGTGTTGTTAATCATGGAACAGTCAGGAGTATGTTTGTAAACCTACCTAAGACTGCAGATTTTAGCTGTTATTAGTGTAATTAAAAAAAGCAATAGATCTTTTTTTTTTTATAGGAAATTGAGTATTAAATCTATATTAATATAAGACACAAACACCTAGTTATAGAAAATGCATTCTTAATAAATAAATTACACACATACATATATATGAAGTGATGGAGAGAGAAAGGATTATGCAAAATAAAGAGAGAAAATGCAGTGTGGGTATAATGGGATGAGAGGCAAGATACACAGGACCTGTACAAAAGAACACTGCAAAATTACACTACTTCTTCAAGAAGCCAGATTTGTGTGACAGGGAACAAGGTGAAGTATAAACCAGGGAACAGTGCAGGAAATAATGAGGCCTGGGTCACTGGGCCGATGGTAAGACAAGCTATAAGAATACTAAGCAGAGAACGTGAGCACAGCAAAATGCAGAAAATCTCAGCAGAATGGCAATGCGAGCGAGCAGGAGCGATCCCATTCAGATAATCCAGCATGCGCTCATTCATACTCAAAACTAGGACAAGCACAGCTGCAAACACCAAGCAAAAGGTGTCTGTGACTGACTGAGCAATTACAGAATTTTTAGCTAGGGATAAATGACATATAATCTCATCATTAACTTAAGTAAGAATTCTCTCACTAGATTTTTCTCTTCTTTTCCTGTATCAGAAATGGAGAAGGAATTCATTAATACTGCTCTACTACATCAAATAGGACACTGTTCTTAAATCTTTAAAATTGTTTTAGAAGAGCTTTTATATTACCCAATTAATCATAAAACAGTTCTAGAAAAGGACTGTGGGGTACTTCCTAGAACTAGAATGAACAACAAAAAAGAATAAATCACAAGCACAGTCAAATTGCAATACACTCTCCTTGTTCAAACTAAAAATATCCTCTTAGTTATTTGGGTGCTTTGGACATTCTATTCAAAAACTGAAAAAAATATATGTAGTAAAGTGGTGAAGACATAATGTAAGCATTGAGGGAGCTTGTAATGCATGGTCCCTTCAGGACCTGAGTGCTTACCTACATAAGGCACAAAGCAAAAATTGTTTCCTTAGTTTCATCTACATGCTCTACATGATGGTGCAGAGCAGTATATGTGATTTCAGATTCATTGTAATATCTACATTTCCTCGCTTTTTTTCCAATCTTTTTTAAGTTTATGTCTTTCTCTCTGACCTATTTTACTTGTCTTTGTGTCATTCTCTCTCTCTCTCTCGCTTTCCCTCTCTTGCCTTTTTCTTTTCCGCTCTGTCTTATTAGGTCTCATGGGCGCATCAGTCTTTTACGCGTGCCCTTAGACCCCAACCCTCAAGCGTTACACAACTGAAACTGCACAACATGTGTATTACAGTAGAATATACTACAAATATCATTCCAGGCAACACTAAAGCGAACAAGAAGCGGGTTGATAAAATATACAAAATTTCAGTGTTATCCAGACAAGTGAGGAGTTAATCAGTATATAAATATATAAAGAAAACCAAAAGCATTAGGGGCCAAAAGGTATTATTGTAGGCTGATGGGATTTCCACGCTCAAGTATTTATATATATACTAGCGACTTGCCCGTCAAAAAATGACGGCAATGAAATTGTAAGTGAGCTAATGCTGTTTGGTGTATAATAATGAAATATATAATACATTAATATATTAATCGACTTTACGTATTTTAAAGCATTGTGTTATATATATATATATATATATATATATATATATATATATATATATATATACACTCTGCACATTACACACACACAATACATCATTATATATATATATATATATATATATATATATATATATATATATATATATATACACTCTGCACATTACACACACACCTCACACACACACACACAATACATCATATATATATATATATATATATGTATACACACTGCACATTACACACACACCTCACACACACACACAATACATCATTATATATATATATATGTATACACACTGCACATTACACACACACCTCACACACACACACACAATACATCATTATATATATATATATATATATATATATATATATATATGTATACACACTGCACATTACACACACACAATACATCATTATATATATATATATATATATATATATATGTATACACACTGCACATTACACACACACCTCACACACACACACACAATACATCATTATATATATATATATATATATGTATACACACTGCACATTACACACACACCTCACACACACACACACAATACATCATTATATATATATATGTATACACACTGCACATTACACACACACCTCACACACACACACACAATACATCATTATATATATATATGTATACACACTGCACATTACACACACACCTCACACACACACACACAATACATCATTATATATATATATATATGTATACACACTGCACATTACACACACACCTCACAGACATACACAATACATCATTATATATATATATATATGTATACACACTGCACATTACACACACACCTCACACACACACACACAATACATCATTATATATATATATGTATACACACTGCACATTACACACACACCTCACACACACACACAATACATCATTATATATATATATGTATACACACTGCACATTACACACACACCTCACACACACACACACAATACATCATTATATATATATATATGTATACACACTGCACATTACACACACACCTCACACACACACACAATACATCATTATATATATATATATATGTATACACACTGCACATTACACACACACCTCACACACACACACAATACATATAATATATTATATACTTATAATCTGTATAATATAAGTGTGTATAAAATCTATAATATATTTATAATATATACAGTATATATATATATATATATATATATATATATATATATATAAATATATCTATCTATCTATATATATATATATATATATATATATATATATATATATATATATATATATATATATATATATATATATATATAAATAATGTCCCAGTGCACATTTTGTTGTATATATGTATTTTTTTTTCTTAGTTTATGGCCTCCAGCCCATGATGCCCTGTCCCCCCAGGCTAAGCCTTCATGTCCCCCAAGGCCAGGCCTTCATGGTCCCGATCAGTCAGATCTGTCACTATCAGTCAGACCCATCAGACTACTTACATTCATCGAAGCTGTTCAATTATCCACCACTATGCATCTCCTGCCTGTGCGTTTTTCTGCAGAGGCAGGGACTTCCTGAATGACTTTGCATGCATGTGACGTAATTCTGAAACTCCCTGCCTCTGCAGAAAATGTGCAGGCAGGGGAGACATGGCGGAGGTGAATTGAAATGCTCCAGTGAATGTAAGTAGTCTGATGGGTCTAATGGGGCATGGAGTTCTGCTCCCTCTCTCCAGCAGCGTGCATGCACAGCTCCCTCTCTCCAGGGGCGTGCACGCACAGTTCCCTCTCTCCAGGGGCGTGCACGCACAGTTCCCTCTCTCCAGGGGCGTGCACGCACAGCTCCCTCTCTTCGCAAAGGCCGCAAATGCTGTCAAGGAGCGCGAGGGCTGCAGTTGCTGCGAGGGCTGCAGCCCTCTTCGCGAGGGCTGCAGTTGCTGGCAAGGAGCGCCTGCGGCGCTCCTTGCCAGCAACTGCGACCCTCGCTTCGCGAGGGCCGCGGGCTCGCTATGCGAGCCCGCTAGGGTGAGCAACGGCTTAAGCAAGCTCGCCTGCTCACAACTATATATGTGATAATGCGTGTGTGTATATATACATATATATATATGTATATATCACATATATAGTTGTGAGCGTACGAGTTGTTGCTAACGCTGCGGGCTCGCTACGCGAGTCGCGGCCCTCGCGAAGCGAGGGCCGCGACTCGCGTAGCGAGCCGCGGCCCTTGCGAAGCGAGGGCCGCGACTCGCGTAGCGAGCCGCGGCCCTTGCGTAGCGACGGCCGCGGCTCGCGCAGCGAGCCGAGGCCCTCGCGAAGCGAGGGCACTGCCCAAGGGTCTCAGTTGCTGCAAGGAGCGCCGAAGGCGCTCCTTGCCAGCAACTGAGACCCTCGGGCAGTGCCCTCGCGAAGCGCTCCATGAAGGCGCTCCATGCCAGCAACTGAGGACCCTCGCGAAGCGAGGGCCTCAGTTGCTGGCATGGAGCGCCGTAGGCGCTCCATGCCAGCACCTGAGGACCTCGCAAAGCGAGGGCCGCAGTTGCTGGCATGGAGCGCCGAAGGCGCTCCTTGCCAGCAACTACGACCCTCGCAAACTTCACCTCGCAACCCAAACAGTACGACACACACATTACGACACTCGCAAACAACATACGACACACGTTCACACACATTACGGACTCGCAACACTCGGACGCAACTCGCGAACATTAGAAAATGTCAAACACAATACATACACACACCACATACATAAAAAACTTAGCGAGGGCCGCAGCGAGCCGAGGCCCTCGCGAAGCGAGGGCACTGCCCGAGGGTCTCAGTTGCTGCAAGGAGCGCCGAAGGCGCTCCTTGCCAGCAACTGAGACCCTCGGGCAGTGCCCTCGCGAAGCGCTCCATGAAGGCGCTCCATGCCAGCAACTGAGGACCCTCGCGAAGCGAGGGCCTCAGTTGCTGGCATGGAGCGCCGTAGGCGCTCCATGCCAGCACCTGAGGACCTCGCAAAGCGAGGGCCGCAGTTGCTGGCATGGAGCGCCGAAGGCGCTCCTTGCCAGCAACTACGACCCTCGCAAACTTCACCTCGCAACCCAAACAGTACGACACACACATTACGACACTCGCAAACAACATACGACACACGTTCACACACATTACGGACTCGCAACACTCGGACGCAACTCGCGAACATTAGAAAATGTCAAACACAATACATACACACACCACATACATAAAAAACTTACCTACACCAAGAGGGAGCACCCAGCACCTCAAAAATACAACTTACACCTCGATTTTACTTCAAATAAAACAGTTTAGACACTAAAAAAAAAACGAAGCGAGAGAAAAAATGGCCGCCGAACAAAACGAAAACGAGGCTACAGCACTCTAAACTCGCAAAACACCACAAGAAACTCGCAAAACACCACAAAACACCTACGGATATTCCGATACAAACGTATAACACACATTACTCGCCATTTCTCGCCAATGCGGAAGTACACGACTACGCTAACGGTTTGGTCTCGCGCACGCACAGTGTTACACTGCACACATTCAGCACGCTTACACAGCAGATCCACACCACTAATGCTGCAGCAACATCAAAACACATTCACAGCTCTTCCACACAATGCTTTAAAATAGGTAAAGTATATTCATTTATTAATGTATTATATATTTCATTATTACACACTAAACAGCATTAGCTACCTTACAATTTCATTGCCGTCATTTTTTGACGGGCAATTCGCTAGTATATATATATATATATATATATATATATATGTGTATATATATGCATATATATATATATATATATATATACGGTATATATATATATATATATATATATATATATATATATATATATATATACACACACACACACATTATATATATATATATATATATATATATATATATATATATATATATATATATATATATATATATATACACACACACACATTATATATATATATATATATATATATATATATATATATATATATATATATACACATATATACACACACACACACACATACTATAACAAATTCAGTAAATTATAGAAACATTTTTGTCAGCACAGCTAACAATCTAATTAGCTATTCAAGCAGTATAAATTGCAGTCACAATTTTGGGCAGGTGATCAAAGGGCAACAAATAAGACACAGTTAAGGATTTTATGCATGCCTGACATAAGAATAAAGCAACCTTCCTGAGGCTTAAAGGTATATCTAAGTTTACCTGTTTTTCCCTTTTTCGAATCTAAAACATGCTGCTTATATCACACACGCACACACATTGCATGGAGTCATTCTATACACATACTGATTTATTTTATTTAAAAATAAAACTTATTTTCCACACCCCTAAAGCGGCTTACATAGGCATAGTGTACTAACTAATAGAAACACTGCATTTGGGTATAGATTTTAACCCTTTACTAACCTTCAAGCTGGCAGCAGCTAAATGCAAAAATAAACACAGCAGTGTTTGACTCTTCCTTACTTTCTGTTCCGCAGTGAAAGCAGGACTACACATCCCATAATTCTTTGCTGTACATACCATCTTTACAGACTGATACAAAATGTATTAGCTGTCTGTGATTGGTCACAAATTATGAATTTTATGCTAATTGTAGTAGAGATATGCAAGGTTGTTAACTCAGGATATTTAGCAAACATCAGGGCGAGTTTGTTGATGTTCATTTTGGTATTTTGCCATGCAAAAAAATGTTTTCATACACTACTAATTCACCTCTATCAGATGCATTCATAATCCAGGGATCTTCAATGACTTTAATTAAGCTAAACTTTTAAGTAGATACAAAGGGCTGACTAGAAAGGCCTTTTTTTAACTTCATATATAATATTTTTATAACTTGTTTACTGTGTTAACATTCAAAATCTCTCCCGGCAGAGTATTCCATGCATCCAACACCTGAGGGGGGCCCTAGAGCATTGGTAGGCAACTTTGCTCACAAAGGCCAGGCTTTCTATATCTTAGTTGGTGTATCCAAAATCTATCTGCTTTAGCACCTGCGAGTATCTAAGTTTCCTTCATTATGGCTGACCTTAATGATCTAAGAAAGGGATATTGAGATTCTGAACTATTGACTGCCCTAATAGAACCGAGTTGTCCACCACTACCGTAGAGTGTCCCTAAACCTATCCTCTCTCTGTTCATCCCATTCTTTTTAATGCTCTGATTTATTTTACCCTTTCACCCTCCAACGTTGCATTCTGTCGCTCTCATTCATACATCTCCAACTCTTATAATGTCTAATTTTTTTACGGTTTCTCCCTTTTTGTTCCATTTGCCATCTCACATTCCCTCTATTCTCTTCACCACATTACATCTTCTATTCTCTGCACATTTATAACGCTCTCCTACCTTTTATTTTCTCTATTATCCACCTCTTAATCCCTCCCCTTTCTCTTTTAAGGACCATCTTGGTACTCTCAATCACAGAACAGTAACATCAAGTTATGTCCATCACCTGTCCCAGAAAGTAGCACTTTCTCTCATGTCTTTGAAGTCAGTCTCAGACTTTACACAGGAACCTTTGGCCTGGTATTTCAACGCTAGAATGCCTTGTGGCATTCAGTGATTTTCCACCAGTCCATAAAATATTTAATTTATAGCGCTAGCCTTCCCAATGTATAAAGTGGTGGTGATCCATCGTGGCTCCGTCACTCTAACCCAGCTCTGACATGCACTTGAAAAACAGCTGATTGGTTTTAATTGCTGGAGGATCAGTCAATAGTTGCACCTTTAAACAAGTCTCCCGGTGCCGACTCTGTACTCCTGGCTCCCAACAGGGCTGATATTGATTGTCTGCTCGATCTTTAGGTTTGATTGGCAGGCGTAGCATCAAAGGCTTTCTGTTACATGTTGCTTTGTAAGAGATTCTAAAAGGAAGCAGCTGAAGGAGGTAGAGGAGAACACAAAAAAAACTCAAAGCATCTTCTCTGGTCTACACCTTATCTGAACTAGAGGTGATTGTGGACTCCCTAGTGAATGAAGACATTATGTTCTGGAGCTATTAAGCATTGTGCCTCCAATGTGTTAACGTTAGTGGCTACAATATGGATGCTTAAAGGGGAAGTTTCCCCTAAACAGAAGTTGCTCTTATATGAAAGAGTCCGCTTTTTCTATATGGTCTTCCAACAAGACCTCTGTATAATATGTGACGTGAGCCTCTAAAGAACCCAGAAACAATAACGTACCTGCCACAGCTTAGAATTCAGCAGCAGTTTGATTGGCCCTTGAAATGGCTCTTTGACCAATGACCCAATCATCTCAGCATTCTAAGTGTCAGTGAGAAAAATGAAACTCAAATGGCAATTTGTGCTCACTGCAAACGTATCTAGCAAACTAGACAATTTCCATAACTTTTACACAGATCGTTTTTAGGAGAAACTTTGATGTAATAGTAGATGTGAGTGCTAGGTTTAAACTGCAGCCTTAGCAGATGAAACCGGTACGCGCATCAAGGTTTTTTTAAATAGATTATTTCTATTATATATTGGAAATACAATATAAATGTTCTGTAGGCGCAGGTGACAGGTTTAGGTGAGATTGCCTCATTCTTGTACTGTGTATAAGGCTTAGCAGTTGTTTACATCTGATTATTATTATGCTACAGGAGAGCAGATGTACAAGGCTTGTAAGATAAATGTATGTACTTTATATCATTGCATTGTGGTCATTATGCGAGCTTGTCCTCATCAGGATATATAGGCACAATAGACTGCTCATACAATACAACTTTCCGGGAAATAGATTCAGCAACTTATGTTTAAAGATACCTTGCTTTAAAGGAAGACATTTTTTCAAATAAATACATTTAAACTTAATGGGTTGTACGAATAGAAGCAAGTGATCTTAGAATAGAAATAAGTAATTTTAATTCAGAAAATTGACTTAAAATTCATGTGCAAAAGCAACGTAGGACCAAGACTTTTAATTACCGCTTTCCCAAATTATGTTCTTTACAGTATTGGGTTCCAATTTGTGGTTTGTCAATACCATTACTCCAAAAAGGTTGCACTCGGTTGAAAACTTGATAGGATCCTAGAAAGAGGTTTTTAGGTGGTGATTTTAAGTCAACTTAACATGATATATTTGAATCCAAGCATAGTCTCATTCCATAACCAATGGTTATGCTGTCCTCCACGCACAGTTAGATTTGTATAACATATAGAAGTAGACTGTTGTTGTTCAGTCATTCAGTCGGGACCGTGATCCTATGGGCTGCAGAACGGCAGGAACATCTATTGTTGTGATACCAGTTTTTATTATTTATTTATTTATTTATTATCTAGTATTTTCAATGGGCCAACATATTCTGCAGTGCAACACATAGGATGAAACAGAACATAAAAACAATATTAATACAGATTAAACGAAAAGAGAGCCTTGTCTTAGAGCTTACAATCTTGCATATAGAGTACTTTTAATCCTATAGGATTAAAAACTTGCAAACTTACAATCTAAGGGATTTGGAAGGTAATAGATACATTGGGCATATTAATTATGAAGGTGATAAGCGGACATTAAATGTAGGCTATTGTAGCTAAGGCAAGCAGACATTTTCATTATAGATTGAAGTGGTGATAAGCTTAGGATGCTTATCCATCTGGTTTTCTTGGCAAAGATACTGGAGTGGGTTGCCAGTTCCTTCTACAGTGGACCTCGATTAGTCTGACTTCTCTGCTATGACCTGCCCATCTTGGGCAACCCCACATGGTATAACTTACGTCTTCATTGAGGTACACAAGCCCCTGCACCACAACAAGGTAGCGATTCAGAAGGAGAGAAGACTGTTATTTACACCAGCATTGCATGCTCACACAAAGAAGTAATGTCCAAATTCAGCCTGCGCCCCTTACCAGCTCCTGTTTACAATAAGAACTCCATGTTGACTTCTCAGTCTATAATATGGGATCATACAGAAAATCACCATGGGATTGTCACTGCAAAACTGATCTGGCATCATGAGGAAGGAATATTTGGACATAGAGAATTTCAAAGCTAAACCCATATTGTTGGTTTAATACATTGGTCCTTCTATTGTTTTAGATGTTTAATATATCCGCAGGTATAATATTAATTTAATGGCTAACAGATTAAGGTAATGAATAAATACAAATCCTGTGTTTTTATGAGCGATTCCCTTTAAGTAAACTCACTGCCCTCAGAGCCATTGTCAATTATTTATTATTCCCTCTCTGGTCCTGGTAAACCTGTTCACCCTTCTGAATGTTGCATTAAATACAATTAATTTATGAACAGCTTTCTCGAATAGTGGGACCAGGTGCATGAATGAAAGTACTGGCCTAGCAGTGATTGTAATATATCTGAAGGATCTGAACACATGATATAAAGAGAAAATTAAATCAATAAATAAATAAATAAAGTGCACTTTAAATTTAAGATTACTAAGTGAATAAAATCTCAAAGGGATATTAAAGGTTTCTGAATTTTACTAGGTATGTAATAAACATATGTTACTTCTATGTACTTTGCTCTGTTCTTATGCCCTAAAATTATACAAGTAGTCTGTGTATGTGTGTGTACACTGCAGCATATGCAGACACAGGCTCTGTAGTGCTGGACAGTGCAGTATAGTGCTCTATCCTATCAGTGACCATGTCAGAAAACATACTTCTGAGACCGTCCATATCCCTATAAGTAAACAATAAGAATATATATATATATATATATATATATATATATATATATATATATATATATATACACCGTATATATTCTCTTTCACAGGAGAGACATTTCCTTTATCATATCATTCTCATCTCATTAACGGCATATCTAAGTGTCCTGGATTATAATTCCATCTGACAGAGAAGAATCAGTAGTCCATGCAAAAAAACATTTTGCATGAAAAAATACCAAAATAAATATTTACAAACTCACCCTGGTGTTTGCTAAATCTCTTCAGTTTGCAAACTGCAGCTTTTGTTATTTGACACCCCTGAAAATCCCTGCTGAGATTAGCATAGAATTCATAATTCATTTTGGACAATCAGGAGAAAGCAAAGGTTATTTGCTACATTTGCATCATATTCTGGGGTTTCTGTGTTGCATAGCAGCCTGGGATATGTAGTCTATCTCTCTATATCTTTATGGTCTCATTCAGCTGTGAGATTAGACCCCACCCAACCATGTGATTCCATCCAGCAGCAGTAACTTCCTATGGTATCTACCAGAAAGGTCAAACTCAGTACTTGGCTATGTGACCTTCCTCTGGGTGTGCAAAGCTGGATTTTACTCTCCTGTGTTTAACTTTGTAAGTACACTGAACTTATCTATACAACACATATTTTTTTCTGATAATCACTGCCTGTTTGTTACCAAACATTTGAAACCAAGGAAACTTATATATAACTTTAAGAAAAGTGATGCAGCCCTAAAATGCCAGACTATTCACGCCTGAACAGTAGAAATAGCAAAACTCGTAGTGCAATGAGCGTCCATCGGCGCTCATTGCAGCCTAAGTCCCACAATGCTCGCAAAGCAGGAAGACAAATATATAGGTGATATATATATATGCAAGCCTCACGAAGCACGACTTAGGCTGCAATGAGAACGGAAGGAGCTCACTGCAGCCATCGGCGCAGTACTTAGGGGAGCCTTGCGAAGCCTTACGTGATCATTGCAAAACAGGAAAGTTGCAGGCTTAAATCAGGTCTCTAATAAGGTAAGTTATCCTCTGCAGGACTACTGGGGGAAGAGAGCTTTGTATAGTCTGTGGCTCACATAAACCCCTTTTAAATCTCGGTCACTGTGTGTGTGTAATATTTATATATATATATATATATATATATATATATGTATATATATATATATGTTCTTTAACAGTAATAAGTCAGAACTTAATGTCGACATTGAATTCTTAACTCATTATCAAAATTTCTTATAACCTCCAACATTCATGCTTGTAAATATATATATATATATATATATATATATATATATATATGTGTTTATTGATTTTTTTAGTTTTTGTTCTCTGCCTTCATCCTGAGTTTGGTTACAGCCCTATGGTTCCTTAGATGTAAAACTATTTATGACCCCAATTGACTTACTCTGGTCTGCACCTCCACACACTTGCACGGCTGGCTGATCAGAACATTATTTGTTAATCCTGGAATTTTTTGCTGTATTTGTGAATCTGTAATCAGTACTGACTCTGACTCGACAAAGAGAGGAACGCTCTCGAAAGCTCGTCATGAAACCTATGAATATGTTTGTCCAATAAAAAAGGTATCACTATATACTACCGTAAGGTGCTTTCAAATGTTATTATTTAGGTAAATTAAATAAAAATAAATAAATAAACTTTAAGGGCCACATTCTATTAGCGGCCGCAGCCGTTGCGGGGCCGCAAGGACCGGCCGCAATCTATTCGGCTATTCTATTCCCTTACGGCCGGGGGCTCCGGCAGGCTTGCGGCCGGTGCCTTGCTATCTCTTGCGGCCGCTCGCGCCAGAGGAAAGCCTTTGATTTAAAACGGCCGCAAGAGTTTCGGCCGCAAGAAATTCCTATTTGCAATTCAATTGCTCCGGGAACCCTCTCTGCAAGGCTAAAAGCGAGCCGCAGCTTACTTGCAGGAAAGAGGTCCCGCTAGCACCAATTAAGCACATAAAATAGCTCAAATAAAGCCATCCTGCACTTTGAGAAGACTATAAAGGGATTTTAGGTGTTAGAAAAAATAGCACATAATTATCCTATACTCAAATCCGTAAAATATTTTATTTTTAATATCCGTAAAATATACATGTAAAAAGTCCAGAGTGCTTGGAGCACTTCAGACCCGCCCACGCCACAGCCGGAAAATAAACAGTTAATTTGAACTCGGGTTTGGGCTGAGCTTGAGAGTGGGTTACTTTTAATCCTCATGTCCCCCAATATGATCCCTAGCATTTACAGAGCTGTACAGTGCAGGCTTGAATTTATTTTTGCGTTTATAGATTTCAGAGCTTACGGCCGGTTTCAAGATATGCGGCCGGCCATAAGAGGAGATCCTTGCGGGGCCGTATAATAGAATCGCGAGTTAACAGAACCCCCGCAAGGAATCGCAATCTTACGGCCGATTTACGGCCGGTAATAGAATGAGGCCCTAAGTGTTTAGATACATATTACTGCTGACTTATGTGGCTACATTATTACCTTTATACCGACAAAGCACTTTGTATTGTATTGTGCTTTTATTAATCTATTATACTGAGAAATTGCAAGCTCAAATATGGTATAGTTTAAAACTACAGGTAATAAAAAATTATTCTTTAAGCTGAATGTTATTAACATTGTGTGTTTTCTTACATTAAATATCCACTGAAATTATTGTCAATGTTATGCCATAGGAAATGAATTCGATGGTGCATTATTGTTTTCTGCTCAATACTAATGATATGCATCTCATTTTAATATTGATTCAATATTTCATTTTGCTTCAAAGTGTCTTTCATTATTACATATACTTATATAATATATTTTTCATTTTCTTCAAGTGATTTTTACATATCTTTTTTTCACTTTGTCCCTCTGAGTTTAGTAGAGCTAATATATTGCCAATATTGTTGCCTAAAATATGTGAAGTGTATAATTCAGCGGAAATTATCCATATGTCTATATCTAGCACTAGGCACAATCCTTTACCTTGGATTATCCTTGTGTTTATATCTATCTTATTTAACATTTTTACCACTTCTCACAACTTTAAGGCAGTCTCCACAATCAAAACCCCGGACACCAAGGCCCTCATTCAATTGCATTTTGGCCAATTGAATAGGGCTCTAAATAAGCACATAACATATTTTTTTAAAGAAGTTTTTAGTTAGTAAGCATCTATCCAAAAGCAAGGTTTTCACTAACTAAAAACTTCTTTAAAAAAAATACGCCATGTGCTTATTTAGAGCCCTTTTCAATTGGCCAAATCACAACTGAATGAGGCCCCAAGTCTTTGTATCCATCTTGGAATTAGTTCCAATATGAGGGTCTCAATCAGAGAACGAACTGACCTTAATAGGTTAGTTCTATGGACATGATAGCCTGTTCAGGGTAGAATTTCTCCTGTTTAGGGTAGAATTGCCTGGCATTTCCGGGCTAGATCACTCTTGTTCGAGACCAGACTGATATACTAAAGGGAAATTTCTCCCCATGAAGGGCACAAGTGGCTAAAAGAGGTTGCTCTCTGAGTGGGTTATTTTGTCCATAGAGCTAACCTTTTAAAGTTAGTTTGTTGTCTAAGCGGCTCTAATTTATTTTAGTTTTTTTTATTTCAAGTTACAATATGGCAGAGAATGTGGTTTCTAAATATCTATATTTCAAACATGCTACATTTGATAAATGTGTTTACTTTTCAGATTAATTCATTTTATGCTTTTCAGATTGGTACAATGAAGATTAATGTATCACAGATTCTTTTTCTTCAGTTCAAGTAATGGTAAAAAAATAATAATTACCCAAATTTATTACAAAAATAATCACTTGGAATACATTATTGTGGAAAGTTTTGTACATGGAGACGAAAATCTCATCTAAATTAGCTGCAGTTTTCAATTAATTATATATACTAGATAAATCCTAGTAAGAGGTCTATAAAACATTGCACATTTGGGAATAAGCAGTAAAAACCATCTAGATGAATCCCGGGTGGCTCCTGAAATACATTTTAATGAAGCATTCGAGTACAGAGGAGAGGAAACATTAAATTAAATTGTGTAATAAAAACACATAAACTGAAGCCAGATTACAACAGCCTGGGTGACCAGGTTTAGCACTGGATTCATAATCTCAGACCTGTGTGGCAGGAATTTAGGGTCGTTGGATTAAAGTAACAGGATCTCTTCAGTACTGATTTATGGACTGGAGTGTAAGGGAGAGTGTCCTGCTATCACTGTTTTTCTATTCAGTATTTAGGCAATTGAATTTGTGGCCTAATTGGTAAGTGACAGAAAACAAAGAAGCAATTTTCATATATTATATTGCTACAAAATAGAAGCGCTCTATAGTTTACCTACTGTGTATACATATATATGTATGAACTATAGTCGATGTATCTACATACAGTTCCTCTGGAAAGATGCACAAATGGAAATTGGAGTAAATATCCATCCATATAAGTCCAGAGCCACAATAATAGAGATGCCAGAGGTGTGCAGCTTCTTCTCAGGATACCGTTCCCACCGTGTCCAAGTAACTGGTAAAGATGATAAAAAGGGTAGGGGAAAGACAGCGCGCCACCTCCTAGTGCAACATGAGTGTATAATAATCACGTCAAAACATCAGTCATATAATGTTTCACACACATGTGATAACCCCAAAGTTATGAGGTATCTGTATGGTTTAGAAAGGGTAGCTCTGGAAGTACCCAATGTCCAATCCTTAGATCTCAATTCCAGGCTCAGGATACGATCCAGATAGTTTTGTAGCAGGTAGAGTTGGATCACCAATGCTATTTGGTACACTATTATATAGTGTCTACAGAACAAAATATGATTCCAACTCTGTATGTCTACTATAGGGGACAATTGAAACACACTAGTACAAACAATAGTGTGTTTATCATATGTTTATTGCACCATATAATCCTCAATACATACCATATATGGCGAATAGGGATAGGCACAATGAAAATGAATAAAATTAATAATCTAAAAACATAAAAAAATATCAAACTCGTTTCGCCCAAAGGCTTCCTCAGTGATATAAAAACATAAACAGTGTATAAATTTGTATATAAGTACTGCTCATATCAGCACTTACCAACATCCTATGACTGATGTTTTGACGTGATTATTATCTACTAATGTTGCACTAGGAGGTGGCGCACTGTCTTTCCCCTACCCTTTTTATCATAATTGGTAAGTGAGTTCAACTTTTAGAACCAGAGCAATGTGATATGGCTCTGTAATAGTTTATTATATTCTATAATATTTCCACAGTGAGGAAATTATTATTGGGACAGTCTCATGCTTTTTATTGAGCTTATTTATTGGCTGACAGTGAAACATTACTATAGCTGTATTAGTGCTCATTGGCTGGCAGGTACAGAGGATAATTATATATTAAAACAGTAGAGAATTCTTGGAACAGTAAATACTTAAAAGTATATGTGGGGAATGGACAAGTATGTCTGCATCTAAGAATGGGACACCCGCCATGACATTGACTACTGGGAATACCAAAGTTCTAACTAAGCTGACCTTTGTTTATAGTGTAATCTCTTTACTTTTTAATAGCTACTCCTGACTTGCCATAGCTTTTCTCCCCAGAAGCAAACATAATTTAATGTAATGGGTCCAGTCACCATCTGCCGAGATCTTGAAGCCCAGGAGAATACAATTTGTCACTGCCTCCACTTCTTCCCCATCAATTTGCCAGGAACTGAGATTGCTGTTTGCCATGATCTTCATCTTATTAATGTTGAGCAAAAGGCCAGCTTTTGTACGCTCTTCTTTTACCCTCATCAACAAGTCCTTTAGTTCCCCCTCACTTTCAGCCATCAGAGTAGCATCATAAGCTTATTTCTCCCAGCACTAATAATTCTGGCTTTGGATTCGTCCAGCATGGCCTTACGCATGATGTATGCTACGTATAAAATCAAATAAATAAGGTAACAAAATACACCACTGCCGAATTTGTTTCCCGATCTTGAACCATTTGGTTGTTCCGGATGAGATGATCTAGTACTCCCATCTCTTTAAGGACTTGCCACATTTTGTTGTGATCCACACAGTCAAAGGCTTTAGAATAGTCTATGAAGCTGCAGAAAATGTTCTTCTGGAACTCTATCGATTTCACTATTATACAGCAGACATTGGCAATCTGGTAGTTTTCTGTTGAGCTTGCAGGATCTTGAGCTTTACACCTTGCTGGCCAGTCTACTAGTCACTGCTGCATTTTCAGATTTTGTTGGCATAAAGCAAGCAACATTTTCACAGCATCATTGTGTAGGATTTTTAATAGGTCAATTTTTTAATTAGAAGATAAGAGCATACATTATAATGCCACTGCTGGCCCTAATGGTATTCATGATACTGGATGAAGTTGTATGGGGCATTCATATTTTTGTAAGACCAGTGTGATGATCCAAGGGTAGGGGAAATTACTGCCCAGGGCCATCTGATATAGACTACAGGTAAACTGCTCACAAGGACCGTGGGGTTCTTGGAAATCTTGGCACCAGCAACCTGATATCTGGTTTCTTTATCGGTCTGGGTCCTTGCATCAGAAATCAGCAATTCCAGACTACCCAGAGACTCCAGATCTGCTTCTTCTTAGGGGGCTGGATAAGACTTGTTACAGTCAAACCTACCTCAGCAGGATCCCACAGAGTCTCCCAGTATCTCTCTGCAGCCATCCAGGAGGACAGGAGCAAATAGGGAGACATACACTTTCTAAACTAAATTTGTCTTTTAACAGTGCTGGAAGCTTTCAAGCTGCTGCTCTGTGCATTTGGAAGCTGGTGCACGTACAATTTGTCATTTCATTCAGATTTTCTCTGCGGCGGAAGCTCGCACTGCAGCCTGCCAGGTAAATGAGGCTTTGCGTTTATGAATGAAGAATTGATTTATTCAGTGCTGGCTGAAGCTGCATTCACAGCAAGACAGCTCTTAGAATAATTAATGGGTCCCTTTAATTCAAAAATCCCAACACTTTAGGAAAAAGCTGTGTTTCATGGATAGGGAAGGGATTGCGTTGGTTCCTATTTTCTCTTACATTAATCGATCACTGTGGTCATACTTTTAAAATATATTTGGAAGAATCTACTCTTAAAAAAAGATCAAATGTTTTTAGAATGTAATAAATAATGCAGGGTCTAATTTATTACTTTTATATGTAATTCTGCTTCAGTGGAATCCAACATTTTAGTTTCCAGTTATCGAATGGTTGAGATAGGAAGAGACTTCAAAAGGCAGAGAGTAAACTTCTATTTGCATAATGAGAATGTGACAGTTACAATTGCCAGTGCTAATACACATCTCATTATTTACACAGACCTGCCTGATGATACAGGCACATCACAAAAATAGTATTGCGCATTTTGCCAGTTGCAGACCCTTACTCAATTACATTTCTTTCTTCTGATCAGTGTTTTTTTTTTGTTTTTTTTTTATATTGTATTAATTTATCAAGTATACACCAGTTTATAGATCTAGTTACTATTTAGGAAACATACAGTATAATCACATATAACATTTTTAGGGTTTTATACAAAAAACACAAAATACAATGGAGCAGAAGTACTAGGAATAGTGGTCTGTTGAGCCTTTTTAGTTTCTGGGGTTGTCATATCTTTAGTTATCAATGTATATAAACTTAGTACATCTAAGAACATCCTGTTCAATAGCAATCAATACCACCCACCCCATTGCATGACCACCCGCACCCAGCCCCACAAAACACTGTTCTTCTCAGAATGAGGATGTACACACACAACATGCACATTAGTTCTCTTAAACAAGTCATATTTACTGCTTGCTGTTTTCAAGAACTTTACTCAATAATGTGCAAAATGTTTCACACATCTTCAAATAAATAATTACAGACTTTAATTATATTGAATTTTGCTTCAACAATGATGGGCATTTTGTGGTAGTTTCAAAAACAATTAGAAATCTGAGAAAAATGGGGGAACAGTGGATTCAGATAAGAATATTATATTCCTCTCAAAATAGCATACTTGATAAATCAACTCAATGGACATACTACATGCAATAAACGTTATCGAATTATTAATCACAATACATGTACATTGTTAGAATATTCTTTGTAACAGTGTCATTGACAATGGGGGAGATACATACACCATTCCATTGTATTCATACAAAGTTGACATTAATAAAAAAAATAAAAAAATAAAAAAAACTTACTGTGTATTCTGTTTGCAGATTCGCAGCAAATGGAAAAAAGAAGATAAAAAGGGAAAATTATTAAAGCCATTTAAACAAAACAAACAGAACAGCCATGTTTATTTAACTGTGATTGAAACATTTGGAGTTATTTATTTGTTAATATAACCATCACAGTAAATTTTTACATAGCCAAATTATTTCTATAACAGCAAGGAATTCTGGTTAGGGTTCATAAAATTTGACCATACAGGAGCCAAACTATCAGCAAAGAGCCAGTATATGAGATTGTAAGCTCCCTGGAGTAGGGACCTAACTCCTGTTACACCAATCTGTCTGTGGACCCATTGTTTCATATTCTTTATACTGTACCTGTACTTGTATTTGTACTTACCTTAGCATTTGTTTATATCTTTGTAATGTGCTAACTGATTCCACTATATGCTATTGTACTCATAATAATAAGTTCTATATTTCTAATATGCAAAGGACGTTTCTCGTATTATTATTATTAATAACATTAATCATAATCAACCTATGTTTAATATAAGAAAGGTAGTAAAAAGTAGGTTATCGTTTTATTATTAACTTGTGAGATGCATAAAACGAAGAAGAAATGAAGCAAAGTGATACTGTAATGTTATACCTATGAACTTTATTAATGAATTTTCTCGTGCCATGTCTCAAACATTTTTGGCTCTCCACGTCCCCACATTTGACTATGACAAAACTAAAGCACCTATACCCATAGGTTGCTGACCCTTCCCATACAGTGCCAACACTTAGATTACTATCCATGGGTCATTTTACAGAATTTCACTGTTGTGCATGAACAAGCAGCCAGGGCTCACTTCAACCTTTCAGGTCTCGGAGTGGGAGTGGGTGCTGACTCAGGCTGTCAGTGTGAAAAGGTTAACACAACTCCTATAGAAAGCCCATAATGCACATGCTGCAATAAAAATGATTCACATTCTGAGCCCTGTTACATAGAAAGTGGTGATATCTTCTAAATGATTGCAGCATTAGTCTTCTTATATATTCCAAGAAAATTAAATTGGTCTCCAAACAATACAATTCAGTAAATAGCTATTTCACTATGAGCTCCTACACACGCTCACATTGATTGAAACACGTCGGAGGCTAAGAACAATGTCCAGCATTGCAATTGCCAATATATTCAATTAATCGGATCTTGTGCAAAAATCTGACAGTATTTAGAAATTATTTGTAATCATTAGTCTTGTGCAAATTGGGCTAAAGGCAGAATTAGATCAGAATTACTGATGTGGTATAGTAATCACTCTGATATAATGTTGTATATTACCCTAGCTTCCACAATTACATGCTTGTAGACAAAAAGCAAACAATTTAATGATACTCCACATACATAAAAATACATGAAAAAGCTTTTGAATGTTTGAAAATTGATGTATATATCACTACAAGATGACTTTTTATATAGCTCTGTTTTTCTTCGAGCTGCCCACCCTCACTCCTTCATACAGTTTGTTGCCTTTGTAACTTTTGCAAGTACCAAAGCCCCAAGTTTAGACACTCTATTTGGCAACAACAACCAAAAAATAATCTTAAAAAAAAATATGCTGAAAAGTATTATTGCAGTAAAGAAATAAGAAAGCATTCAGAGAGATATTGTACTTTTGGGGTCCCTTCAGGAGCTTTTTCACCAATACATGTAATATATTTGTAGGTGATTTTGAACTGGAGATAACTAAAGTAATTAAGCACCCTGGGGGCTTCAAAAATGCACAGTGCATATCTGGGGGCCGTTATTAAGTTCTCCTTATAGCGTTTCCTTAACATGAACATAAGAACCTTAGATCCTCCCCATGTGCCCTGGAAGAGGGGCTGGGAAAGGCTTACTGGGCTGGCGCTGGCCCCGGAGGTAGTGGATGGAGGGGGAGTATTAAACCTTATCAATATCATGCTGGATCTGTGAGATGAGACAACTTTTTGCCTCAAAATAACTATACTGCTTATAACCTCTCACAAACATCCTGTCTGTATCTCATACTTACTCTTGATATGCCTTTACCCAATAAAAATGGACTGAGAAAAAAATATATATCTAAAAACTAACACTGCAATTCGAAAACGATGAGAACAGCCTCAACTGAAACTGTTCTTACAGTTTGTCCATTTGAATGTGACTGCTCTACATGATTTTGCAGAGCACTATCCATAGGTTTAGAGTCCCTTTAATACAAGCATAGCGCCTCATTGGTTACACCTCACCTGTGATTGTGTATGGGTAGTAGTTCCATGCTTTTTCTGTCACATAGAAGATTTTGGGGACCACAGCTCGGGCCCAGCTTGGAAGTTTGCTGAAAGACACAAAACACAATATTCAGTGCTATATTCTTCTCGAACAGGATGATATGCATATAACATTATTATTATTAACTTTTATTTGTATCGCGCCAACATATTCCGTAGAGCTGTACAGGGGATAAGAAAAAGGGAAACACAATATTAACAAATTAGAAATCGAGGGGGCCTGTTTCGAGCTTAGAATCTTTGCAGAAAGTGTTTTTTTCCAAAGCACCCTACAAGACTAGAAACTCCCTGCTTTCCACAAGTTTTAAAGGCTACTGTACAATAATAAAAAATAATAATAATAATAATAATAATAATTAAAAAAAATATATATATATATTATAAAAAAAATGTGTTAGAACCTAGAGGCATCCATAATACTTTGATGGAAGTTATAGGTGTGAGAGGGCTGTTGTGGAGAGCAGTGTGTGCTTCTGGACCTGTGAGGGGGTGTGTTTTTAGTTTCTGTCAGATCCAATTATCTAACAAATACTCCTGACTTCTCCCTGTTTACTCCCACCTCATTGCACCCACCACAAAAAAAAATGCAAATACATTACTTCCTTAGAGCGGATCATGAGTGTGTAACAGAGACATTGATTCCTATAATCATAGTCTTCAAATATTCTGAGTTTCTCTAAAATGTAAATATTGTTGTTACTTATTTAACAAATAAGTGGCTTTTTATTGAACTACAATACTAATATAAGTATTTCAATTAGCCCTTTTACACAATATAAACACACACACACATAAAAGGGACAGTAAATTCAGCACACCACTGTAAAGTTATCCTAAAAACACATTGAAATACTTTTTACATTTTTGAAATAGGTGCATTTTGCACAGCAAAAATCATAAATGAAGTGTCTGTTTACTTGAGACTCTGACATTCCCACAGACAGAGTCATAGCAACAGCTGCATGCAAGAAGCATAAGCAGAAAGCATTAACCCTTCCCAAATTCATCTGTGCAGAGAAATGACTGCTGGAAACTCCTAAACATGTTACGTGTAGGTTAACCTATTGCTGAGGCATTCCTGAATGCAGGGAAAAAAACATAAATGTACTCATGGTGTCTACATCACTTGGTGTTGGCATATGATGTTAATCGTGGAACAGTCAGGAGTGTGTTTCTAAACAGGCCTAAGACTGCAGATTTTTAGCTGTTATTGGTGTAATAAAAAAAAAATAGATCATTTTAACATAGAATCTTGTGCTCTTTCACAACATGAAGAGCCCTTATAGTGAGGTAAATGGACCTTTAAATATGTTTTTATTATTTAACATGTGTAGATATTTATATGTAATAGAAGCATAGGCATAATGGCACACAAGAACCAATAGGCACATATTGTCTTTCCATTATATCTACCTAAAAAGCTTATCATAATAAATCGACGGTATGGTATTATGCATATCCTAGACATGTTTGGATTCCTTTAACTCAATATGCCATTATCACTATAGCTTAAAGTATGTGCTTATGCATATTTAGTCTAGATTTTCTCAAACAAGACCTCTTGATCCTGTTTTCTTGCTTTTTTCAAGACAATTCTGGGATTTTATAAAATCTCTTAAAATATTATATAAATAAAACTATGGGTGTTCTGATCACACTATTTAAAGGACCTCAAACATCCTTCATGGATTGTATGTCATTATGATCAATATAAGTCAGGCTATTTCAGTGTGTTGTCTTTACCTGAATGGTTAATGAGTTCCTTACCATGTGGGATGCAATATTAATTCATTAAAATCAGGAGTCTTTGAAACAAGGTTTGGCTAATTTAGTTGTAAATACTTCCTATATTCTAGCAGCACGTGCAGCAACAGCACAGATAGCATAGTAAATAAGGCTGCAGTCTGTGCTGGTGAAGGTGCTAGGTTCAATTCCCCATACAGCTACTTTTTCTTTACCATTTACAAATCAGAGATATGTCTTTTAGTTTATTTAATAAAGCATATTATAATAGGTGCTGATTTTAAAATAATTTGAATAATCATGTGAATATGTTGTCTGAGTTACAATGGTTTAAAATGGTTTTAAAATGGATGTTACTCTGTCTGAGGGTATGGATCTGTCTTCATCTACCTTGTGTCTGACAGCTGTTCAAATATTCAGAAGTTGTTCCTTTAACGACATCAGATGCGGGCTTGGTCACATTTGCAAAAAGTTATTATTTTTATTATTATCCTTTATTTATAACGAGCCAACATTGTATCGCTTTACAGGGGTTAAGTACAAATTAAGTCAGGTTTTCAAAAGAATGGAGGGCCTTGTTATTGAGCTTTAAATCAAACCTACCCAGTGCTTTCCCTAAAGCATCTTAAAGATTCAAGGATAGGGTGGACATAAGTCACAACTACTGAATCATTAAAGCAGTTTCCAGGTGACTTAAAATGGCTTCCAGACAAACAATGCAAGGCATGTCACAGGAAGGAGGTGTAGACAGATCTAGCACACCAGGCAGGTAACATTAATTAAAAAAATGTATTTGTAGATGGCTTTATTGTTGACAATCAAGACCTTTCTCTAACTAGTACAGAGTGAACTACATATTCCCAGCACTTACACTGAGCCTTTGTGTAATGGTACATTTTGGACTATATGAGAGATTTAAATCCTATATAAAGATGCAGATAAGAGCAAATATAAAGCTTTTTTTGGACACATTTAATCGGTGAACCATCATGTTCCAAAGCACTGAATGGTTTGGAACAGTATGTAAAGATTGTACGATAATGGCCTCATCACGGAGTTACATTGCACTGCTCAAGATGCTAAACCTACAGGGACACAGTCTCGCAACTATTTCTCCCGTGTGCTCTCAGCATCTATATTTGCCTTTTTGTGATTTCAAAAGCTTCCCCTATCTCTCAAGCGTTAAGACGCCAGCAGGCCGGAGCAGACCAGGCAGCAGAAAGACATGCAGAATTGTTAATTGCTTTATTTACAGGGATGGAATGAAAGTCTCCAGCAGGAACATGCTTATAAAGAGACCTGCTAATAAACGTCTTCACCTTTAGCCGTACGTTTGTTCGTGACCTGAAAGTATGAGGGCTTCAGAGACATCACTAAGTGGAGAGAGCAGGCTTTGTGCACCTTATATGAATTCCCCATCTATTGTAACAACTTATCTTTTGAAATAACTTGTCTCTCATTTTTTCCCTTTCTGTCCTTTTTTCTGTATTTTTAAATGTTTTCTTTTGTTCTTGTGCTTCTTTCTATTTCAACTTTTTTCATCTTTAGGTTTTTCTGATTTTATGCATTATTCTTCCATTCTCATTATCCCTTCTCGCCTTCTTTCTGTAGCTTTCTCTCTTTTTCTGTTTCTCTCTGTATTCTTTCTCTCTTATTTTTTCTTTACACTTTCCCTTCTTTACTTCTTCCTTCCTTTCGTTCGTTCTTTCTTTCTTCTTTCTTTTGGGAGGATGGGGATTGCACTGTATGATTAGATTGAGGAACATAGTTTTGATGCCACAAAAGCAAACAAGCAGACTATGCTACTAAATACCACATCAAAACAGCAAATATTGTTTTAGGAGGCGTTTGTATAATAATGCAGTACAAACAATGCTGAGTATCTCAGTGTGATATACTTTTCCCAAAAATCTAGTATGCTTCTAACAATTTTATTATTATTACTATTATTATTATTAATAATAATAATAAAAAAAAAAACAACAGCAACTTGATTTTCTGGGGTGATAGAGTCCTGCTACTTAATCAATACATGATATAAGAAATATCTTATCCATTATTGCTCCTAATTTTTTAAAAGCGAATGTTGTAAACAAGTGACAACAGTATCCCTTTAAAAAACTACTGTGGCCAATTTTTTTTTCTATATAGCCTTTTGAATATGTACACTTGATAATAGTGAAATGTTGTTTAAAAAGTGTTTTTTTTTTTTGTATCCAATGGTTTCTGCTGCATTTCTCAGCAGGGTGTGTCCTAAACTAATGAGCTTTCATTTAGTTACTGGCACTTTCAGCTGATACATTCCAATGTACAGATAAAAGCTTCCTCTGCATTCAAAGTTTCCTTCCATCTGAGGAAACCGATAAGCAGAAACAAAATGCTAGATTCCACAACAGCACAATTGGGCCCTATCCTGTTATGGTAGCGCAGCACAAGGCAGCAGCAGTGACGGAGAGCATCTGTTAGATGGTGCTGATGATATTCTGGTGCCATATCATAGATTCAAGGCTTAGGCAAACTGTTAGGGTCAGGGTGAGGGTTAGGGTTAGGGTTGTGGTTAGGGTGAGGCTTAGGCTAACATTATCAGCTTAGAGCTTCTCTCACATATTGGCAACACTGCAAAATATCAGCAGCACCATCTAGCGGTTGGAGGCCTCACTGCAGCAGCGGACCTTTCCCGACACCATAACAGGATCCCCCAATTGCATATAATGGGTAATAAATTAAATATAGTATTTTCTTTTGAATGCTAAACATAAGTATACACTCTTCAAAATAATATTTTAAGATAGAACTTCATTCCAACAGATAAACAGGGAGGTATATAAATAACAAACTACATTTAGTTCAATTGAGTACAGAATTGCTATGTTTTAGCACAGGTAAGTGAGCCTGGGCCTGCAAGTATAATTGAACAGATGACAGAATAGATGTGAGCTGCACAAATAGTCTGCTTTTCCCATTCAAGATACAGAGTAATCTTACCCTAACCGGCTTCATCTTCTGTGTCGATGGGACTGGTTCTTCTGAAGAAAAGGCACTATTGGAAACACACTCCTGAGCTTTGAAGTGGCTCATCTCAGCACTTTTAATCCATTACATCTGTTATTTTTAGCCGAACTAATGCCCTTTATGCAATCGCACAAACGGGTGATAATAAAGCAAATTCTGAGTGCTATTCATGGCTGCCATCAATGTTCCACCATCACTATCTGTACCTTTCACAGAAAACATAGAGATCTCTTCCCTTCTACTTGGGGTAAGATTGATACACTGGTGTATTTAAAAAATCACTCTACAATTAAAAAAAAAAAATATATATATATATATATATATATATATATGTTTGAAAATGTTCAGTCTAACCTGGGAAAAAGTAATAAAACTAGTTTTTAATTAGAAACAAAAAATGTAGATGCCTCTTCTGGAGTCTGAAGGCATCTATGATACTTTGGTGGAAATTGTATGCGTGAGAGTGTTGTGTTTACATTTCTGAAGAGTGGTGCTTGCATCTGCCTGCTTCTGCACTGTTTCTGGGGAGGGTTGGTGTTAATTTCAGTAAATTCTGGTTATCTAAAGAATTAATTGGAAATACAATCTGTTCCCTCCTCCACAAACATTACCTCCATGGGCAGATAGAAATATGCACCCTCAAGATCCAGCTCTCAGGAAGTGATGTACCAGTTTTCAAAAATTCTGATTTTCTCTAAAAACGTTATGTCCATGGCTTACCCAGCTGTTTATGTTGCACGTTTGTTACATAAAGTACCTTTTTTCTGGAACTACAATGGTCCTTTAAAAGAAACAGACAGCACAGAACTACATGTTTTTCTCTCTGCCAGTTTAATGCTTAGGTACAAATTTAATTATGTATACAAGTTGTAAATATTCAGTCGTGTGCTATGGGCCGCAGCACAGCAGGCACATCGGCCACTGCTCCACTGAGCAACCTCAAGCTCATGTTCATTGCTTCAATGACTTCAACTACCTATCTATGTCTCGGTCATCCACTTCTTCATGTGCCTTCAATCTTTCCCAGTATCAGAGTTTTCTCTAGGAAATCCTATGTTCTCTGAGCTTTAGCCTCATGTTCATAACTTCCAGTGAACAGTTTAGCTTGATTCCCTGTAGCATAAATGTATTGGTTAATCTTGCAGTCCAAGTGACTCTAAGCAATTTTCTCCAACAACACTATTATTGTATTTAATTAATATACTAGACTGGCTAGTAGTTTCAGTTCTCATATTATATCAGATACAGTAACGTAATACCATCTATTCAACTATACATAGTCTCTGAAAAATCTCTAAGTCGATAGGAGTTCCCTTGTTGTTGGAGGTTAATATTAGGTGTACCCCCATTAAGAGAGCTATAGTGCCATTTGTGGACCATAGGGCACTGTTGCTATTGTAAGGAGGTTTATAAGGGGTTAATGAGCACACCATATCTAAACACAGGAGGTGGAGTAAGGAGGCCCAATTGGCTAGTCTAGTGTTCACTTTAGGAAGTAGATTGTTGCTACTGAGACTTCAGAGATTCAGACTCCATCTGCTATAGGTATCATTTAGGCAAGCTGAGAACACAGGGGAGATATTTTGTGGGAGCCATGTAATTGCTCCGCAAACTTCCTTGTTAAAATTCCTGTAGCTCTTAGCCTTACGTGAGTTTCTACAAAAGTCATGTTATCAAGCCATTATTCAGCTGAAAATAATAGTTTAAAAGATAACAATATAAAGGCTGTATTTGTTTTACTTAAAGAAAATGTTTTTTTGCAAACTATTAAGTTTAGTTATTCAAAAACAAATTGGGGAAATTTGACCAGTTGTCCTTTAGCTGTTAAACGCATTTAAAACAACAGAAGGGGACGGATGGAAAGCTGTGTTTCCACTGAGCTCCAGGAGGGCCGCTCACAATCTGCTTAAAACCAGCTTCTATTTCAGCCATCCAGCAATAATATTGGGACAGTAGATTTCCTGACACTGCCTAGAACTGATCCATACCAGTATTTCTTAGAAATAGAGGCAGTTTTGGTCTAAAAGCTTGTGTCAAAGTTGAGGCCAAGCTAATCTCTTCCAGCTTGTGAAGATTCTTACAGTGCCTCATTACCTGGATGAGCTGCAGCTTTGCAGATCATAAAAGCGGTCATCCTGTTATTTGTTTCGGTGCAAACCTCATTTTTATCGTAAGAGAAGCCCTTTCAGTCGGTTCTGATGAACAGAAGCAACATTCGACTATTAATCCAAGCTGCCCCAAGACAGTGAGACACACATGGAGCAGCATGATACTAATGTGGAATCAGATCCGGTATTAATAGAAACATGAATATGGATCAACTGGTTGATGATGAAGAAAAGTTTACACAAGATCCAGCCTCACCTCCTGTGATCAGGGTCAGTCACATGGCTGCTCCACCATTACAGCAGTGGCCCTGGATACCTTTTTGCAGGGTGATGTGTCCCTGTGCTCCCTCACTGAGAAGTGGCCTTCACAGCTTTGCTTGGCTTCATTTTTGAGATGCCCCAGCTTCCCTAAATCTCAGCATGCCAAAAGCCCTCAGCATTAACTTGGATCAAATAATGCAACTGGCTGTGTGCAGACTTTTACAATGCATTTCACCATAGGAGTACCAGATCCAAAATTAGTTCCTTGCTACACTATTCCTGCTGGTATTTTCACTCACATGGGATCCTGCAAGCAGTGCATTGTGTGAATGCTGGCTGAATGGGCTGTTTTTCCTGTCTCTTTCATCTAATGGATAGCTGCCTTGACCTTGATTACAAATTGGTGACATTACTTTTCTGTAGCATTTCACTTGCAACTAAGGGTGATTGCTTCTTCTTGGCATAATTATTTAGTGTAAGCATTGTTAACTCTCTCTCTCAACTATATGTTTTATGGTACGGCGTACTGCATTTAAAATTGATATCACTACTTTGAGGTTAATTAGTTGTACAACATTGTATGGCTTATTTACTATTTTCCTCTTCGCTGCATTTACCAGGATCATCTCCCACTAGGAGAGGATGGGTGGAAAGCATTTGTTTTTCCGAACAGGATAAAAGTTACGTTTAAAAACCCTGTGCATATATGGTGTGAGATTCTGCTACACCCTCTACCTTCTTACGGACTGACTTTTAGCAATGCTGCCTTTGTGCTAATGTAACCTGTTCACTTATGTATGCTCCCGTTCACTTCTAACCTTTCTGCAGTGTGAGCTGTCTTTGGGCCCAAGATGGCTCACTACCTGAGTACTTTGGAGACCTAAAATAGCAGATTCTATTGCTTAAAGTTAAATTGATATATTATTATTATTATTTATTATTATTATTATTATCATTTATTTGTAAAATGCCAACATATTCCGTAGCGCTATATATGGGATAAAAGCAAGGCAAAACCATAGCAGTATTAACACATTGAAAAGGATGGAGGGCCCTGTCTTTGAGCTTAGAATCCAGTGTCCATAGAGCTTTCCCCAAAGCACCTTGCAAGACTGAAAACTCACAAACTTTCACACTCCTGTACCTCACCCAAACACTTTAGATTGTAAGAGAAGTTGTGTAAGTTATGGTGGAAGGTGGTAGGCTTCTTTAAACAGATGCATGGTGCGTAGAGGTGGTGCTGCTAGCTATAAAAGGTATTATATGCTGAATATATAACTTTATTAAGCTTGGCTAGCATCATAAAGAATGATCTGTTTGATAGCAACTCTGATTTGTCCCCTATACATATGCCTTTACAGAATACGTGCTCACACAGTTGTGACAGAGTAACCCTTATTATCACTATGCTTTGTTGCATAGCAGTCTAATTATAAATCAATCTAAGGCTGCCTATATGATAACTTTCCTTCTCCTATTTTTTCCCTTTTCTCCTATATAAACTAAAAATGTGAAGCTTAGGAGTTGGAATTCATAAACTCTAAACAAAGTTAGAGGTGCTCAATCAGAGAACGAACTAACCTTGATAGGTTAGTTCTATGGCCATGATAAGCTACTCTGAGAGCAACCTCTTTTAGCCACTTGTGCCCTTCACAGGGAGACATATCCTGTAGTATATCAGTCTGGACCCACTCAAAAGAGTGACCCAGCCCCAAAATACCAGGCAATTCTACCCTGAACAGAAGAAACAGCAAACTCCAGACATACGTTTTGGCCTTCATTGGCCCTCGTCAGTGAGGAGCAGCTGAACTCCCTAAGCACAGTGAGCAAGGGGTCCACGTCTGGAGTCCCCCATCACCATTAGGGAGACTAATCCCTAAGGGTAATTTGCATAAACAAAAAACAAAAAAAAGTTAGAGGTGCTCACTAACGAGGCCAAATGAAGGCCGAAATGTACGTCTGGGGTTTGCTGTTTCTTCTGTCCAGGGTAGCATTGCCTGGTATTTCGGGGCTGGGTCACTCTAGTGAGTAGGACCAGGCTGATATACTACAGGATATTTCTCCCTGTGAAGGGCCCAAGTGAGCTAAATGAGGTTGCTCTCAGAGTGGGTTATCATGTCCATAGAACTAACCTATTAAGGTTAGTTCATTCTCCGATTGAGCGCCTCTCACTTTGTTTTGTTTATGCAAATTACCCTTAGGGATTAATCTCCCTAAGAGGTATAGGGGACTCTAGACGTGGACCCCTTGCTCACTGTGCCTTAGGGAGTTCAGCTACACCTCACTGATGAGGCCCAATGAAGGCCGAAACGTACGTCTGGGGTTTGCTGTTTCTTCTGTTCAGGGTAATATTTGCCTGGTATTTCGGGGCTGGATCACTCTAGTGAGTGGGACCAGACTGATATACTACAGGATATTTCTTCCTGTGAAGGACACAAGTGAACTAAAAGAGGTTGCTATCAGGGTGGGTTATCATGTCCATATAACTAACCTAATAAGGTTAGTCCATTCTCTGATTGAGCGCCTCTCACTTTGTTGTTTTGTTTATAGATAAACTCTAACTGATATATTGTTATATACGGTTTGTATTCTATTTATAACTATTACATTTTGTACTGCACCCTATGTGCAAGATGTTTTTTTCCAACATCATATCTGTGCAGTTGTATTAATCTCCTGTTGTTTTCTCAATAAGAATTGAAAGTAAAAAAATAACAGAAAAAAATTGAACAAGTAATGTGCGGCATTGCAGCTCTAATACAGAGCTGGCAGTTATGTTGACGTTAGATGGGATACTGTTTGCCAAGCACTTTGTTTGAATAGTTTATGCAAGCTGTTTTATGAGCCATGCATATGGATTAATGAAGCTCAGCTAAGAGATACTCAATTTAAAGGTACTATGGAGCCTTATTGACTGGGCCATGATTGATTGGGGACAAGTACAGTACATGAGCTTATTCAGAATGGGACGTTATATACCTGGCTAAGCAGTCAAATTATTGTTTTCCTTCTTATGCGAAACATATTATACTCATATGAACACAATCATAAATAACTTATTTCCTTAAAGTACCATTGTAGTTTAGGAAAAAGCAACACATTAGTTAAGTAAGGAACTCATTTACGTTATTAGCAGCTATGTAAACCATGAGCATAAAATGCATTTTAGAATAAATCATATTTTTAACAGACAATGATCATGTCTAATGACATTCCCATACTGTGTCTCTTCAGGGTTCAATATTGGCCCGGAAAGAAAGGGGGTGTTCTGCTCTAATTTACTATTCAAGAGATGGTAAGGGTATTTCCAATGTACGTTTTCAGGAAACAGAGTCTGCTCGGAAAAAGTGCAACGTCTGCTTTGCCTACTTGTTATTTGTTCATTTACAGAACAAATTAGATCATAAGGTTACCAGCTTAGCAGTTTTTGCTAAAACGAAGAATTTAAAAAAATAAATAAAAAAATTCTATGGTCTTGGTTTACATATATTCTAACCTACAATGGTCCTAGAAATGGAAAGGACTTAGCACTTATGGAAATGCAACAGTATGTATACAGAGATGGTCTCTGAGTGAGCCAGGCAAGAGAACTGGGATGTCTCCATCATAGTACTCCATAAGGAGTTTGAGGTATTGAGTCTTTTCTAGTGCAACCTGGGATATCAACTGAACCCCACTGATCAGGCCCGAGTAGGCCAAAATGTATGTCTGTGGTTAGCTGGTTCAATGCTCAGAGGACATATACTAGTATTTTGGTGCTGGGCCATCCATTATAGTGGCAACAGACTGATTGATATACTACAATATAATTTCCTCTATGTATGGATCAGTTGAGCTAAATAAATTGCTCTCAGTATATAGATATATTAATATAATTTTTTTCTTAGATTCAGTTATGTAGATCTGTACTTATTAAAACAAACATTCACCATTCACTTAAAGATATATGTAAGAGAGCTGGATTAAGAATGCATCTGAAAGAGGAGGATTAGTAGTGTATGAAAACATGTGTTATATAGAAAAGTTCAGTCTACTTACAAAGTTATTTGCACAAAAGTCAAATCCAGTGGTTCACACCCACAGGACGCTTACATAAGCCGGGTACCCACAGGAAATACAGCAGCGTACCCACAGGAAATACAGCAAGATACAAATTTTGACCTTTCCGGTACAGAGCACAGGAAGTAACTGTTGCAGTTCTTGTACTGAGCAAACGCCAGAAGCCACTGAGGTGAAGAATGATACAATGTATTAGCCTGATTCTGAATTTGAATGTTATGCTAATTGAGGTGGAGTTTTCTATGGGTGTACGCGATAAAATGCAAATGCCAAAAAACATAGGAGATTTTGCTAGGTAAGCTAATTAATTTTTATTTTGCAATGTTTTCATGCAAAAAAATGTTTTCATACACTACTAATTCTCTTCTATCAGATGCATTTAAAACCCAGCTCATTGCATATACCTTTAAAATGAGCCATCTTCTTATATGAATCAGTTAAGTGCTGGTTAGTAGACCTGCTAATTCTCATTTTCTAAATCCAAGCATTCCTTGAAATAAACATATTTTTTTTCCTCTGCTCTCTAGGTCAGCGCTACTATTTGTTCATGCGTTTTCTTCCTCACGTTCAAGTTCATTTAATTCTTTCCCTGAGATAAAAGCCGGCTTTAAAAAAAACAAACAAACAACAAAAAAAAAAGCAATCCTGCCCACATGACCTTGACTCATTTGTAAGAGTACACACAGCAATGCAGTGATATAAGTAATGCCTTTGTGTACTTGGAAGGAAGAACAACTTTACAGCATGTTGGTCTAAAATTGTAACCTTAATTACAGCTACCCATGTATGACATATCTTTACTGCTGGAATGTTTAGACAGGGTATACCTATCATGTGGCAATGGCCACATGTGGGATATTAATATTCTCTGTAAATTATTATTAGATTTTTCTCCGCTGGGAAGAGCAATAAAATATTATATAATAAAACAGGGACTTAAGTGACGGCCAACAGACGGCTCTCACTGTCTACTACTGGGGCAGGGGAGCATGCTCCTTTTTTACTTCCACAACACTTATCCTCCTCTCTTTTTCCCCCAAGAAAAACTTCTTATTATAGTCTATACCCATTTTGATCCTTTTCTCCCCATTTTAATCACTTTTGTTTTGTGTCTAACAAACAAAGTGGGAAATACACAGCCATTTTTTCGAAAAAATACACACACTGCCTTTACAGTAGCTCATTATTCTGTTTAGTGATGTGCAAATCGCACTAGCAATGCTCCATATTTTGCTCCGGTGCACTTTGAACATGGATTCCATGTTGGAATCAGTGGTTCTCAACAGTTGGTCCTAGGACTCTTAGGTGTAAGGAACAAAGAGGGTTGAGAAAAGCCAAAGTCTTTATACATATTAATACCATTAGTCATTATTATATCTCCATTGAAAACATTCGCTAGTTAAATCAGTGAAAAGCTTGATGACATTATAGTGTCACGTCATACTGCTAATAATGATCTAGATCGCATTGGTGGTCCCATCAGTATTGAAAGGTAAACAGTCAGTCCCCAGATCCCACTGTTCTCAGTTTCTAGTCCGCACCACATATGCATGTGGACCAAAGCCGCTGACCATGTCGTGTGCATTAAAAGTTACAATATTGAAATTCACAGCTTGCCACCGGCTCACCTCACACAGTGACACTCTCTGAAGGATGGTAGGTGCGAGAGAGGCCAACAGAGCTGGTCTCTAGAAGCATGCAGAGAGAAATTAAAAACAGTAATAATGCATAACTTTATGAGTGAGCAATTTTCGTTACGCTAGCTATGTTTTATATTTTGCAGGGGCCATTATTTGTTTTATCTCTAAAGTGTCTCTTAAATCGAGTCTTTGCACATTAGTTATCTTGAAATATGTTGAAGTGGAGACCACCAAAAATTATGGAGAAATGACTAACAATGAGGAAATGGCTAGAAAGACGTATCTGTGAACTTTCAGAATATGTTCACCATGTCAGCTCTGAGAAAACTATGGGAATTTCCATTTACCAGCTTACCATTAATATGGTAGTGGAGAAATAGGTTCCTGAGTGGGTCGCAGATAGGTGCCAACACAGAGATTGCTTGCAAAGCCTGACAAATTCTAAGGTTCAGATTCCAGGGACTCTTAAATGTAGAGAGACAACTTTGGATGAAGAAGACGAGATGTGGGAACTCTGAGGGTCTGACCCTAAGGCTCAGAGTTCAAATGAGATCTCATAATAAGTAGCAACCTTCTCATACCAGAGAACTTCCTTTAAAGACAAGTTTCACCCAAGCTTGGATTTTATGAAAAAGACAACACCGGTACAAGATTAATATCTACATAAAACTGTGGAACATGACTTGATAAGAGTGGAAGACATTCTTTGAGCCACCATTATAAAAAAAAAAAATCCTGGTCCTCTTCAGTCACGAACACTTAGAATTCTGAGCTATAGGTTCCAATTGGCTCACAAGTTTCAAGAGAACATTTTCACTCATATATTTAGACTTCTAGAAGTGTATTCATTCATATAAACCCAGGGGTGGGCAAGTTCGGTCCTGGAGGGCCACACACATGCCTGGATTTGATGATAGCCCTGCTGCGCACAGGTGAGTCGATCACGTCTTCGGTCATCCTGATTGACTCACCTGTGCATAGAAAGGATATCTTCAAATCCAGGCTTGTGTGTGGCCCTCCAGGACCGAACTTGCCCACCCCTGATATAACACCAACTTGAAATTTCCTTTTTGTAGTGAATTCTGGTACTTGTAGTTCTACAATTGCCCATTTACAGGTCAGATAACCATAAACCACTCAACGTTACTTCCCACTTCTTATAAAGCAACTGGTACAATGAAAGGTTCATATTTTCAAAGTTCCAATTGTGCTGAACTGGATAGTTCCCGGATATGTACAGACCAGATAATTATTTTAAGCAGTGGCAGAGCTAATGAATGGAAAGCACCAGTGCTAAATAATTTGAGGGTCCCTCTTTCAACATTTGCATAAAAAGGTAAGTGCCTACAGGAGTCAAGGAAAAAGTGAAAAATATATGTAGGTGGTCAGATCACCTCTAGATCAATAATAAATGAGCCATTGCTTATATGTTAGGGCACTGCTTGTAGTACATGGCACAAACCCTGTTGTGGGCCTCTGTGCTTTGCACCTGATGTACCAGCAGAAGCTCCACCACTGAACTTGTTGATTCAAGATATACATGCTCACACCCCTCTCACACACACACAACTTCCACCAACGTATCAAGGATATCTCCATGGTCCTTAGAGGTATCAACATATTATTTTCTCGAATTAAGAACAAGACGTATGACTTTTTCCTTCTTAGTTATGCTCAGAGTCAGACTTAAAGTTAAAAAAAATATGTTTTTTCATTGTGCGGTGGTCCTTTAACAGATGCAGCTTTAATACCATTTAATTTACCTTACACTACTGAAGTTATATTATAATTCTGCCTAATAAATATTACATTAATATGCAACTCTCATGCTCCTTCGCACTGATTTTCGTCACGAGGTTCCTCTAGTACTAATTACCTGATTAGTAGGCTAATTCTACAGTAGGACACATCTCCCACACAGTGTCACTTCTTTCCATTGAAGGTAAATCATTTCACAATCTTCCTTTCTATGGAGTAGTTTTCTCTCCAGCTGAGAAAGAGAGTTCACCTATTTTGCATTCCTGTGTAATCTTCTCTGTAAAGTTAATTATGTTTTAAATCAAGCTGCCTGTCAGACTGGGTAATTTTAGATGTGCTTGGAAACTATTTTTCTTTTGCTTTTTTTTATTTCCTTTCAGGTGCCCGGGATCAGATGCATCTCATCATTTCCTGCTAAATTAGTTTTTAATGATTTCTCTGTGCAAACTGTTTTCTATGGGGGTTTACAAAAGGGTGAAGTATTTGAAAAGCATGGAGCATAACATTAGACTCAATGAAAGTAATGGCAGTTGTAGATGCCAGCGTAGAGAGAAACTTCAGGTGTATTCAAAGTCTCCCCCAACCAACTCCAGACATTGATGAGCAGAAAACAAAACAGTAGATTACACAGTTGCATAAGTACATATAAAAGGTTATTTATTAGAGGCTGTATAACTTTATTTTCCATTCTAAAAAAATCATTTTGCATATTTTCAAGTGTTATTCCTCAAAAAAGTATATTTTAAGTAGATTAAAACAGTGGTTGGATCTTTCCTGTTATGTCCCCAACAACATAGTGGCGTGCAGTGGCCAGTAAGTGGCACGACGGTGGCCCGTAGACTTTGTTGAATTTGTTTTTAGGGTGAGGGTTAGAGTTAGGGTAGTGGCAGTGTGCCACTACTTTACCATGTAAAGTTTACCCTACCAATGCCCTAACCTTAACTCCCACCCTAAACCTAAACCCTAATACCAAATTATGTTCTTAAAGCTTATTATCTAACCATAAAACCTAACCTTAACCCCAACCCTAAGAACAAATTCAATAAAGCCTTGTTGCGCCAGATCGCACCACCTGCACTCTATTGCGCTGGCAGTAAAGGTCCCAGTGGCCCTTTAACCCTGTGAGCTTCTGAAGTGGTTTCACTAGGATGGAACTGTGGTGTATTTAAATATACACAGTCACCCCAACATGTAGTTTATTTCAGCTTAAAGATCATGAAAAACGAATGATATATTGTACTATTCTTTTTCCGTATAGTAGATCATTCCTGAAAAATGTGCTGCTGAATGTGCTAATTTGTTTCTAGAATACTTGATAATAGAAGGAGGGGGTCCTAACTAAATCACAGGATTGGAGGTTATTGTTTGGCCACCATAGGGACAGACAAGTAGACTGTGAGTCTAATTAGCACTAATTTGTTTTAAAATAAGTGGCTCCTGAATACTAATGAAGTACAAATAATATTGGATTTCTCAAGAATGATCCATTTTACAAAACAATGGTTAATGCAATGTATAACCAGTTTTCTGTGTTCTTTTAGAATAATCTAAAATATAGCTTGACTTTGGGGTGACAGAGACCCTTTAACCTGGTATTTTTGGTAAACAATCATCACAAAAAAATAATGTAAAAAAGCATCTTTCAGTTTCCCTGCAGTCCTCATCAGAACGGCCAATTAATTTAATTTACTAGCTCAGCATTTGAATTGTATGTTTATAGAGTAGCAACAAAGCACTGGGTTTCCTTTAACATAGTGTTATTAACTCTCTTATTCTGGCTACTAAAGTCAATTTGTGTTACTGGAAATACATTTAACAATACATTAAACATGTAAAATCGGAAATATTAACAGGTATCCGATATGACAAAATCATGACAACCTACATGAAAATGTCATCTTCATCAGTAAGTGGCATTTTAGCCATTAGACTACCAGGTAAAATACACACAGGTGTCTAGGTTTCATATATATATTGATGAGAAATACTGGCCAACTCCGGGATTGGCAACCTTATACAATTAAAGAGCCTATCTACACGAAAACCTTAGAGCAAGGGACCAATAAGTTGTACAAGGTGTATAAGAACATCTAGAAAATTTAGATACTCTTACCTGATACAGGTCAGGATTGTATATATATATATTGTCTGTTGGGATTTCTTTTATTAACCAATGAAGTAAGCTTGTTCATCTGTACTAAGCCACATTTGGCTCTAGAGCAATAGGTTACAGACCCGTGGGTTAGTTTGCTCTAAGTCTTTGAGCCCATGACTCAGGGGTTCATCTAATATATCAAAAGGGCATAGTTATATGTCTATGGTTTGGAAATCTATACACAAAGTCACTGGTAAGACTACATCCAACATATATATTGTGAATTCTGAGGTTCCTAGTCCTGCTACTGCTCACATACCTCAGAAGCCATTGAAAAGAAACTTCAATCACACTTCCCTCCCCTTTAGATAAATATTTTGAGTTGACAGCCATTAAGAACCGAAAGACCCATAGTTTGTGCATTCAATATAACGAAAAGTTTAATTAGTCATTTTAATTAATGTCATGCTTGATCCAGGAGTGTTTAAATTCCTTTAATGTTTTTTTGTCCCTACCACTTCTGTAGGCTGTACCACTTATCGACCATCCTTTCTGTATACTATATATCCTATTTTTTAGAATACAAGGCACATGGTGACACGTGATACACATATTTTTAAACAACTTAAATACTAGTATCTATTATATTTTGTTTGAAGTTGTGTGTATGTGAGAGGCATTTACATTTCTGGGGAGCAATGCTTGAATCTACTGATGCAAGCAGCCTGCTTCTGGGCATGTGACCAAGAAGGGGTGTGGTATCAATGCCAATCACATCCAATTATGTAACAGATCCTCCTGACCTGTCCTTATCCCCTCTCCTCACACCCATGGCTGTATTTATAACTATGAGAACAAGGCAGCCGCCTAGGGGCACCTTTCTGATCGGGGCTCTTCATTTGATTAAAAAGTTAAGTTTGTTTATGTACCCTACCTTCTCTAGCCAGGTGCCTCAAGTAAGTTATTTTGTGTTGAAAGAGGGTATGAAGTTCATAGTGTCTGCACCACCCTATTCCTCCATGCACACACATGCAGGGGATATCTTTAAGATTTATTATGCTTTATACTGCAAGTTTAATAAGCAAGTCCGAGTTTACATATGTTATATATGTTTTGTTTGTGCCTGTATATATCTGAATATTTCCACGCTCCCTTATTTTGCCCAATGTTTCATGATCTAGCAGAGAGGATAGGTTTCTTTACATATATGAAATTCATATATACATGGACTAAATTCTATTACACTATTTCCGTTAAAAATATTTAGTAGAAAAAGATTATTTTACGAATTGATAACGATCTAGCATGCTATCTTTTACTCTAGCCAACACCACAGAGTAACGGTTTCTCAGTTTCTTTTCCTTCCTGTATTCTCTCCAGCAGGCTGCCATCATAGTCACCTGTGACATGCAGTACAGTGTTTTGTAAGCTACAGACATAAGAAAGGGATTCACACTACCAGTGTTATGCTTTTAGAGGCTTAAAAACACACACATTACCAATTTTTCTCATTTACATGTCTCCTTTATTTACATTCTGTATGAACAATGTATTATAAATGTTTTTCATAATTCCGTGGGTTTAGTGCAGCAAGTCACAGGTGTACAATATGTCTGCCCATAGTAGAGAAGAGTTAAAGAAAGGGAAATCTTCCAGGAACATAACAACTTTTAATCTATGGATTTCTTACAAGTAAGTGAGAGTAAACTTTATATGAAGATTAAGTGGAGGAGGCTCACATAAATTATATAAACCTAATTAGAACATTTTATATAAAACAAAATGCTTTGAATAGACAGTGCCTTCAAAACAATATATGGTGCTGTGAATATTTTTGGTCAGAAAATAAAACAATTTAGTTGCAAAGGAAAAGAGTAACAAAATACCACTTAGATAATTTAAAGTCCTTAAAGGGACACAGCAGAGGTTCCAAAATGTTGTGTGATTAAAATGTATAGCTATAAACCAAGTCATTTATTAATTGAATTTATTAAAAATGATTACATTTTCTTTTAGTAAACTTACATTCAAGGGTTTGCTTTTTACCTGTCAAATCCACCCACAAAGCATTGCCGTTTAGCTCTTTTTTATGGGTGATTACTAAAAAAATAAATTATATTTACCCCTTTTGTCTGTATTGTTCTCATCCTAAAGACATATGAGACTGACAAGGAGTGTAAATTGCAGGCTATGTACATTTACTGTAAGAAATTGCAATTTTTAAAATAACGTTTAATTAATACATGGATTTATGGTACCATCAATTCAAATTAAGTCGCAAATTTTAAAAGTTATGTGCTTCAAAAAGAGGATATTTATAATTTATGAGCACAGTGGTCCTTTAAAGGATATTTTCTCCTATTTCTTGATGTGAATCCAAATATGGAAAAAAATGACATTGTAAGGACATGAAAGCTATATAAATCATCTCTCCTAGGACTCTCTAAAACCGACCCCATACACAGGATGATTTATTTATCCTCGCATGCCAACGTTATGCAACCATCCTTTGTATTCAAATATAGTCAGAGAATGGAAACATCTATAAAGGCAGATTTATCATAGCCAAAAATAACTCCATTACATTCAGTAGTTATATCATTTCTGGAAAACCATAACTTTCTTAGTTATAATAGGGGCTTTATCAGTTGCCCCATTAGTTACCAAATAAGGCAAAGCCATACCACAGAATATAGATCTTCAGAAATGTAAACTAACCTTCTCATACAAACAACTCCCAACACATTATTATGGAAGCCTCCAGGGTCCAGCAGAGGTATCACAATTAATTTTATTTCTAAAGAAAAGATTAGTTTATTTATTTTTCTCCCTGTATAAGTATATTCTTAGGCTATAGTGGTTACTTAAACAAAGCACCTATTCTTGTTTTTTTATTTATTTATTTTTGCAGACATACACAACAAGATAAGTAGACATTGGTACAATAATATATATAGCATTGGAAAATACATCCTGTGATTTGTCGAAATATATTGCATTGTCATGTTAAGAGAAGTGTGGGGTACATTTGCTCTTACAGAAAGATCTATAGCAATATAATCTGAGGGTCTTGCACCTGGCATGGGATTGTAAATAATAATCAGTCCATTTGTTCCATTGGTCCCAGTTTATTGCAAGGACAGCTTTATTTATTGCTATGCACTTATTCATTGATAATGTATGGCTCACTTTTGTTTCCCATTCTCTCAAAAAGGTGGTCTTGCTTGATTCCAAAATCAGAGGATTACAAGTCTGTTATTAGACCTACTTAATGACTAGACAGAATCTAAGAGTAATTTTTTTTTGCAGAAAGCATGTTTTACATTTTTGGATCCATATTGAGTATACTATTCATTTTACTAATCACCTGAAGACAAAAATCTTTAATAGTGGTACAGTTCCACCACGTGAGCGAGTGTTGTGCCAGGACTCCTTCTACAGGAAATAGTGCTACCTTGACAACAATTTGCAATTATTTTCTTTGACTTCCATTGCTAGAGATGTGTTTTTAGTTATTGCCCATGCTTTTTTTCCCAATCATTATCTGAAATCCCGATATCTAGGTCCTTCTCCCAACTTTCAGTATAAGCAGGAGTTTTTTTGACTCCACCTCACATAGAAAACACTTATTATCTCATCTATACAGAGTTCTAAGCTGGGTGTCAAGGATTATTTGGGAGGCCTAGTCCCCATAAGTCATTTTCTCGCTAGTCTAGGCCTATGCTTTTCCAAGGTAAATTCTGAAATCATTTTCTACAATTTACTAAAGTTATCTTTGTGTATTATGACTGGTAGGCCTTGAAAGAAGTATAAAAACACAATTCGTAGGTTTATTAGTGATGGAATATTTAGAATAAACAGGCGTTCATATGAAGCAGTTAAGTAGACACCTAAACAAATAAAAGAAGTGTAATTCCAATTAAATAGATAATGTTGCTGAAGGTGTTTTTTTTATGAGGATCTAAAGTAAAATTATGAGCTCCTGACTTATTCACATTTATTTTAGAACTGTACAAATAGCCACAGTTTTCTCGTTCCTTCATTATGCTTGGGATGGATTATTCCAGTTGGTCAACCAGAAAGAGGAGGTCATCAGCTACTTTCTAGTTATACTCCTATTGCCTAGTCCTGCTATTGAGGGTTTAAGACGTATGTGTTAAAGGGGAGGCTCCATTGCCGATATATAACAGGGATAGATGGCATTCCTGCTGGGTACGGTTGTTGATATAAATTGTTTTGGATTATGTCCAAATAACTTGGACCTGAGCTGAGAAGCTAGTGAATAGGCTTTAAGTGAGATGCATGTCCCCTAAACCCATGCTCTTAGGGTACTAAACAGAAGAACATAATTCACTCTGTCGAGCTCCTTCTCAGCATCTGTCCCCAATTCACTCTGTCGAGAGCCTTCTCGGCATCTGTCCCTGGCTCGCATAAAGATACTTACTGCAGCCTGTGCCAAGTTTAAAACTTGTATTGTATTGTCTCGTGCCCCCCAACATGTGACTAAGCCTGTCTGGTCCTCCTTTAAGGAACTGTAGAAGACACTGTAATGTTTTATATCCAAGTTGAGAAGGGCTATAGGGTGGTAGCTGCTATAGAATGGGGTCCTTGTCTTCCTTTTCCAAAACTGTTATATTGGCAAAGCTGGTGCCAAGAGAGAATTTTGTTAAGGGAAGAAATCTCTTGGAAAAAGGTGGTATAATATTGTTTGCTTGTATTTCTTGAATGGTAATTGGAGCTTCATCATCAGCAGCTCTATCTGGAGGGATTTTCGGTGCGATGGCCTCTTCCAACTATTTCTTGATAGCTAGACTATTCATTTGAAAAAATATAATGTACATGGAAGAAGAGAAGGATTAAAACTCATCTGCACTTTCTTGAAATTGTTCTAATGTGCGATTAGTGATGGGATGTTTTTCCCGTGCTCATGTTAGTGGACGTGCACACATCCTACTGATCTTATTTGTGCCCTCAGAAAATGTGGCATTTGTTTTCAGGATAGCCTTTTCGATCTTACAGTTTCAGTTCCAGACTATTGGCCATCAGTTCAACACCCACCATCTGTATAAAATTTATATAATTGTATTTAGTTTAAAAAAAGGAGCCAAAGTACCTTCAATCTGGTGGCATATTGGAAACTTTGAACCGGGGAATTTGCAAGCTAGCGGTATGAGGGGAAACCTTCAGTCTAGAGAACTTTTAATGGAAACAAACTATATTACTTAGTTTGGCACTTGATTCTACACTGGTTTCTTCTGGGGAATTTATATCACCTTATTGATATTACAATTTGCAAGCAAAGAAAACATTTCTATTAAAGGATTTTCGGATATATTTAGTACAAATACGTAAATATCTGGTTATTGTCACTTCCAAGTGGTCATGATCTATTTGTAATGTTTTCTGTGCCATGGCACAATGCTGAGAAGTGTTTGGGCAGTGCAATAGATCACAACTTCATTGAATCAAAGCACACAGAGGATGATATACAAAGGCCATCATGGTCAAAAAATTACAATAGCTTCTTTGAGTAACTACCCTTGAAAATAGCAACATGATTTAGAATGTAAACAAATAATGCAGTCTCTAATTTAATACTTTTATATGCAATTATGCTGCTATGGAGCCTACCATTTAATTTCTTGTGATCTACTGTGGAAGAAGACTTTGAATAAACAGAACGCTACACAATAGGAATATGGCATTGACAAGTACCAATGTTCTAATTGAAAGATTATTAGTTTACAAAAGTCACACCTTTTTGAGACAGAAGCTGCACAAAACAGGTTCAGTAAAGATAATTGTTGCAAATAGTAATTGCATACTGTTGTTCACCATCAACATAATGGTGAAGAAACCGTTTAAAGTCCTCAGTGTCTAATTACCATGGAGTCATCTCCAGTTCAGCAGCACCATTTAATATATTGAGCTTATTAAGATAAAAAGCTGGAAATTGTCATATTCTGAAGAGACTATAAATTACAAGATTCCTCTAAAAGATTATATGCTTGCTTTGGTGCCTTAATCAGTTTCAGTTTGTGCGGAATTTCTTTGGATGCTTCAACTAAATATTAAAAGGAATTGTCTGCTCCTTCTATGCAATTAAATAATTCAGACACATAATTGGTCACTTAAATTCTCTGTAGCTTTTAATAAGACTGACGCACACAGCCTCAATTTACAACACAGAGTTACTTTCTCCATTAATAGGCTTTATTGATTTTCCTTCTCTGATTTTTCAAAAGCTTTTAAAGTTGAACTGAATTGGAAAAGTCAGATTTTTCCAATAGCGAAGAGAAAAATCATTGAATACATTAGGCGCTGGAATACTAACTGAAGAGATAGGGGGCCTGTTTATTTATGTATCTTCAGATAACACAAAAAAACAACATCAAAACTCAAGTTTTAGTTCAATAATGGAAATGAAATAGGAAAGCAGAGACCCCAGTGGTGTAGTATCCTCAAAAAAATATTGTACTCACAAAAAAAAAATCTTCAGAGAAAGATACTCAAAAAGAAAATATCTATCAAAAAAATCATAAGCAATAGTTAACACGTTTTGTCTATTCAGACTTCCTCTGGGATATTCTAGGCTAAATACTTAATCCTCTTACATAAAATAAATATCAACAGAAAGTCCCCTGTCATTGTTTACTTCAAATTAGCCAATCCCGTTAAAAGCTAATCATATTCTTAAACCTTAAGATACATAAATCACCAATGATATAGAACATAATAATATATTTCATAACTTATAATATCATTTTTTGTGATGGATGTTTATCTAAGAAGAATCATCAATACACTTATGTCATCACAGGGCATGTGCAATAATGTTAAGTTTCAACATAACATGTACATGTGCCTTTTTTTTATATATATAATTTTAGTTAAATTAGATTTGTTTCCATTTGGGACTGGTTATAAAGCCAGAAAATGTTTTCAGACCCATAAAATCCAAAAGGGTGCGAATCTAAACTAAATAGAAGAGTCACTTTCAAGAAGGTATGCCTTTAAAGAAAGGGAAAATCTTTATACTCGTAGCAAGAAATAATAAATTAATAGTATATGAAATTTAATAGATTATTTCTAGAATATAAATTAATGTTGCTTCTAATTTATTTTGAAAACGATGGCACCCGTTAAATTCCAAGCCCGTAATTACAATGCCTGTGGGTCCAAGTCTGAGGGTTAGAAATTTGTTACGATTCCGTCTGTATTCAATTGACTCAAGCCCACAATTACAGGGCTAAAGCCTAAAACTGTAAACCCTGATCCCGTACATCGCATTTGAGGGCATAATTGTGATCAATTAAGCAAGCCTGTAAGTTACAATTTAGACAGAGACAATAGCAAATGAGACCGCCACCATGACATCAGCAAAACAGAGTTAAAACTACAATTAATTAGTGTATCATTATTAATTAGTAATCAATAAAAATCAGTAAATAAACTGATCTAGTCCATGTTGGTGGCCTGATAAATATTAACTCCTTGATTCCTGGCATCACGATAGCATGGAAATAAAACATAAAAAAAAAAAAAAACTGTTGTGCAATTAATTGTATTGCTTTCCCAGTATTTTAAAGTACAGTAGTGTGTGTTTATTTGCTTTTGCAGTGTTATGAACAGGTGTTTAACCCACTTGAGAGTCCTTTCTAGTACTTGTAGAATTTTTTTGATACATTTGCCATCTAAAGTTTTGAAGACAATTGCGGGCTTGTTGAATTGTTGCAATTGAATATGGATTTTCTGTTTTTAGCATTGGTAACATTTACAGGCTTTAAACATCAAAGGAGGAGACGACAACTGCAGGATTTTTGAGCCTGTAACTCGCAAATTGATTGCGGGTAGCTAAAAGAGGCCAATTGAATATCAGTAAATTTTACGGGCTACATTACGGAATCCAGTAATTACAACTTGGCCAAATTAATGGGGCCAATGCATTTTAAATAAAGGACAACAGAAGTCATGTAAAGGGCCACTTGAAATATAATATTTAAATTAAAATGGACTATATATATATATATATATATATATATATATATATATATATATATATAAAACCAAGTTTATGTATAAAAAAAAAAAGCAGGCAAGCAAGGGGAGCTTGATGTTAACAGATGCTTGGGTCAACTTGCAATGATGGTAAAGAATAAACATTGTTTGTTGACAGGCAGGTCTGGATTTAAGGGCAAGGTGTAAAGGCAAGTTTGTTTTATTTTATTTTACAGATGATGCAGTACCTGTGAAAGCAGCAGTAAAGGAGAATGGTTTACAGTTGGGTTTGGATAGGAACGTTGTAGAGATAAAATGATTTGGTAAAAGAGGTTTGCAGTGGGATGGCGTTTTATTTTGAATCCATTCAGTATGCTAGGTTCGGGGCCCCATCTGACATTTTAGTGGTGCATGCAGGGGGCAATGATCTGGGGTTTATTCCACTGAAGGGTATGCTGGAGGCCATAAAACATGATTTTTTTTTACACCTGCATCAATTATTCCCAGGCATTGTATTAATTTGGTCAGAAATAGTTCATCGGTTTAAGTGGTGTACATTTATTGACAATGGCGTCATGATAAAATGTAGGAAAAAAGTTAATAGGGCCATTACTTCATTTGTCAGAAAATTGTGGGGTGTTTCTGTGCGGCACAATCCTAAATTTGGAAGGTACGGATGCAGAAAAGTATTATATCAAATATGGGGTTCATCTTAACGAGATTGGTTTAAGGCTATTCAAACTTGGTTTGGAACAGGGGATATGTAAGGCACTAGCTGTAAGGGAGACTTACTTGTGTAGGTAATGTTACAAAGGAAGGGGGAGGTCGGATCACATGGTATTAGAGGCGTGCGTCAGCTGGGTGTAGAACTGCTGAAGTTTGAAAGTGTCCCAGGGTGGGGCGGAGTGCTCAGTGATAGAGGCGTGCCTCTGCAGGGTTTAGGCGAGTGGAAAAAAGGGTTGTGTAAGGTTGGGAGGCTTTGGGTGGTTGGTTTGGGTGGTGAGCGCAAATATAGTGGTCGTTTTGCTCTAGTGGCGGGGTTGCTTGCCCTCATGTAGGTATGAGCGTTTGTATTTAGCTCTTGGTAAGATCAGGACTCAGGGGGCACAGGGTTCCCTTGAGTCAGTCTAGGATGGGCAAGCATCTCTAAGAGTTTTCTAAAGAAGTTTATAATTCAATAAATAAGACTGTGGCCAGTTATACCTGAACCTTGAGTCAGTAAATACGGATTCCCATATAAAATGGACCACTTAATAAACACACTATGTACCGGTCATGCTGTTATCCAATCAGACACAAATAGGAAGTTGTAGCTGCATCAGCTGTGAGTGGAATCTCTATGTAGAGAAAGGTACATAACAGACAATAGTCCACATCATCATGTCATAGGAGGGCTGACAATATGATAGTTATTTAAATAGTTTAAAACACGTTTTATATCACTGTATAAAATGACTTCATAAAAATTTAGCATTAAGTTATTAAAGTAGCATGTGAACTGTATACATATAGTTTTAAAAGGCACAGCAGATAATGAAGGGATAGTTAATCAAAGTTATAGTCTGAACACTCACCTTCTAAAGAGATAGAGACCTATATAGAGTCCTTCCACCAGCTGGCTGGTTACTTAGAGTTCTAGATCTATCAAGGACCTCTGCAGAGGATGAGGTTGGTCAGTTGAATACAATTAATATAAATTATGAAGCAATAAAAAATAATTAAGGCAGAATTATACCATTACCATTCATAAAGGTAATCTGAGCATGTGTAGGTGTTTGATAGAAATATTTCAAATTTAGGAACCAGTCAGCACAAATAGTTAGGAGCCAATATTAGGACATGAATCAGTGAGATGTAATAGTTTGGGATCATAAATTCGAGATAAAAGCATGTCTTGTCTCTATGCTGTTAGTGTCCAAATAAATCAGGGCAAGAGCCACATGATCGTCTCAGAGTTTGGCTTTCAGGCTATGTGAATTTATTTAAACATGCTGAGCTATGTAATAATGTGCTAACGATGCTAGATAAAGCATTATATGCTTGAATACATTCACTTTACTACAAATTTAGAAGATGCTGCTGTGGAAGGTTTGGACCCAAGAATCCCGGATTCAGCATTTCTGACCTTGTGCACAGAATGGATGTAGACACGCATGACGCTCCAGGGAATTGGAGGAAGAGCATGACAGGTTTTTCTTTTTATCCATCACGTCCTTGAACTTGTCACTTTGTCGCACGAGGTCAGCGATGCACAAACCCTGTGGTCATTCATAACGTCAGCCTGCCAGCTGGAGTTCAGTCTTACACACTGCCTGCAGCCTCAAGGCGATGTAGAGCGCCTGCTGTGTCAGCACCAGAGGGCCCTACAACTCTGCGCCTCTCAGCGTTTCCACATACACCAGGGAGCAAGCTCTGCAAGTCTAAGATATGACACTGGATGCAGCTGCGCACACCAAAGTGACTACAAAGCAACATTACTTACAGAGGCCATTGTCATCAGCACCAGACATGCCTAACCTTTCTGGCTATTACATAAAAGTGTGCACAAAGTAAAGTTCAAATATGTGTAAAAGTTAGGGAGCATGCCTTCTGTAGCCCATACCATCCAACTAAGCAGAAACACTCACCAACTAACAAATTCCCAGGTCCATTCCCCACTGGGACAGAAGCAGACCCTTTTTCAGGGGCTCAGGAAGTAACATTTGGCCCCATATCATCCAACCAAGTGATGCACTCACCAAATGACAACTTTCCAGTTTCTTTTACCTCAAGACTTAGAGCCTCACACACCATCACCTTCTCTTCTGCCTCTGAACTTATTTAAAATGCCCGCCCACCTACCCTGTCCACAACCATCCACATATGACTTGTGCTACTTTATAGTGCAGGTTTCTGCACTATCACCTCCATCTTTCACAGACTTAAATCACTAATAAACCCTCTACCATCTTTTCAATCATCTACCATGCCCTTGTTTCTACCTTTTGATTTATTAATCCTTTGTCATAAATGCTTTATTCTGTGAGCTTAAGTGCTCTCAGTCTTGCAAAATACTTTGTATAAATGTGTCATGTATATGATTGTTAGCTCAAGGGCAGCATTGTCAACTCCTTTTGTATCAGAATGTCTTATTATGTATTATCATACCCATGATTTACTGTACCCCAGTGCTACAGAATATTCTGGCAATATATAAATAACAGACAATAAGAGATAATAATTGCTATTAGAAGACTTTTAGAAGAAATAGCCAAAAATAGCAAACTGACACGGATACACACAACAGCTGTATTTTGTCTTTCGGTATTTTAAAATCAGTCATATTGAAGCTCTTTAGTATTAACAGTGCCATCAAAAATAAAATGGCCTACCTTCTTAAATAGCAATAAGAAAAACAGAAAAAACAGCTTTTCCACACAGGTCAAATTGGCTATTGAATAGGCCACTGTAATGGTTCTGCTTTCATAAATTTTAAGATAAAAAGATCAATATAATCACATTTTGTATGTATTAGAATTATAAAGAAAAATGTTTTATAAAAGAAGTGACTTAAAATATCCAAAAAGGCAATGATAACCAGATGGAAATAATATTTTTTATTTAAATTGATGCATATTTCACAGTTTTTAAGAACTTTTATATAACTTTTTTGTAAAGTTATCCCTTCAGCTGCCTGCTTCTCTGCCAGGGATGGTCTGCAAGAACCAAAAATCCCAAGCACCATACAAATGGCAATATAATACTTTTTGATGCAACAAAAAAAAGCATTTCGTTGGGAATTACACATGCTAATATGAAAGGGAAAACATGTGGAATCTGTTATTACAGTAAAGAGAACTATGAACATGTAGCATAATTTATGATCCATTAACTACCTCATGGAATGTGACTATAAGGTCAATTACTCTTATGGTGCAGATACTGCTACTTAGGAACAGGTTGAATAAAAACACTTGGGGCCTCATTCAATGGCAATTTGGCCAATTGAATAGGGCTCTATATAAGCACAGAGCATATTTTTTTACAGACGTTTTTAGTTAGTGAAGACCATTTGGGTAGAAGTTCACTAACTTAATACAAATATGCTCTGTGCTTATATGGAGACCTATTCAAGAGCCTCATACAATTGCGATTTGGCCAATTGGAGTGCCATAAAAGCTATTAGGCAGCATTTTAAACAAGTACATAACGCTGAAAGGACGTTTAAAAGAACAGTTTTATACATTTTCTGTTTAATTTTAACTTCTCTATATTATGGTTCAGAGCAGGTTTAATGAATTTAATGAATATACATCACTTCCTGATAACTGGATCGTGAATTGCCTTCTTTTTAATATAAACATTCTTTATTTATACAAATTCCACTTAGAAATATGAGTAAAATGAAGTATACTACATCTTTGTATACTTTATGATAGCTCTCACCTGTTCAGGTAAACTCTTTTCTCGGTTAACTGGCCTGGTCCGTGCACTGGGTCCTCATAAGGTTCATTCTGAACAACCTCGACTCCTTCTCCCCGGTCACTCTGTTCATGGCTGTGCTTGCTGATCATATACAGTTGTCCAATTCTGTACTGCAAGAAAAAAAAAGAGCAAGGCACTGGTTATCATACAGATGAATGCATATACATTACTTTCCCTCTAAAGCTGAGGCTACTTTGATTTACCTTTTATTGCTACAAAAAGTATTTCTGAAGAGAGAGGTGATTCAAAGTAAGCATACACATGAAGCAAACTGACACAGCTTTGAATAACAGCTGTATTCTGACTCTAGTTCTTCCTTGTAGGTCTCAATAGAGCAATGAATTGCAAATAACAGTACAAAATATAAAATGTCATGTTCCTAACTCCTCAAACATGGACCAGTAAAAACCAAAACAGATGTCTATCTATCCATCCTTCCATCCATCAATCCATCTACCTAACCATCCATCCATCTACCCACCTGTCCATCCATCTACCTACCCGTCCATCCATCTACCCACCTGTTCATCTATACATGTTTATGTGTGTTTTGGGACAAGCTGATAGAAAATGGAAAATGGAACAGTCACATTACATATTTGCATTATATGATCAGAGGTAGCCAATTTATTTAAGTTTTGACAATTTTAAAGGAATCTGACTTTACTACACAAACAGTCTCAGGAAAACCACTTTGCCGCCATTTTGAAAATGAATTTATGTGTGTCCTCTAGTGGTGAACCAAAGAAAGGGCAGACAGCGATATATATATATATATATATATATATATATATATATATATATATATATATATATATATATATATAAGGGATATTTAACGAATGGATACTGCTCTGTACCATGACACAAATAAATTAAAATCAAGTGGAGAAGCTGTAACATTTTTTTCATTTAAGATTATTTTCAAGATTTCATAATTGTTTTAGATGGTGCAGTTTTAGCTTTTAAAGCCCTCACACGGACTAAATGCCTCTCTGATACTGCCTGCCAATTTAGTTGCACTGGTATAGTGAGTTTATGACATCCTTAAAGGTCCATGAATTAAAATCTCCCTCCAAATATTCACTGCAATAATACATTTATATGTTCTTTCTTATGGGGTTAGTATTTCTGGAAAAATATATGTATTTTGTTTTCAGCAAATAAAAGGCATGAGCATTGAGATTATGTTTTTTTTGTATTTTCAGGACCTGCAGAGACATCCGCATCCATGATGGATAACAGTTGGATGATTACATTTGTTATGTTATCGTAAAACAGTGATATCAATTCATAAAATAATTTCACTTAGGTTTTCAGTGCACGGTTTGATGATGTAGGATAGCATACATTGGGGAACTCCACGTCGCAGTGGACGTTTTGGACTTAACACATGTTCAGTTTCAAAATGGCTGAAAGAAGCCTTTCCTGACAGTAGAGCAGATGGTGAGAGTTTGCAGGTGTGCATTCTTTATGTCCCCTTCTGAATCGCTATCTTGTCGTGGTGAAGGGGCTTGTGTAATTCAATGAAGCGGTGAGCTATACCAGGTAGGGTCACCCAAGATGGGCAGGTCATAACAGAGAGGTCAGACAAATCGCTGTCCACTGGAGAAGGAACTGCCAACCCACTCCAGCATATTTGCAATGAAAACCTTATGGATCTGCACAACCAGAAACACAGACAGATGTGCCTGGAGTGCTGCGTCCATATGGTCACCAAGAGTCGGACATGACAGAAGGACTTAACAACAACAACAATTTTTTATGTACACTAAGCCTAAAGAGACACATATTTCATAAATGCTACTCTACATCTAAAAACACTAACATTTTTTTTTATTTTTAAAATTGATGCAGATTTTATATTACCGTACCTACTTATTCCTTTAACTGCCTGCCTCTCTGCAGCCAGTGAGCCTGGAGTTTCTGCAAGGATCAAAAATCACAAGCTCCCTACAAAATGTAACAAAGCTCTCACTGTTGTAATCAAAAAATGTCAGCTTAATAATTTGGGTTCTTTAGACATTCAAATCTTAAAAGGGAAAACAAAGGAAAAATGTATTATTACAGTAAAGACGAGTAAGGGCATCTAGATGGAGTTTGTCATTTTTGATTCATTAAGGACCTGAAGGATTGTTCCTTTAAACTCAGTGTATCCTGCAGTGCATAGACTTCTGCTTAGTGTCAGGTTAAATCAACAGTTTGAGAATATAAAAGCTATCACTGCAGCATTTTTTAACAGCTATAGAGCTGTAAAAAGAACATCAATTTGGTTTTAAAGGACCAGACAGAATAAAAACGTTATATGTTAGTGAAGTTTGTAACAAATTAACAACATCAGCATAGAGCCATTTTTAGGTAAAATATTTATTTTAGTAGACATTGCATGTGCCTGAAGGGTGTCATATTTGTTTATTCCACCCTTACTACTGGTTTGTAGACTCAATTGGAGTGTTCTCCTAGTTTTCATTATCTATACAAGAGTAGCAGGAGAGTGGAGGGAGGAAGATTTGTTAGTTGATTGGCTGACAGCTAAGTTTTTAGCATAGGAAACCGCCCTCCTCCCTCCTCATGCTTTCTTTTCAAGGCACAAAGGGGCATATATAGAGCAATGCAAGCAAGGCTTGGAAGTATTACTATCATGGCAGCTTCAATGCACAAGTGGAGTCTGCTAAAACAATTTTTTTTTCTGAAAATGATTTTATTCGATGGCTCCACCTCTAGCAGTCACATCATGTATGCATATTCTTTTGCAATCTCCAGTTAAAAAAGGTGGAAGATGTCATGGCCCCTGCACCCCACATGTACCACTGTTATCTGGGACTCTTATACTTTCTGCCATGTATGTTACTGTGACAACAAATAGTTAACTCTGCAGGAATTTGAATGAGTATATTGCCACCTGGAATGTTTGTTTGGACAGAGGGGGCACTGGAGGGAGATGTGGGGTAATACATTAAGCAGAAACTTGTGGGGCTGATGTGAAATTCCCAGATGTTTCTCTACTCCCTAGTCTAGTATAGTCATAAAGTGATACGCTTCACCTAACATCAAAACACAGATCTGGGATCTAAAGCGACCTGTCCAGATAACCCCCAGCTCTTGTGTATCTAGCGATGGGAGAAGGGGTGTGGTTGTGATGGGGTGAGGAGGTCACACAAAAAATTCAGACCTCTAACAGAAGGGGTGTGTGTGAGATCTTTCTGTGTTTGATATATCAGTGTTAAAAATACATTAAAGTGGACAGTCTTCTATACACTCAATAACGGTGTGGTCTGATTTCTCTGTTTTTCTATGAATGATTTCCTGAATTGCTGGTGCCAAGAAGAATAGTCTGAAGTCACAACCTGCAAATTGCTCCTATAAGCTACAGTAGGAGAATTAGAGGTGTACGGAGACCCTCAAATCTGAGTTGTGATAGCAGTCAGGGAGAATGTGAAGGGGGAAATGGCAGCCCTTGTACTGTGCAATATGATTGGCAATATAAAGCCAATAAGTCCAAAACATTTAACTACAACTTAATTTGGGTTAGATTTTTTTTAAAAAGGAGATCATTGGTCTCTTAATGACTTCAATGGACATTTAAACATAACAAATGGTTTATTGGTATCAGATCCCCCTCCCCATGAGCTAAGTAGATAGAGAAAGGTAATGCTTTGTATTCTGACTGTAAAGAAACAGAGGCTTCTATAATAGAATTGATACGTTCTATTTGCTCCTCATAGAAATGTAATTATTTGCCAAACCAGATCCCCTTTAAGTACGGATAATACTCCAATCTGAGTATTATATTAAACTGATCAGCTTCAACCTATCCATGATCACCTTGCCGTACCCTGCTTACACATATCTGTGAAATCCCTTTACAAGATGATTGGTTTCCATAGTAATAAGATATAAGAAACAGAAATCCTTTTTTTTTCCAATTTATTTCCCACTTGATTGATTCCTGTCTAACTATTCTCCCGCACTGTTCATCCAAAGCCGATTTCAACTCTCAATTATATTCAAGGTGTGTAGTTTATAGTTAAGAACTCTTGCCTTTTCTTTTAATGTTTTTATTCTGCTTTGACATATTATTCTTGTAGCTTGAATTTAATAGGATTTGTAGTCTGCTTTTTTTAACACGTTAGCTACTATAAAAAAAGGTGTTTGAGAGTATGCAAGTGAACTGGTATGGTGACTTGAAAAAGACTGCTGATCTTAAGTTTTAGAGGTTATAATGGAAAATTACACCGGTTAATTTTGGTTCAGATTTAGTGAAAAACATAATAATTTTATCCCACAATAAATACATAAAATAAGAAGGAATTTTTACAAAAGTAATTTTTCCTTATTATTTCCAAAACTACACAAAAAATGCCTAATATGACACTGCTCTTTCCCTATATCAAGATACAAAATTATCAAAATTATTATGTATGTTTTAAAATATATTTATAAATCAAAATACATCATTTAAAATGACCACCTATAAGCTTTATTATGTTACCTTGGCCTTCTTCATTGTTGTCTTATAAATACATCCCCTATCTGTTATGCGTCAAGGCTCCTTCCTGCTTGAAGTGCATATAAGCAAAATCTGTTGTCTGTACTATAAATACCAATAATAACAATGAGCTAAACTTGGCCTCCAAATTCATCATCTACTAAGCAAGAAACATATACTCAGACTGGGGAATAAGAAGACATCTGTAAAGGTGCATAGTGAAATATTTAAGGGTCCTTTAGATTGTAAGTTTGTGGGTTTTCAATCTTGTAGGGTGCTTTGGAAAACAGCACTGTGTACATTTGATTTTAACAGCCTATATAAGTTTCCTGGATTATGAATGCATCTGATAAAGAAAAATCGGTAATGTATGCAAACATTTTTTTGCATGAAAAAATACCAAAATAAACATTAACAACCTCAGCCTGATGTTTGCTAAATCTCTGGAGTTTGCAAGCATTAGCTTTTGTGAGTTAACATGCCTGAAAATACCTAAAATTAGCATAAAATTAATAAATTGTTTTCGCCAATCACTGCCAGCTAATACCTTTTAAAACAATGTAACAATCAGTGATGGTAGTTTGTGCAGAAAGGAAGGAAACAGGAAGAGTCAGGCACTGATCTGTAGATCTCTGCATTGAGCTGCTGCTGCTGGCGTGAAGGTTAGTAAAGAGTTAAAATCCATATTTGAATGCAGTGTTTCTATTGGTAGGCATCAAGTGCCTATGTAAGCAGCTCTAGAGGTGTGGAAAACAAGGTTAATTTTTAAATAAAATAAATCTTTATGTGTATAGAATGAATCTACGTAATGTGTATTTCTGATATAAGCAGCATGTGTTAGATTACAAAATAGGTAAAAAAATGGAAACAGATATAAATAATAATAATAATAATAATAATAATAATAATAATAATAATACGGGTCAATTCAAGCAAAACTAGATATACACTAGAATATGTGTTCATGTGAGCAATAAATTGCAACTACAAAAAGTACTAAAATCTCTCTAACATGACATATTAATGTTCCATTTTTATTAGAACATAGCTAGTGGTTCTCAACCCTTTTTGGAAACTGGCTGGTCTCCTTCCAGTGCTCATGGGGACCATCTGTGAGATCCAAAACATTTTAAAGCGGGTGTAACTACATACTTTCTAAATTTTCACCAGTCTGAACTGTTTATATATATATATATATATATATATATATATATATATATATATCTATCAATAAAACTTAATAAAAATCAATTTTACAAATAGGTCCAAATCTACAGAGTAAAAACACAAATCACATGTCTTGTTCTCGGTTTTATGATTCACAAACTCATGACTCATTTATAAACTGCTGTAAGATTAAGTATATGGAAACAACAGAGTGCAGGTCAGTATTGTGTAGACAGGATCTCCCTGACGCAACAAATTAGTATTTTATGACCTATTTCCAATGTACATCATATTTAGTATTTCCCAGGGAAATACAACATTGGAGACCAGATGTCAGGATGACTGAATTATGATTATTATGTTCCAAAAAATGTTATACGTACATAAACTGGAAACCTCTCAACTAATAAACCAGACAGAAAATGATATATATACACTAGCGACTTGCCCGTCAAAAAATGACGGCATTAAAATTGTAAGGCAAATAATGCTGTTTGGTCGAGACATTAATTGTTGTTGGTGGTCCGAGATCCTTCGGCGCTCATTGTGAGGCTGTTGGTTGTAGTATGTTTTTTTCAGATACGCGCTTTTGGTGTTATTGTTTGGTCGGCGTTGATGGTTTTTTTGCGCTTATTGCTAGGCTTTGGGTGCTATGAGCAGCGTAGTGAGTCGCGCAGTGAATGGCTTTTGTGTTTATTGTGAGAGCGTATTTTTTTTATGTGTATCTGTATTTTGGTATGCAAATTAAAGAATTAATAAATTAATAAATGAATATACTTTACCTATTTTGAAGTAATATATGCAGGAAGTATGGTGTTGAACAGCTGACAATCTGTTTTGATGTTCCTGCAGCATAAATTGTAGGTTTGCACTGTTGTGGAGCTGAGGTGTCAGCAATGTGTGCAGTGTGTAGTGTAAATAGGCTGCGTGCGTGAGGAAAATCCGTTAGGGTAGCTGTGTACTTCCGCATTGTGTAAGTTAGTGTTTTGAAATGGCGGCTAATGTGTATGTGGTACGCGGCTGTGGATGATGTAGCGTCCTTGGTAAGAGTGTATCTTGTAGCTCGTACGGGTTTTTGAAAAAGCGTATGTGCTTGGTGGTGTTTTGCGTCTTTCGGGTCCTGTAGCCTAGTTTTCGGCTTCCATTTTTTCTCTCGCTTAGGGGATTTTCTTGTGTTGAAACTCGGGAATTTGAAGTTAAATTGAGATGTAACTTCACTTGCAGAGGTCCTGGGTGTCCCCCCTTGCTGTGGTTAATATTTTTATGTATTTTTGTGTGTATTTATTGTGTTTTTAATGTTTTCAGGTGCGCGCGGTTGAGCCGTTAAGGTCATATTTTTGCGAGGTTGTAATGTTTTTTTTGTAAGTCCTGCGTCTCGTATTTTTATATGGTAAGTCCGTAAATTTTCCGTTCTTTGTCCCGCGGTTGGTATTTTTTTTGTGTAAGTCCGTATATAGTGATTGCGTGTTAGATGTATTTTGGTAAAGTGCCGCTTGTGTGGGTTTTTGTATCCGCATGTGAGGTGCTGTAGAGCCTCCACTTCCGCAAATGCGGTCCCTCGATTTGCGAGGGTCCGCATTTGCGGCCAGCAATGAGCCTGCGGCTCATTGCAGCTGACATGGGTGCCTCCACCTCCGCAAATGCGGCCCCTAGCTTCGCGAGGGGCCGCATTTGTGATCCGAAAGTCGTAGGGGGTCGTAGCGATGAGAGCCTACGACGCTCATCTCCACCAGCGCAAGGAGAGCCTTTGGCACTCCTTGCCAGCAACTGCGGCCCTCGATTTGCGAGGGCTGCAGTTGCAGTGAGGCGGGCTCGCATAGCATAGCATTAGAAACAACCCGCATGCTCACATATATATGTGAGATATATTTATATATATATATATATATATATATATGTGGTCAGGTCCCTCTCCCAACAATTGAGTACGTCGAACCATTGCTCTCCATCGATGGGAATGCCCTCGCAGACATTTGGGAGAGGGTCCTCCCCACAACTCCAGGGAAACAACTTGGACATAGGCTTTGTGGTCGGGCCCCTCACCTCGTGTAGCGGAGGTATGGCCTATTGCTAACTTGCCTGGTAAGAGGGCCAAGGGTCGAGTGATGGTGAGGAGAGAGGCAAGAGTGGCCACGAAAGCGTGATAAAGTAGAGGTCCGTGAAGGGCTGATGTAGCGTTAGGACTTATGAAAGTGTGATTGAAGTGAGCCTGCGAAGACTGGTTTTGGGACTTATGGAAATTGTGACTAAGGTAAAGCCTGCAAAGGCTGATATGGGTCGTATGGAAAGAGTGACCGAGGTAATGCCTGCGAGGGTTGATATGGGCCGTATGGAAAGCGTGACCGAGGTAATGCCTGCAAGGGCTGATATGGGTCATATGGAAAGTGTGACCGGGGTAATGACTGAAAGGGCTGATATGGGTTGTATGGAAAGCGTGACCGAGGTAATGCCTGTGAAGACTGCTTTGGTTCATAAGAAAAGTGTAAACGAGGTAAGCCTGCGAAGACTGGTTTGGTTCACATGGAAAGTGTAAACAAGGTAAGCCTGCGAAGGCTGGTTTGTTTCGTATGGAAAGCGTTAACGAGGTTAGCTGGTGAAGGCTGGTTTAGAAATTATGGAAAGCAGGAGGAAGGTTAAAGGTTAGCAGGTTTGGGCCAAAATCTGCAAAAGGAGGCTTACGAAAGCCTAAAAGTCTAACCTTGGGCATGGACAAGGAAGGTAACATAGCAGATTCAGGTCCAAACCCACCTGAAAAGGTACAGGAAAGTTGGGAAACTTAGTAGATTTGGGCCAAAATTCGAAAAGCAGACTTAAAGCCTAAAAGGTGTAGCCTTGGACATGGACAAGGGACGCAATTTGGCAAATTAAGGTCCAAACTCTAACTCCAAAACTAAGCTTAAAAAGGCGAAAGCTGAACCTTGAATGTGGACAAGGAAGCAGATTGGTAGTCAAGATCCACCAAGGATAGCTTAGAAGGTGTTGACAGCTCACCTTGGATAATGGTAGGAAAAGGGCCAAACAGCAACTGGAGCTTGCAATATGAAGCTTGGAACTCTGAAAACCAAGAGAGCACAGAGAAACAACCTACAGGCTCAGGCATTTACTGAGCAAGGGGATGTGGACAGGAAGTGCTCATAAAGGCTGAAGAAGAAGGCTCCTCCCATGGGAACAGGCAGAGCGAGAGACAAACCCAGGTATTAATCTGGACGATATATGGAGCTTCCACATACAAATGGCAGCGACTAGAATTCTATCTACTTCATGGGTAACAAAACAGGTTACTAAACCACAACACTACAGAACCCACTACAGTATAATTATATATATATATATATATATATATATATATATATATATATATATATATATATATATATATACACACACACAGTATTAATCGAGAGTGACTATGGTAATGTGCAAAAGTACTACTTTACAGAAAGGGAAGCAGATACATGGAACAACATTCCAGCTAAAGTAGTAGGGGATTCAGGTATATCTGGAATCAGGTACACCATCACAAAACTATGATAGCCAGGGCCACAACCCAATTCACACCCATTTTCCCATCCCCCATGGCCAGTCGTTACATTAACTGTACATATAGTAATGAGATATACTTATTTAATAAGGAAACAAATTGGGATATTTCATAGACATGGGAATTATAGCTCATCCTTACATTGCTAAGGATGAGCTATAATTCCTATGTATAAAAATATCTAACGCTGATGAGCAAGGCAGGCTATTTCTAGGAGCTCTGTTCCTTCCTCCCCTGATGACCGACATCTCAGCACAGAATATAAAAGCCTATCAGATCTCCGCACAGAATATAAAAGCCTATCAATATGGGGCCCCCTTGCAGGGAGGGGCACTCATAAAAGTACCCCATCTCCCGCCTTTCAATATCCAAGCCAACATTTTTTAGATATTACCAGTAGGCAGATGTTTCTTATATGCCATAAAACATTTTCTCTCCTTCTGGTTTATGTCTGCCTTCAAATCCTATACCGTATCTATGTTACAAGCCCTACATTTGTTTTTTAAATAGAAAACAAAGTCTCCATAATGATACTCTTAATATTAGTTTTGTTCATCTTCCAGTAGCAGACAGGTATGCTAGATCCTGGGTAGCCGCACAGCGACCATTCCTTTAATCAACCACACAATTGTGTGTTGTAATTAATTCACCGCACCATTTACTTCTCCCAAATTACACATTTAATCACAGCAAACAGAAAACGAGAGATGGAAACAGCTGTCTACTTGTTTCTTTTTATTTGTGGCTAAATGGGAGTGGGGTAAAACAGACATGCTTCATATACTGGGCCAGGTGTTACAGAAAGCCAACATGGTGTAGGGGAAACCGAAGGGTTGGCCCCTCACTTTTTTCACAACTGTTTACCCCTGCATTTTCCTCTCTCTCTTTCTTCAAACCTACTACCCTTTATCCAGGTTGTATCCCTCCACTTTTTTTATGCCAATTATTCTTTCATTTTCCAAGTTTCTCTCTTCATTCCCCATATCTTCTTTCGTTTAGAACTTAACTCATCATCCCTCTTCCTTCCCCAAGCCTACCCTAGTCTACCCTAGCCATCTCGCTCTTCTCTCCACGCCTCCCCTCTCTTCCCTCCCCACCTCACCCTCCCCACGCTTCCCCTCCTTACCCTCCCAACGTCTCCGCTCTTTACCCTCCAATCTTTACCCTCCCACATCTCCCCTCTTTACCCTCCCCACGTCTCCCCTCTTTACCCTCCCCACGTCTCCCCTCTCTTCCCTCCCCATGCTTCCCCTCCTTACCCTCCCCACGCTTCCCCTCCTTACCCTCCCCACATCTCCGGCCTTTACCCTCCCCAAGCCTCCCCTCTCTTCCCTCCCCACGCTTCCCCTCTTTACCCTCCCCACGACTCCCCTCTTTACCCTCCCCACGACTCCCCTCTTTACCCTCCCCACGACTCCCCTCTTTACCCTCCCCACGACTCCCCTCTTTACCCTCCCCACGACTCCCCTCTTTACCCTCCCCACGTCATCCCTCTCTTCCCTCCCCACGCTACCCCTCTCCCCTCCCCCACTCATCAATCTCTCCCCTCCCCCACTCATCACCCCTCTCCCGTCTACACTCCCCACTTCGCCACTCCCCACGTCTTTTGTCTTCTCTTCCTATGCCTTCCCCCTCTTTTCCATCTCCATGTCAGTCCTCTCTTCTCTCCCTTCTCTTTTCTCTTCCCACTTTTCTCCTCTGCTCTCCCCACCTTTTTTTTCATCCTACTTTCCCTCTTTTCCCTCCCCCACAGTCCTCTTTGTTCTTTCCTGCCCGAGAGACCTGTATCTTCTCTCCCCACATTTTCTCTCCTAATATATGCTCTCCTCTTTATAATCCTCTTTTTCCACTCTACGTTTGTCCTCTTTTCGCTCCACGTTTTTTTCTTTCTCTACCCAACCCCTCTTCTCTTCTGCATGTTTCTCTCGATGTCCCATTCCCTCCTCTATTTCCACTATACAACTACCCTCTTATTGTCTCCACTCCACTTGATCTTGTCCTACCAAGAATTCTAGCATATCGAGGTTGAAACCTCATAGGATGTGAAGTTCTACAGCTAAAAGGTGAAGAGCAGTCTGTTTGCTCAAGTTTTGCAATAAATGGATTCCCAGATTGTTTATGGTGCATTAAATTGGTAATATAAAGTACCAGCTATAACACACACACACACACACACACACACAAACAAACAAAGATGCAGCTTCTCCCAGCTCAGCACAGCTACAAGAACCTTAACAATCAGTGACGTCTCATGTCCCCCGGGGGCCGTTTCACCGGTGAGCTGCTGATTGGCAGGCGAAGCATTGGAATAATATACAGCATTGTGTTGGTACATAGTGCAACGTCTGCGTTATAACACAGTATGATGTGCTCTGAACTAGCCTCGGATTCATAAATGAGATGTGAAGGCTAAGACGTAAATTCGGAGAAGGAATATAGGTCACGTTAACCATTAACTTGTGAATCAAGTATGGACAATGGAAGAAAAATTCTGATCTTAAAGTGGAAGTTCCAAATACAATATAATTGTATAACTATAAAGTATTTTATCCACTAAACATCATTTAAAAAAATGAAGGTTTGCCATTTTAACTTTCAGTTATCCTTTCCGATACACCCACAAAGGATAGTCTAATGCGTTGTTCTTTGCCAATAATTGCTAGTTACCCTAGGAGCCTGGAATTTATGGTCTTCAGCATAAAACCTTGAAAAACAAAGGATTAAGCATACTCCTTAATGGATTTAATAAGCCTAGCAGGCAAGAGCATGCTTAGGCCTTTCTTTTTCACAAGGCTTTACTCTTAAGACAACCGATTCTAGGCCCTGTGAAGTAATTAACAATTACCGGTCATGATCTCACCATTAGCAAGGAGGTGTCAGTATGTCCTTAGTGGGGAGATCAGAAATGCTCATTTGCAAGTAAAAATTGTAATCTGCAAATTTAGTTTACAGTAGAAACATGAGTGCTTTACCTTTTTAAATTCACAATAAAGTCGCCAGCAGTGGTGGCCACCAACCGCTAGATGGCGCTGCAGATTTTCAGTGCCGATACCATAGAGTTAGTGTTAGGTAGACAGTTAGGGATAGGGTGAGGGTTAGTTTAAGGGTTAGGGTCACCTTCTAAGGTTACAAATTTGTCTCAAATATTGGCAGGGCTGCAAAATATTCGACAGGACCATCTAGCGGCCACTTGCTGTTGTCACTGGTGGAGAATTTGAAATGGAATAGATCTGAAAAATATAATGTTTTAATAAAATTCAGTTGATAAAATACTAGTTATAACCTACAGATGTTGAGTGGCGTGTGAGGCCCTGGTCTTGGGAAGTACATTCTCAGGAGGCAGCAGGCTGTCTGAAAGTGATGATGCAGTGCCATATGCACAGAAATGTCTCTATGAAGTGATAATAGTGCCTGTATATATTTCTGACACTTCATACTATATAAATATCTACATAAATACAAATATACTTAGGGTTTTATATAAAGGTGTATGGTAATACTGTATTATGACATATCAAGTGGAAAGTAAAGATAGTAACTGGGGCATGGGCTGGAGGCACAAATCTTAATGGGCAGTGGGCAGCATTAAAATCTAAATTCTCCCATGACTTACATATTTAAATATATTTTAACATATATATAACTTAACATATACTTGGAACCTCTGCAGTATCACTTCAAGAAGCACACTTTAATTAAATCCTCTATCCACTTTCCTATTCATTTTCATCCTTATATAAAAGAAAAATACACATCTGACAACAACTTTGAATTCTGAAACTAAATTAATCCAATACTCCAATACTCACCTCCCTTTATAAAATTTGGCTTGTGAAAAAAAATACCCTGAACTAAAGTTTTTTAGCAAAGACTATTGACCATTCCAGTGTTTTTCACGGTTGGGTCTGTTGTGCGTACATTTTACCTATCACGATCTGCTTCTTCAAGGGGGCTTGATATGAACCTAGTTCAAACTTACCCCAGCAGAATCATGTCGTTCCTGTTCCTGTGGCACAAAAGATGGCTTCTGAAGAGGGCAAGGCCCAAAAGGTACAGGCAGAGAATACTGCATACAGGTTACTAGTGGCCCATGGCAAGACCACTCCTCAAGTCAGGATACAACACACAGAAATAGTCTCACACTGTGGATATGTGAAAAATGTCTCTCAACCTCTATTGAATGAGTGAAACAACATATTTATACTCTCCAATACCACACCTTTGTGTACATTTGTGTATGTGTGATGTCAGCCCATCTGGCTTGCAACATTGGGCTATCAAAGCTCTTGAGATCAAATTCACCAGATATCTATAGCTGGCTAATGAAAACAACTTTTATATTCAACTCAAATGTTTGCTTAGGACTACTTGAAGTACATACATCTGTCTTGACCCAAGGTCTGTATGTGTGCGTGTGCAATGATCTGCAGCTAACTTCTATGCAGAGCATTTTTACCAATTCCATATATTCTATATAACATTTTCCCTCTTATAATATAACTAGGATACATAATAACCATGTACAGGCAACATATAACCACACAATAACACATAATCCCAATGCAACAATGTCATTCTTGGCCATATTCATAAATTAATGGCAATAGGAGTCCTTAAACAATTAAATCATGACATTACCAAAATTAAACATCCACATGAGCGAAGACATCAAATTATTAATCGTCAATACCACTAGATTATATAAAGTAGTATGTTTCAGTCACATTTCATCTACACCCTACTCTTTTTAACATCTTGTTCTGGTATAGATCTTTCTCTAAAATAGGCTTCCTCCTGTACTTTGCCTTATCCCTTGAAACACAGCACCATAAGCTTCAAATAAATTCCTATTCCAATACCCACAGTCTTTTCAAAAAAACTCAGACCTGAAAGCCAAGTCTGACCCGAACAATACAAACAACAACACTTATTATTTCATATAAAGGACATGATCAAGGACAAGACCAGGAAAATGTAACAAGAAGTTAGAAACTAGATAATATCTATCTAAAGAAGAAAATGCTGAATGCTTCTTTATGCTAAAAAAAACTAGGCAGTGTATACAGCAGATAATGGATATAACAGTCGAGCTTGGTTTCCATTCCAGAAGAATTAAAAAAAAAAAAAAGCTACAGAACAGAACAACATCGCTTCTGCCCTATAATTATCTTCTCTCACCTCTTAATTCTACGTAATTATTTCTGATAGAAACAATATTTCTTTTCAGCCGTGTGCGGTGACGCTCTGATCTCTGTGCGGATCTATCCAGTGTTGGTTACTCTCTAATCTCCCCATGATATTCCATTAGATGATTTATCTTTTTTTCACTATCTGACTTCCACAGCCGGTATAGATAAAAAAAATGCAAAAAGTCACTCAGATCCTTAAAATTAAGAGGGACGTTCTTACAGTAGCAATTATTATGATGGTACATTAATAAACTTGCTGCAAAGCGTTGCAGGAGATTACTACTACATTGCACAAGAAGCTTTACAGAGTCATTTACAGGATTGTTCTATCATGCCTTTAAATGGCAAGTGTTCCAGTTATGTATAGGGTTGCAAGGTTTTAGTTCACAACCTTTTAGATCAAGAAATGTGGGTCTACAAAAAAAAGGTGCTGGGCTTTTTCTATCTTCTTCCTGCACATGACTCACATTGTTGTTATGGGAGCCATGTTAATAGGAGTTCCTTTCATCTGCTAGGTATGTCAATTATCCAGGAGTTGTGGATTATCTGCCCTTACCCCTGTGTTACAAGCATGTGTAATCACACAACCACATGATGTCATTAGTGTGTTGCTATTTTTGTTGTACGTTTTACTAAACTGTAGAGAATGACTATACAGTGCTTTGCAAAAGTATTCACCACCCTTGGCATTTTTCGTGTTTTGTTGCCTCACAATATGGAATTAACATCAATTGTTTGAGGATTTGCATCATTTAATTTACAGAACATGCTCACTACTCTGAAGATGTTTTTTTTTTTTTTTTTATTGTGAAGCAAACAACAAACAGAAACAAAAACAACAGAAAAAGTAAATGTGCCTAACTATTCACCCTAAAGTCAATACTTTGTAGAGCCACCTTTTGTGGCAATCACAGCTCCAAGTCGCTTTGGATAAGTCTTTATGAGCTTGCCACATCTTACCACTGGGATTTTTGCCCATTCCTCCTTGCAAAACTGCTCCAGCTCCTTCACGTTGGATGGCTTGCGCTTGTGAACAGCAATCTTTAAGTCTGACCACAGATTTTCTATTGGATTGAGCTCTGGGCTTTGACTAGGCCATTCCAACACATTTACATGTTTCCCCTTAAACCACTCAAGTGTTGCTTTAGCAGTGTGTTTGGGGTCATTGTTTTGCTCAAGAATATCCCTGTATTTAGCACCATCCATCTTTCCCTCAACTCTGACCAGTTTCCCAGTCCCAGCTGCTAAAAAACATCCCCACAGCATGATGCTGCCACCACCATGTTTCACTGTGGGGATGGTGTTTGGGTGATGTGATGTGTTGGGTTTGCGCCAGACATAGCTTTTTCTTTGATGGCCGAAAAGTTCAATTTTAGTCTCATCAGACCAGCGTACCTTCCTCCATACATTCTGGGAGTCTCCCACATGCCTTTTCGCAAACTCAAAACGTGCCATTTTGTTTTTTGCTGAAAGTAATGTCTTTCTTCTGGCCACTCTGCCATAAAGCCCAACTCTATGGAGCGTGCAGTGTTATTGATATCGTATGTACAGATACTCCAGCTCCTCCAGGGTTACCTTAGGTGTCTGTGCTGCCTCTCTGATTAATGCCCTCCTTGCCCAGTCCATGAGTTTTTGTGGGCGGCCGTCTCTTGGCAGGTTTGCTGTTGTACCATGTTCTTTCCATTTGGTTATGATAGATTTGATGGTGCTCCTGGGGATCATCAAAGATTTGGATTTTTTTTTATAACCTAACACTGACTTGTACTTCTCAACAACATTGTCCCTTACTTGTTTGGAGAGTTCCTTGGTTTTCATGGCAGTGTTTGGTTAGTGGTGCCTCTTGCTTACGTGTTGCAAACTCTGGGGCCTTTCAAAAAAGGTGTGTACATGTAATGACAGATCATGTGACACTTAGATTGCACATAGGTGGACATCATTTCACGAATTATGTGACTTCTGAAGGTAATTGGTTGCACCAGAGCTTTTTATGGGCTTCATAACAAAGGGGGTGAATACATACGCACATGCCAATTTTCTGTTTTCTATTTCTAAAAAATAGTTTTATGTATATATATTTTTCTCATTTCACTTCACCAACTTAGACTATTGTGTTCTGATCCATCACATAAAATTCAAAATTTAACAGAACATTGAACTTAAGGCTGTAATGTAACAAAATAGGTAAAAAGTCAATGGGGGGTGAATACTTTTGCAAGGCACTGTATCTCTTGAGTTTGCAAGTAGTTGATCTTCAGAGCTAACACACCTAGAAATCCCTTCTAAAATTAGCATAAAATTCATACTTTGTTTTGGCCAATGGCAGGCAGCTAATACATTGTATTAATCTATGATTGTAGTTTGTGTAGCAAAGCATCATGGGATGTATAGTCTTGTTTTTCCCCTGCACGAGAAAGCAAGTAAGAGTCAGAATTGCTGTGTAGATCTCAGCATTCTGCTGCAGTTGGTTTGTAAGTTAGTAAAGGGTTAAAATCCGTACCCAAATGCAGCGTTTCTATTGGTAGGTACACTGTGTCTACATAGGCAGCTCTGGGAAGTGGAAAACACATTTTACTTTTAAATAAAATAAATCTGAAAGTGTATAGAATGACTCAATGTAATGTGTGATTCTGGTATAAGCAGCATGTATTAGTTTAGAAAAAAGGGGAAAAAAGGGAAAACGGAGATATTACTTAAAAGAAGAATTTGTCTTCTAGCAATGGCCCCTTTAGCTCAAAAAATTTCACCACATATATAAATCAAAGTCCCCCTTTACAATTTGGAGGATAGACATTGATATAATAATGGATACATATTTTCAAGTGCATTTTGCGATGTTCTATACAGGAGCCCAGAAGGGTATATTTCAAGAAAAAATACATCTTCATAAATAAACCGCTGGCTAATAATGAAAAAAATCAATGTTATTAACTGCTGAATTTGCATTTGGTTGGTTGATGTCAGCACATCTCCTATATTTACTAAACAGAGCAATTCCAAAAGACAGCCTTTAAACGATCGGTTTGTCTCCATCAGCAGAGAGCTGCTGATTTACTGCAGGTCTGAACGATCATTGTACAGTGTATCTTGCCTGACACCGAGCAGTCAATATATTGATTGTTCTCTTGTTCGTAATCAATAAATCTACTGGGGTTGCAAATCAGAAGCGACCGCCAAGAGTGATAAAAATCTGCATCTTGAACCATTAGGAAAGCTGTATAATACAGATAAGAAGCAGGACATAGGTCATAATTACCAATGGGAGATATGTCACATTTTAGTACATATCTGCCATAGGATAACATAGGAATTAAACATCTACAGCTTCAACACTTAGCACATTTGTCCCAATGTGCTTAGAGGACAATTATGGTTCCTTTTTCTGGCATGGTTTGTTGAATAACCAAACTTTAAAATAGGCAAAATCTTTTTAAGAAAGCCATAAAAACTCTTTACCCCTCACATCTAACCACACACCAAAATCGACTAAAATCTACCCATTTATCACTAAGGGAAATAATAAAAAAACACAGATTCTCTCAATTATTTCAGCTAATACAACTTACTCCTAACTGGCCTTCCCCCTCCAGTGCAGTCTTAAAAGGGATAGGTAAGCGAGTTGGATTATGAATGCATCTGATAGAGGAGGATTAGCAGTGTATAAAAACATTTTTTGCATGAAAATATCCCAAAATAAACATTAATTAGCTTACCTTGAAGTTAGCAAAATGTCCTATGTTTTTTGACATTTGCATTTGATTGTGTACATCCCAAGAAAATCCCACCTGAATTAGCATAACATTCAAATTCAGAATCTGGCTTACTTCAGTGGCTTCCGGCGTGCTCAGTACAAGAACTGCAACAGTTACTTCCTGTGCTCTGTACCGGAAAGGTCAAAATATGTACCCTGCTGTATTTCCTGTGTATTAACAGCTGGATTTGACTTTTGTGCAAATAACTTTTGTAAGTAAACTGAACTTTTCTATATAATACGTTTTCATACACTACTAATTCTCCTCTATCAGATGCAGTAATAATCCAGCTCACTTACATATGCCTTTAAATACTTATCTCTCTCTATCCATCTGTTTCCCCTATCTGAATTAAAGAACTGGGGGAACACATTTGCATGAAAAAGAGTGCGTTTTAAATATTACAAAAGTTGTTGTTTGAATAAATAAATTATTAAAGTTATATGTACTTTTCCATGTTTTTAACATTTTCTAATCTAACAGCTATTGCTTATTTCAGAAACACGCCTTACATTGAGGCATTTTATACACATACAGACTTATTTTATTTTAAAAAGAAATTGGCAACTGAGACCTACCAATAGAAACACTGCATTCAGGTACGTTTTGAATTTTATGCTAATTTAGCCAAGATTTTCAGGGGGCATTCCTTCTCAAAAATCAAGTCCCAGAAAACTAAAGAAATTTGCGGATGTCAGGGTAAGTTTATTAATGTTTATTTTGGGATTGTTTCAAGGAAAAATGTTTTCATACACTACTGACTATCAGATGCATTCATAATTCATGAAACTTAAATATGCCTTTGAGCCAATGAGATGCACAGATTACAGACAAAAGCGCCCGAAAGCAGTTATTGAAAATTTTGAAAAATTAAAATACACTGTGACAATATCAAAAGCGCTGTTTTTGATACAACAAAGAATTAAAATCTTTCCATTTCACTATAAGTTCAAAATATGGACGGTCAGCTAACTAGCTAACTACACTAGCTAATTACTGGCTGTATTGTGTTTTTTTATAAATTTTGCTTATTTTCAAGAGCAGTTCTTTCGAAAGGTGTTTTTAAAACATGGGACTACAGAGGTCCTTTAAGAGTACTCTTGCTATAGTACAGCAACACCGATGAATGAGTAAGTGAGCCACTCGAGTGTGAATGTGTTCAAGGCACAAAAATAGCATCCTTATTAGCACCATGAATCTAGTGATATTATTACATGTGCCGGAGAGAGGGAAAAGCCATTTAAAAAAACAGGTTTTAATTAAACAAAACTTGGTTGAAGGGCTGAAGTACTACGATGCTCTGAATGTAATTTATATTTGGCGTGCTGTACTGTGTGGGGGAATTTTCCCTGAAGAGCGGGTTACAAATAAAATCCTGTCAGATGGAGTTTGACTGATACTAGTGTGGTTTGAGCAGCATGGATGAGGGCTTAGTTTAATGAGTTTCAGCTTTGAATTATAATTAAGGCCTCTTGTTTATCATGGAAAAAAGGAGAAAATAAAGCTAATGACCGACAAGGTTATGTTTCATGTAATCTTCTAGCAATTAATGGTAACCCCACTGCTACAAGAACAATGGCAGGAAATTCAAGTTCATGAGGGGATATGTCTTGAAATGTTCTTATAATCATAATAACCTGGTTTCTTAAACACGGACAGGAAGAGATGGATAGTTATACTTCATGACCAAGCTACTACTCATTGGTATGGTAGTTACGTCATGGATGTCATGCACCCACCATGTTGTCTAGGTCATAGACTGGACATAAGCAAGGCCCAGTTGGTATGTAAATTAGACGCAAATCGCATATTAAATATATTGATTAGACACAGACCACTTATTGGAGGGAAAACCCGCAATAAATAACGTAATAACCAGAACAATAATAAATTAACAATGACCAAGTGAAGGGAGGAGCCTAGCCAGAGACAGTACACCCTATGCTTTGAACCCTCATCCAGGGCCTACCGTGCTGGAAGAGCCGTACCACCGTTGGGTAGGATCTCGCCCACTTTACCAGGCGACCCCCTGATTTTCTGTTAACATATATTACAGACAAAATCATATACCCAGAACAAACGACTACTTAATACAATCAACTAGATAAATACCTCCCATATTGTCATTTTTTTTTTTTTTTTTTAAATGACCATTTCTTTTATTTATTTCTTCATTCATTTCATTTTATAGAGGGATGGGTGGGTGGGTATCCTCACACATGGCTAGCTGGGGGCATAATGGCGCAGATGGCGCCAAAGAGCCTATAAATGGCTCCACCCCCCAGCTAGCCACTTCCAATCACATACCACGGTCCTGCCAGGTCAAGTGGTCCCTCCCATCAACCCCATGAGGCCCGAGGTGATCTACGGGGCCCTTCATGAACAGGTCAGAGCTTACGGATATCCATAAAGTTTATACAAAACTAAGTAGCTACTGGCTTTGGTGTGGCCATACTTCCCTCTTTACAGGGAAACAGAATCCCAGTTAAAAACCAAGTACTCTCACAGTTTAAGTACTATTACTGTAACTTTGCAGTTGATGCATCAGTTGAGGCTAACACTTTTATGTGGAATTGAGTAAGTGTTATGTTCACATTTGGTGAGTAGTGAGCAGATGGCTTGAGCTGCATTGCTAGTTTTTAACATTGCAGAAAAATCTTGTTTATTATAAACACATCAGTTAAACACGTTTTACAGTATGTACCTCGCTAGTATGAAAATTATGAGAAGGTTAAAATATTGCCTTTAAAAGTACCAAAATGTAGTCAAAACGGCACATTTATGTTATATACATAGACAGAGATATCACTGCATATAATGCTGACCTCTGACAAAGTGTACTTGTCATGTTCTGACATTATATATATATATACTAGAATATTGCCAGTCAAAAAATGACGGGAATCAAATTGTATGTGAGCTAATGCTGTTTGGTAATGAACTAAATAATACATTAATAAAGGAATAGACCTATTTTGAAGTAATATATGCAGGAAGCATTATGCTGAAGAGCTGATAATCTGTTTTCATGTTGCTGAGGAGGGGGGTTGAGGTTGAGGGGGGGGGGGTTGAGGATGGGGGGTTGAGGAGAGGGGTTGAGGATGGGGGGGTTGAGGAGGGGTTGAGGATGAGGAGGGAGGTTGAGGATGAGGAGGGAGGCTGAGGATGAGGAGGGAGGCTGAGGATGAGGAGGGAGGCTGAGGATGAGGATGAGGAGGGAGGTTGAGGAGTGGGGTTGAGGAGGGTGATAAGGGCGGGTGGAAGAGACACAGGGAAGAGAGAGGTTGGAAGAGACACAGAGAGAGAGGGGAACACAAGAGGGGGACACAGAGGGCACCACATTTCCCACCCTCGGCTTATACTCGAGTCACTCATTTTACCCAGTATTTTGTGGTAAAATGGGTGCCTCGGCTTATATTCGGGTCGGCTTATACTCGAGTATATACGATATATATATATATATATATATATATATATATATATATATATATATATATATATATACACCGTATATATATATATACTGTACATATAGATAGATAGATAGATAGATAGATAGAGAGCATTTACTGAGCACACACATTATAACAAACTCTGGTAATAACACATCTACCACAATTGTTTTTACTTATAATACTTGGTGTCACACTGCACTGCTTTTTCAACAATGCTGTAATATACTAACTAGAATACATTTAATGTAATACATCTATTATATCTACAATTGAAAGTGCCACTAGCAAAACAAAAATAAAGATATTTTTCCTAGCTAAAGAGCATGTTCTTTGCATGGGTGTATGGATCATTGAATCTGTCAAATTTAAGAGCAGAAGCGCTATTTTGAAGCCAGCTTTCCAGTAACCCTTCCAGTTCCGTAAGGGGGGCTTTCAGTGCACTACATTACAACCCACTCTAGGAGTGAAAGGGTTACGCTCTTGTTTGGCTCTATACAAGGCATCAACATGCGAAGCGATTCTAAATCTGGTCCATATCCATCTAGTACAGAAATCCAACACTTGCTTAAAAAAAAAAAATATAAAACACAGACACTGCCAAAATAAATTTCGATGAAGTGTGAATAATCTGAGCCCGTGGGTTTATCCATATGAATTTCCAGGCATATAATGTATGGATGAGGCTCCTTTGCAATTATGAACTCGCTATGACATCTGCGTACGGATTTGTGTTTTTATTGCATTAATTCTTACAATTTCGCTTGCTTCCGAACAACACACTGAGAGCGCTCACTGACAGAAGGCAATGTGGTGTCCTGTGATCTTATGGGTAAAAAAGTATCCTCAGAAAAGGCTGCACGTTCATAGTCTAGGCATTACATAGTTATTGTAAAGGACCACTGTAGTACAACAAAAGGGTTTGATTTTCGATTAAATTGGGGCTATGTTGTAAAACGTAGCCCGTAACTCGAGATTTACGTGTTACGGCTATTAAATTAGCCCTGTAACGTTGCTCACAGCGGACTTGCGTGTTAACATGCAGGACGCCCGACAATAGGCTACGTGCTGAGCAATGCTGAACTTCGCACATGTATATCCTTTGATCTGCCATGCCCGTTACAGCTACTTGTTCAATTCAGCTATTAAAAAGTGGTCACTTGCACGCAAGCACATAACACACAAATGGAGCCCAAAAGGCTACTTGTGCTTGAGAGCACCCGCAAGGGGGTAAAGTCCAATACGTAGCACTTTGTAAGCAAATAAAAACACTCTACTGTACATTTACTATAAGGGAAAGTGATGATAGGTCTTAGAATTAATAGCACAACATTCTCAAGCCCGCAAATCGGCCTGTTCATATTTTGTGTTATATCGATCCCTGCAATCAATGTGTTACGACATATACTGTAACTCACATGTAATAGAATATCATATTTACTGCTTTATTAATACTGCATTGTAGCTGGCCTGTGGGTCCGATCGCAAACTGTAATTGAAGTCCGTAGGACTTCGAAATCTACCCTCCCATTGGCTCCATCTGAACCAATAACTACGTGATTGTTTAATTGTTTGTGTTCGAACACACAACCCTGACGGCCGTGAACTGGTTTACAAAATAGCGTCTCTCGCTCATAGCTCGCAGCCCTTTCTAATCGAATAGCAACGTAAAACGACCAAATTTGAAGCACGGAGCCCTTACGAGGCTGGAATGTAATAATAAAATATGAAAAAAAAAATATTTAGCTTATAAATCTTACATTTTAGACATCGGCAGATATGCTGCCATTAACAGGTGTCCCTAGTATTGGAGATGATCGGAGTATTTCCCTGCTCACTTCACTCCGGTGGCAACTACACACAAACCTTGGCAAGTAAGAAAAATATTTAGAGCAAACCCTCTCCTACTCTCTGGATATCTACAGTAATAGTAGTGGGTCAAGAAAAAAAAGCTCTGATAGTTCCCAAAACACTTTTATTGCTAACCTATTACTAAATAAACAAATGAAACCCTGTTTAAGCACTACATTGGCCCTTTAATATAGTGTATGTCCAATAAACTGGACAAAGAAACATACCATCTTAAGCGACATGTGCTTTTTTTGCTTACTATTACATCTCAGACTGGTACTTAACATATTTTTATGTAAAACATTATTGAATTGCATTACCCAAGCCACCTCTGCTGAGTGGTCATGATTAAGACCTACCACTCCTTTTGGTAAATACCTCAGATTTTGGAACAACAAGTCTCTTCTTACATGCTAGATCAAGTATTTTTAATAAAAAAGTAAGAAACTATTTAATAGGTAAATTAATGAATAACGGGGGTTAGTGATAGTGGTCAAGCCACTGTACCACTAGATGGAGCATCTTTCACAGGCCATCGTCCCAATTTATCTGCAGTTTTTTTTTTTACATCGTTTGTATATGGTGTTTCTGTCAACAAGTATGTCTGGATAAGTCAGTGGGTAGTGAATGAGAAGATATGTGAGAGATGGATAATAGACGAGGTAAACAGGGAGAAGCAGGTGGTCACGGAAAGATAAAACCATCAAGGATAGGAGGAGGATTTGCTAGAGGAGTATGGAGGAAGGGTGACCTGTGTAAAGGGGTTAAGAAGATGTACTAATAGGGAAGGGGTGATCAGAAACTTTGTTGATGATCAGATAAAAGTGGCTAGGGACTGGTGATCAGAATAGCAGAATGATGGTTAAAGAGATTTGGGTAACTAGGTATAGGGGGATCCTAACAAATACATGGATGACAAGTAAGTAGATAATCCGTGAGACAGTGTGTCTTCCAAGAATTCAAATGGCAAAAGTGATACACTAATGGGTAGTATATGTTTACATCGCTCCACACAGACATAAAGTGTCAATGCTACAGAATATTTGTCTATCTTTTGCCCAGACTTTGAAGAAAACTAACACATTTTAAGGCTAAAACACGTTTTCTAATGATTAGAAAAAGGGAGGGTGGGTGGAGGTTGCGTCTATCAGGAAGCTCTGTGTCATCAGGAAGAGGGGTTCATGAGAAAATCTATGCAATTAGAGAAGGGAGGAGCTATCAGGTAGATTAGGTGATCAATAAAGTCAAGGAAGGTGAGATCGGCAAGGAATAATGATCTAAGGAGTTGCATGGAGATACCATCTCTGCTTATTAAAATTAGATACGACCAGTCTATTACTCTATTATAGAAACAAAAATGACTTATCTGAGCTGTTGACTTTGTGTATTAAGGACTCTATTATATAGCTAGGACAAAACACCGGCTAGGCTCCATGTGATTTGCAGCATTTTTACAAGTAAATTTGCAGGGCTATAACATGGACCTCACAAATAAAATATAAACAACAAAAAAAGGCACGTAATTTTTACTGACTTTTCGACAAAGGGTATTGATCATTAATAGTTCAGTCCAACACGCACTCTCAGCCTGCCTAACATGTACACGTAAGACAGTATGCGCATGAAACTCAGTAGTCGGCATAGCAACACATGCCGCAATAACCAATATGAACTTGAAATGCAACAACCATAACATCCTCCCATCAAAGCTCCTCTCTCTTTTTCTACACAAACAAACTCCAAGGAAACTACAAGGAAGGGTTTAATAATAAATAGAATATGAATGACTAGGATGCTTATGACCTTCCATTAAATAAAATTAAGTTTGGAGTTCTTTGGGGCCCTATCTGCACCTGGGGGATGCGGGTGCTTTGGTGTGGGGGCTATTAACACCTAATAAATGTTTTAACTATGTCCACCCTAACAACCTAAGTCACCACCCCCAACCACCCTATCAAAAACTAAAAAAGCACACAAGGACCCTATCACTAGGCCCCCTTGTGGTCACTACTGACCCCTAAACCCTCTAATGACTATCCCAGAAAACCAAATTATTCAAATAGATAATTAATGGGGGGAAAATTACATAAAGTTAAAGAAATTATACTAAAATAAAAAAGTTAATTAATTTAAAAAAATAATAATAATAATAAATTAAACTTGTACTTCCCTCTACACCCTTCTAAAGCATCAGCCAATCAGAGAATGGTAACATCAGCGATATACTGATATGTGATTAAAAGTTAATCAACCAATCCGATTAGTTGTTAATCAACTTTTATACGGAGATGCAGAAATTTGACAGCTATTTCACCCAATCTGAGGTGTAGAAAGTCTGTATAAATGGCATGGGCGAGGTCAAAATGCACTATTTGTTTTGCTTATTTATTGTATATTAGGTTAGTGTTAGGGATTATGAAGATACTCATGGACCCCCACTGGGGAATAGGGTTCATGGGGGTCCATCAGGCCCCCCATTATAGAAGCTTAATGTGGCAGAAGGTTCATATGGTAGGGGGTTAATGTTGTGGCCATGGGTGTCTATAGATAACCACATGTTGGACCAACAGGGTGTGAGGAGATGGCCCCTAGGCACATAGAGATGTTAAGCGAGTCCCAGGAAACCCAAAAATATTTTTTTTATATTTAGTAGCAGGAAGGCAGCCACAGTGGAGGCGGTCATAAATCTCAATGCATTAATATTTTTATTTATTTATTTATTTAGGATTTCAGTAATAATTAACACTAAGGGCAAACCCACATTTAGAGCAGGAAGAAATCTAAAAAGGCAGCAATCACTAAATAAAGGTTACATGTTAGAGTTTTGTACAGGCAGAACATATTTCCGATATTCTGTTTTACATTTATTTTCACATGGAAAAAAAAATAGCAGGGGCAATGTAATTGGTGTTTTCGTCTTTTTTATGTAACTGTTGTTTTTGATTATGGGAACTAATAAAATGAAATTACTAACAATATTCTCAGTAGGGTTTTTGAATCCTTGACTAGGAGAGACAAATGTACGTAATACATTGCAAAACTGTGACAAGATATGCAGTGCAATTCTTTTTTATATTTCAAGGACATTGGCAATATAAAATATTTTTCAGTCACAAGGCCATGCACTCAATCCAGAGTGTCATGAGCCTTAGGATGGCGTAAGGAAGTCTTTCTGGACTGAAAATGTACTAAATCCAGGGAAAAAACTTCTAAGCAGACCTAACTGGATATTCAAACAGACATATTAGCACTATTGTGTCTATGTGGGGCCCGCAAAACATTGTTCTAGGCGAAACGTGTCACTATCACCATGCAGCGTTTATTATAGCCTTATGTATATTATGCTACACTCTACCTTACTTTGTAATTAATTAAGTCTAAATTGTAAAATTGCATTCTCTACGATTTTGACTTTTACATAGTACACAAATGTCTTTGGTATATCATTTGGTATTATTATTGTATGATAAAGTCCCTGGCCTCGCTCTTCAATCCATAACCATTTCAAACATGACAGGATTCTAAGCTTGTGTATAATCCAACCTAGGCTTTGCATAAAAACTGTGTAATGCAGCAGGCATAAGCTTAAAGGAAGCCATGTTTGAAATGGTTTATGGATTGAAGAGAGAGGCATTTGTGGGCATATTTGCATGTCCGTGCTCTGCTTCCCAGAATGCAGTGTAATAATGTTTTTTCTTGGAATTCTGAGCTGGGAGCAGGTTTTTTAACTTGTTTTAGACATTCAAAATGTGAACACACACACACACACACACACATATATATATATATATACACACATACATATGTTATAGATGCATTGCAAATTTAAACATTTACAAAGGAAGAGGTTTAAAGATAACCTGCTGCTATCATAGCTGCCACTTGAAATATAGCATTTGATTACAGATAAGAAGAACTTCTTGGCCAAACAAGACTCTCATTTTCCACATTTACCTTAACTCTTACTCAGCTGTCTTCTATATTGAGTATTGAGCTATATATCTGTTCTACAGCACATTTTGAACCTAGTACATTTCCAGTTCAAATACCAACAAATGAAAAAAGGATTATCTCCTACCTATACAGGATAGCTTTAACTAGTGCTATAGAAAGAAAATGATGAGACACTCAAAGACATAGCAAGTTTCAAGAAAATGTATATGTTAAACGTCAGACATCTTTTTAATACATTATAATCTTATAGATTATAGTATTCTACCTTAATCTAAAAATGGTGGCCACTATTGAAGGACGACTAAAGATATAATACTTATAATATTATGAGGAACTACCAAATGTTTCTAGAAAGTATAAAAAAGTGATACAGTGTTTAATTTATTATATTATATATGAAATTATGCTGCAGTGGGAGCCAACATTTTGTTTTTGTGGATCTTATTCTACTGGTGGGAGGAGACGTTGAATAAACAAGAAGCTTACATCAACCACAATGGAAATGTGGCAATTCAATCTTGCTAGTTTATAAACTCATACACTGCTGAGAATAAAGCCGAAACAAGAAGCTGAAGAAAAGAAAATGCGAATTGACAGCAAATAATAAATTGCATAGAAATGTTAAATATTGATGCATTTATTAATTCTTTCATTGATATGGATAGATGCTAAACATATTATATATACTTTGCATTTCAATAATGTATGGAAAGTGGAGGAATGTCTATTGGTGTTAATTAATAATTTTTCAATGTATCATTTCCTAATATGCCGTATTACTTGACAAAACATGTGATCTAAATGAACGGGAACTATGTAACTTACATGACATAACACGTGTCACATGACAGCTCTGCTATCATCTGACAGTGTAACGTCCGTACATTCCTGCAGAAGCTGTCATTGAGTAAGTTTCCATGTCAGCCTGAAACAAAACCTTCTGCTGTAGTGCGAGTGTCTATGGGATGCACTCCAAGTCGATTTGATGGTCAGTAAATAAAACTGTACTCTGTCCTCATATAACACTAGCGGAAAAAAGTAGAAAAACACAAGATGTCATTGAAAATGTAATATCAAGATCTTCGCTGCGTTTTCTTCCACATACTGAGCGTATTTTGACATGGTTTATTGTAAAAAGAAAAAAAGAGGTGCTCATCTGAGAAAAAAACTATACCTTAGTAGGTTTGCTCTATAGGTTTAATTACCTACTAAGAGACCCAAGTGAGGCCGAAATGTACGTCTGTGGTTTGCGGTTTCTCCTCTTCAGTAAGAATTGCCTGGTATTTCTGGGCTGGATCACTCTTCTATGTGAGACCAGACCGATATGCTAAAGGATATTTCTCCCTGTGAAGTTGTTTGTTGTCAGATTGAGCATCTCTAATTTGTTGTTGTGGTATGGTTTATTGTAAAACCAAACTTTCAGTGATTTAACAAGCATTAGCCACACAAGTCTTATTTTGTGTGTTTTTTTATATACAATTGTAAGAGGCTGCTAAAGTTTCACATTCCATCTAAAAAGGAGCATAAGCCGGATGTACACCTTCCTACCTAAGCAAACTTCTGCTTCCTTCCTGACCTTCCTTGCTATTCCTTATCTTTTCTTACCCAGGGTTTTGACTTTTCCATTCCCTTGTAAATAGATTGTAAGTAGCGAGTTTCCAATCTTGTAGGGTGCTTTGGAAAAAAAGCACTTCCTACAAAGATTTTAAGCTCAAAAACAGGGCATTCCATTTTCTGCAGTTATTAATATAGTATTTTTCCTTGTTCTTTTTCCCAGTACAGCAATACAGAATATGGCACGTTACACATAAAAGTTAATCAATAACAATGTACAAAAGTGTTAGCGAACTGTTGTGAACCTCTCTATTTCTTTGTGGCACAGGTATGAAAGTTTGACTTCTCCAAGAGTTCGCCAAAACTTCACCCCATTATGAATATGGAACTATGTTTTAAATAAATATATATCTATATATTTATATTTAAGAGTTAAAATGTAAATGTAATCCATGTGCAAATATCAAAATCCACACAGAAACCAATTATTCACTTTCTGAACAATAAACTGGATTAATATAATTAAGCATCAAAAGCAATTAAGCATCCTAGAAATTTATATAGACGAGAAGTCAAGATGTTTTAAAAATCTGCTGTTGCGAACGTATTCTAAGGTATATTTTTACAGATTTTTTTTTAATGTAATCCGTTCCCTATTGGTCTTCACACAACGTGTGTGGTCTGTGTGTTTCCCTGAGGGTTTCTCCACTAGAAATAGCACATATTGGTTATAGCTTGTAAAACATTACTTATTTAATAGTGCTGCAGCGAATAGAAGGTTTACTCTGTGTATGAGATTATTGAAGTTGTTGGTTGAATTTATTTGATTTATGGACATTTATTGTTAGACATATAACAGTGTATTCAACTTGAGCATTGTAATGGGACAACATAACAAGGTGCCATTCTGCTGCTGATCATTAGTGATATGAGACGATCCAAGCTGGTAAGGACTATATAAGCCCAGGGCCACCTGCTATAGACTACAGGTTAACTATTAACAAGGACCATTTGGGTTCTTGGAAGTCTTGGCACCAGCAACCCGAAATCTGGCTTCTTAATCGGTCAGTATCCTTGCATCAGAAATCAGCACTTCCAGGCTACCAAGAGACTACAGATCTGCTTCTTCTTAGGAGGCTTGATAAGACTTGCTACAGTCAAACCTACCCCAGCAGAATCCTACAGAGTCTCTCAGTACCTCAGTGCAGCCATCCTCAGCAGTGAACTGCCTTTATTCATTTCCAAACACAAAAAAAATAAAAAAACTACAGACAAAAAACCCAGAACCAAAGCACAACCCACATTTTTTTACCTTGTTACATTTACAACCCCCAAAAGGGCAATACAAACTAGTTTGAAACTTTATGGCCGGTCCTTTGATCATGCGTGAGGGACTAAGATAGCTACCCCAGTAGGGAACATCTGGGAATTGCACTATACTCACAAATTAATTAATTTTAAACAGAACACAGTAATATTACATGGGGAATGACATACAGTATAAGGGATGAAGCAGGGGCAATATGATACCCCTGACCAGTTTCCAATGGGGAAGTCTGTTCTCTATGGTAGCTCACTGGGCCAAAATCCAGGCCCTGAAAAGGGGTCAGTGACATGACATCATTAGAAATTTAATTAATAACAGATTGTTTCTGTTTAATATTCATTTTCATGTAAATTACCTGCAAACTGGTCAACCACGGCCACCATTAAAATGCATCACTGTAGAAGGTTTATCTTTTTTACAGCAAGGGAAATAGTGCAATGAATCTCCTGTCGTTGGAAAGGTTAAGGATGCTGATTGCTCATACATAAGTCTCAATTAATTTAAAGAAGACTGTTTTATGGCTGTCAATTCAGGTGCCAGCATCTTCTAATGTAACAGCTATAACTCCTGTATGTCACATATTTTAATTGCAGGGACTGGAAGCATCATAATATATAGCAAATGCATTGATTTAAAATTCATGCACCTTGCAAATATATTATCAAAGTATGGTGGGTAAGCATGCGAGTAACTAGAGGAGACTAGAGATGCTCAAACCCAATCCAAATGACGCATGGGTCTCCACTGACCGGTAACTAGAGACCCTATTAAATTTAATCATAAAGAATACTGTACACTGAGGGAATGGTCCACCATAAAGGGAGGAAGAAGATACATCGGACCCATTACAGTTGGAAGCAGGGCCTTGTATTCTGTTTGCACATCCTGTAGTGTGGTCACTGCCCACTTCTATTTCTTAAACCACGCAAAATGTTTACAATCTGGATACTCTTCAAATGTTTCAGATGATTTTCAAGAATACATTTTGTCAACAAAAATGTCAGCTCCTGAATTTAGAGAGAATGTCTGCAACTGGCTCCAAACAATCCTTACCTGCAACACATAAATAAGTACTGCTCTCTCCCTACTGTACCACATACAAACATCAGCCTTTAGATTGTAAGTCTGCGAGTTTCAATCCTGCAAGGTGCTTTAGGGAAAGTGCTATGGACACCGGATTCCAAGCTCAAAGACAGGGCCACCCACTCTTTGCAATGTGTGAATCTTTAACTTGTCATTGCCTGTAACTTAACTTATGTATAGCGCTACTGAATATGTTGGCGCGTTACAAATAAACGATAATAACACATACACCAGCTGCACATTCTTCAATATTAAACTGTTATGTAAATGGGTAGGTTATCCATTTACTATGTAGAATAGATCAGTGTTTCTTAAACAAATTAGGCCATGGAACCATGACTGTATTCACATAAATATTGATGGGTTACCCAAGATGGCTTCAAACAGAGCTACCAATCTCACTCCAGCACAACACAATCTTTCACCATGAGTCCAAATAAACATAGGATTCTGACAGATGGATGCAGAGGAAAAACTGAAATAAAAAGCTTTGTATATCGAACCCTCCATTTTGCTTGACAGAAACATTTCTGCTAGCTTAGAACTTGAGAGGCTACTTATCACTATATTGGAGGGATATGAGGGAAAGGAGGGATGGGAGGGAAAGGAGGGATGGGAGGGAAAGGAGGGATGGGAGGGAAAGGAGGGATGGGAGGGAGGGAAAGGAGGGATGGGAGGGATATGAGGGAAGGGGAGGGATGGGAGGGATATGAGGGAAGGGGAGGGATATGAGGGAAGGGGAGGGATATGAGGGAATGGGAGTGATGTGAGGGAAAGGGAGGGATATGAGGGAAAGGGAGGGATATGAGGGAAAGGGAGGGATATGGGTGAAAGGGAGGGATGGGAGGGTGCTTTTTTTCAAGTTTTATAGAATGCAAGATCTATCCACTGCAAAGACAGCTTGCAAATATAACCGCAAATACTGCTCCTCTAAAAATATAAAGGCTCAGCTCACATAAATAATTGTCACATAGATGCCTCCAGTCACAAGCTTCAAAAATGTATAATGTTCTAATGAAAACTCGATTTATGATGCATACCCAACCTAATTATGTTCTCAGATTGTTCAAACATATATATTTTTATCATCATACAGTCATCCTTTGAGTCATCATCTCCAAGATTTTCTGAGTTGATGAATGACAGTAAATATCAGCCAGTCCCAATTGTCAGCACAAGAGGCAACATGCCCAGAATCCGTGTGCGAGAGGCTGTCAGAAGGTGGTCTTTCAAAATAGAATAGCTTTGTTTTTCCTAGAAGAAACTCTTAAAAGAAATTCTCTTGTTTCTTAACCCTTCACCATCAACAGGGGGGTGGCAAGCCCTTCCATCTGCTCAGATATTCTACAGGCTTATTTACGAAGACAGACACTTAAAATAGCTTGATTATATTCAGACTTGAGCATTGTTTCACTGCCCTTCCATATGGCGTGAAATTGTTAACACACCATCTACAATGTGATGCCTGTCACTGGTGTTAATGTATGTTAATAAGTTGTTAACAGGGTGTCAACTTTTGCATAGAAACATGGCAGGTGATGGCAGCTCCACTTGGCCCAATAAGTCAACTCTTTAGCCACCTGGATTCCACCCACGCCAACCAAGTCAGCTGTACAATAAAGAAGCTAATTTGCTGGTTTGATCATGCTGAATTAACTAAAGGGCCTATGCAGTCAAGGAGGAAAAAAAGACTACAACTAATTAACTGTGTTTTCTTAGCCTAAAATCCAAAAGGTTTGTAATAGAAAATAGTACTGGAATATGTGAAACAAGCTCTTAAATGCACAAAAACTACATGTTGGATGTCACTGCTTATTTAAAGAACATATTTGGATGTCTTCTGAATAGCTTGGATGAGATGATCGACAGGAATGGTAGGACCTCCAAATATATTCAGCAGTTAAATTTAAGAGGAACAATTATTTTGGAAAAAATAAAGGACAGCTAGGGTGCCATATTTACAGTACAGTCTTATGAAGAACGTTAGATAAGAACATGTGCAACTTGTTTAAGATAGTTTAAAATCAATAATTATAGTCTTTAATTATAACTGCTATATTTCATTTTCCATTAACATCTATTCAATTTTATTGAAAGACAGCAACTATGAATTCTTAATTTTCAAGATAACTAAACAGCAGAGCAACTTCTAGTAGTATAATCCTCCCTCTCATGCTAAAAGCAGACATGCAGTCTTTTACAACCACTCTTCATTGGGCTTGAAAAGGCCAAGAAGACCAACCCTACCTGCAGTTTGTTAAGTTTCTTTCATCTCCACACACAGGATAGCTTAACTGGAAACTAAGACAAGATGCCGATTTTCCAGACCAAGTTATGGTTTCAGGGCCAAGTTGTAGAGCCACAGGACAAGGAAAGGGATCCTAGGGTACCAGAGCTTGGGGAAAAATATCAAACAACAATACAGGTCAGTCTTTTATAAAGCTCTTATGGCCATTAAATAGCCATTGAGTTAGGCAGCCACATGGCTAGTCCAGTTGCCATTTCCCCAAAAATATCCATGAGTCCAGGGGGTTATAACACTGTCCAATATGGAAGCACCCATTACAGAAGCAAAGTCTTCTAAATTTAACATTTCTCTAAGAATGATTTTATTTCCATGGCCGTTTATTACATGCTTCAAATAAAAAAAGAAGCATTTCCCAGTCACCACGATAGTGTAAATTTATAAAATAATTTATTTAGACTCATATAAATACTGCACTTACGACAGAAATTTCTGTTCCAATTTTGGGCGTGTTGAATAATATAAAAGTACGAATTTAATAATGTTCTTACAGATGCATTTAAATTATACCACTAAGTTTACTGATATAATTGAAAGAGTTGCAGGAAAGTACTTTCAGTGAGACAGCCATATTCCCTTATTTGCAAGATCACTCCAACATGTTTCATCCACCTCCTGACTTCCTCAGGGATCTGGAAGAAGTCTGTAGATGGACAAATAATAACCCAGAGTAATAATTACATTGAAATAGATAATATAATGGTTATAAATAGATAGGCTTATTGCTTATAATCTGCTATTAAAATCTGTTTATTTGCCAGTAAACATTTAGCATGACAGGTGTTTTAGTTTTTTAAAAATGTTTACATTTTTATTAACCTTGATAAAAAATAAGGGACCATGGGAGGTGGGGATGTAATCAAAAGTTATCTTTAGCGAGCCCAGTAATTCACCATTTATTTTACACAAACTGAAATAGCATGTTATTGTATAGCATGGGAAAAATATAGTAATGGAGTGATCTGCATATTTTCTATATTTTGAAATTTGTAATAAAACGTGATAGTACCAAAAAAAAACTTTTATCTTAGCAAGCTGTATAACACACTCCAATTTCCAGGTGGCTCCAGTAAAAACTCTGGGAAGCTAAAAGTGATCACTTGACTTCTATAAACATACAGTAGACATTGACGTCAAGTAAAAACTAATGGGCAGTAAAAATAGAGTTTTTTTTATCCTTCAATGAGAAGGAAACCAGATTTTATACTAATCAAGGGGAGGGAATAATATAAGCACTTATGTACGGTTTCACTCACAGATAGAGACACAGGGAGAGAGATGGAGAGTTAGAGACTGCGTGGACGACGGAACAGAGAGACACATGAAGTAACAGTAGACGAGAGACCAAGAGGGACAGACAACAGAAGTTACGTAGGGAGAGAAAGGGGAACATACACAGTAATGGGAGAAGAGAAACAGAAGGAGGACAGTATAGAAAAGAAGTGATATGGGAAAAAAAGAGAGGACAAGTCATGGGACAAAAGATTTTGTGACAGCAGCCTGCTAGAGGCAATCATAGACAAAATGAAAACAAATTCTAGTAATATTATATAATATGGATAATAGGGTTTTCATTATGCTGTATATATTATATAAATTTATTTCACCTGCCAGGCTATTAGAATAGAAACTCATGCTCTGGTAGCAGTATTCTCTCTCCCTGAAATATGCATCTCTTACACATTGCTGCTTTTGTTAATGAAAGAAAAACCTCATATCTGTCTAACTCTGCACATAAAAGCAACGTGTATAGATTTTGTGAATAGATAAAAAAAAAAAAGGATTTTCAGACTCATTCAAACATTGAGAACATTTTATAAGATACAATAAATAAAGGGATATTACCCTTTAGACATCTGTTGTTTAATGTACTATGAATAATTTATGAACGTACAGAAATGTTTTTTAATTAAGAAAATGCACTGGCAGCAACCACTTAAGTATGCAGATATGTTACAAATAGCGTGCATTTATTTCAATTACTTACATCCCAATCTTTGCCTTGCTTATTCACTTCAGGCCTTAATTGCACACTCTGCTTGTCAATACTGAACAGTCTCTGCGAACACTCTATGTCTCTTCCTGAACAATCTCTAAACCTTCATTGCCACTCTCTTGGCCTGGATTACCCATTTCCATGGCATTCCTTGCACACCATCCTGACCTTCCCTGAAAGGGATTCTGCCCTTGCATTTAATCCTTCTACTTTTATAATGCAAATTATGAGTTGCTTTATCTTCAGAGATGTGTTTAAATGTATTTATGCAAAGGCGGCCCAGGTAAAGACCAGAGGATTGGCTGTGCCCCTCTCAATTTAGTTTCCCTAGGCCGATGCATAAATTTAATTTTATGTCCCTAAGCCGATGCATAAGAGCTTACAAACAACTACTATAAGAAAGAGACAGTTCCATTTTAGGTTCTTTTTTAGTGGGAAAATCAAAAGCTTAGGCCTAAATGGCTTCAAAGAAATGTATCTTGCGGTGTTAGACTCCATTTTCCGGCCACAAATCTGCTTTAATATGCTTGGTTGTTTGTTGTTGCTAATTCCTCTACCAATACAGAGTATGAATGGTGCTCATTAGACCTTACCTAGAATACAGTGTCCAGGATATTAAAAATTAAAAAACAATTCGAAAGAGGTAGGCTAAAGTGCTGCATGGTCTATATCAGTGGTTCTCAGACCTCTCCTCAGGACCCACCAGACAGGCCATGATTTTAGTGACACACTTTGTGAACAGGGAGGCAACTAGTATTCAACTGGAGGTGGAGCCTCAAATTGTCCATGATTTAGGTCAGGGGTCACCAAACTTGGTCCTGGAGGGCCGACCCAGGCCTGGATTTGTGGATATCCTTGCTGCAAACAGGTGAGTCAATCAGGATGGCTGAAGAAACAAGATTCTCACCTGTTTGCAGCAAGGATATCCACAAATCCAGGCCTGGTGCGGCCCTCCAGGACCGAGTTTGGTGACCCCTGATTTAGGTGAAGAACAGGTGAAGCAGTCTGGTTGGTCCTGAGGAGAGGTTTGAGAGCCACAGGTCTATAAGATAAAAACCTTCAAATATATGTAAGGAATTATTCAGGAGGGAACTCTAAAAAAGGACTCCAAGAGGTCATGATTTAGATTTGAAAGGTCGAAATCTAGGTTAATGTGCAAAAGTATTACTTACATAGGGCCCTGTCTTTGACCTTAAAAAATCTTACGTACTAGGGCCCACATTAAATTCGAGCCTTCGCAACTCGTACACAGACAGCCGAACGTCTGCGGGCGTGCTGCAGGCTCCAGTTCGTCGCTGATTACGGAGCTATTCTATTGCTCAAGCTTGCAAGTTGTGGCTCCGAAGCCAAAACTATAAACCATGCACTGGTTCGGAGCAGTTGAGGGCAGAAACATGATCATTTAAGCAAGCCCATAACCTTAAATTTTGAATCAGCCAATAGGAAATGAGACGGTCAGAATTACTGTAGTAAACATGGAGGATACTTGTCATTCAATTAGGTTCGGGGGTCCGATCAGATTTGAAAAGCAGCAAAATAAAGAATTATGAAATCCAATGCCAATACTGTTCTAGTCCATATGGGTGGCCTGTTATGTATTACCTCATTGATATCCAAGATCGATTTAACCCCAAAATAAAAAATACATTTATTTTCCTGAAGATTTACGGGCTTGAGACTGTTATTCAATTAATTCTAATGTCTGTCATCACTTTCCCTGTTATTTACAGTGCAGGATAGATTTTTTATTTGCATTTACAAATGGGTGTTTAACCCCTTTGCGGGTCCTCTCTAGAAGTCGTAGGATTTTCTTTCATTTGCCGTTTACGGGTGCAAATACATTTGCGAGCTTGGGGAAATTGAGCAATTGAATAGCGATTTGCGATTTTAGCCTTGCGAAAGTGACAAATCAAAGGCTTCCGGAGGCTGTAATTTACGAGTTTGACTTGCGCCATTTTTTCAAGCCAGTAACTCGGAAGACGATTGGAGGTTGTTGAATAGCAAAATAGCTTGCGAGCTTACGGATCTAAAATTCGCTCAATTGAATGTGGCTCATAGTGGTTTTTTTCACACAGAACCTTACAAGAGAGTGAAAATGTGCAAACTTACAATCTAAACTAATCATGTATCTGGGTATGACTGGTTTAGGACGGAGTAATATAAGCGAAAAAAAGCTTGGAGTAGTCAGCCCCAATGTTAAGCCTCTAAGAGATTAGAATTATAGGAGATGCCAAGACGGAAACAGATTGGAGGATTACAGACAGCACAGCTGAAGGACCAGAGAATTTGGCAGCTCCTGGGCAGTATCTCATCACCCCTTCCAATATTATTGGGGGGTGCTGATTATGAGATGGGAGATGTTGTGCTGTATATGAAAATGTACAGTGATATTCAGAAAATGACAATTATTGAGTACTGGGCATGACATAATTTTATACTATCACCTGCTTTTCATCATACAATGAAGCATGTACCCACTCTGGTTGGGAATATGCATATAAAGTAAGTCCCCAATTTAGATAGTTTCCTTCCACATACAAAATAATATAAAAGTACCAGACACAAAGATCCAGTGCCATCAAATTCTGGAAAATCTGATATACAAAAACAAAATACTTTTGTAAATACATTAAGTTTCTCAACAATTACATATTACTATGTATTTGTTCTGTGCATAAGTATGTCCGTAAATACATTACATTTAGACATTAATAAACTTACCCTTACACTGACACCCAATGGATTTTGTATTTTTTGCCCAACAAAGCATAAGTCACAGTGGACGCAACAGAAGCCGGAGTCTGATTTGATGGCAGCATTCTGATGCATTTTAAAATGTCTGTGTTGGCCAAATTGTTAAAAATAATTTAATACGTTAATATGGTGTGTATTTGATTCAAACGGCTCAACCATGATTAATATAAACTAGAATTCTTTAAATACCTTTCAACCATCTATTAAACTTAAAATGGATTACTCCACAGAACAGGTGAACTTTCTGGACACTACCATTTCCATCACCAATGGCAAACTTAACTCATCTGTGTATAGGAAACCTAAAGACAGATACAGTTACCTCCGCAACTCTAGCTTCCATCCCTCCCATACTAAACCAGGGATAATTCATGGTTAAGCCACCAGATATCATTGCATATATTCAAACACGGAGGACCGTGTCAGACTCAGATAGAAGGGTCCAAACTCCATGTCATCACACAGAAAGTAACCCCCTGCCACCAGAAAACCCCAGGAGCACCTGTTACAATACAAAACTAAAGAAACAACTTCAGAAACACCACTGGTTACCACATGCCACCCGGCCCTAGAAGAAATATGCATAATATTTAAGAATTTACAGCCATAAACCTCCCATTCTTGCATTTATATAGCCACCAAATTTAAAACAAACATTGGTGAACAGAAGACTGGCCAATGAGGAGCATAACAGAGAAAATGGCACCAAACCCTGCAATAAAAATTGGAGCATACTTTGTCAACATATCTGCAAAGAGGACACAGCCACATATAATAACAAGAGCTAGAACGTCAGAGGGTCATATTCATGCACATAATCCAATGAAGTCTACATGATACAAAGTACTGTATGTGAAAGAGGTTGTTACATTGGGGAAAACAGTCAATAATTACACTTGAGGATGAATCTACACAGGCCTTCCATCAAAAAGCACAATGAAGACAGCTAATGTACCGCAGTTGGGCACCATTTCCCCCACAATAACCACTCTATCCAAAACCTGAAAATCCAAATACTCAGAGGGAATTTCAAAACTATCCAACAACGGAAAACTTTTGAATTGAAAATTATTGGGTTTTTTTAATACGACGGATACTGGGCTTAATATTGATTTACGTTTTCTGTCCTACTATCAACATGTCTTATAATTCATATTCCACAGTCCCCCTGTTCAATTGCTGTTTTTTCAAACACACAAAATGTAGGGAAATGTATGGCTCTAAATTATGGCTCTGATGTGTTCTTATCTAAAACCTGATCTACAGACTCACATACTGACTTATCAGGACATTATTTACAACTAGCGAATTGCCCGTCAAAAAATGACGGCAATGAAATTGTAAGGTAGCTAATGGTGTTTAGTGTGTAATAATGAAATATATAATACATTACTAAATGAATATACTCTACGTATTTTAAAGCATTGTGTGGAAGAGCTGTCAATGTGTTTTGATGTTGCTGCAGCATTAGTGGTGTGGAGCTGCTGTGTAAGCGTGCTGAATGTGTGCAGTGTAACACTGTGCGTGCGCGAGACCAAACCGTTAGCGTAGTCGTGTACTTCCGCATTGGCGTAAAATGGCGAGTAATGTGTGGTATACGTCAGTATCGGAATATCCGTAGGTGTTTTGTGGTGTTTTGCGAGTTTCTTGTGGTGTTTTGCGAGTTTAGAGTGCTGTAGCCTCGTTTTCGTTTTGTTCGGCGGCCATTTTTTCTCTTGCTTAGATTTTTTTTTAGTCTCTAAACTGTTTTATTTCGAGTAAAATCGAGGTGTAAGTTGTATTTTTGAGGTCCTGGATGCTCCCTCTTGGTGTAGGTAAGGTTTTTATGTATGTGCTGTGTGTATGTATTGTGTTTTACATTTTGTAATGTTTGCGAGTTGCGTCCGAGTGTTGCGAGGCCGTAATGTGTGTGAACGTGTGTCGTATGTTGTTTGCGAGTGTCGTAATGTGTGTGTCGTGCTGTTTGGTTTGCAACGTAAAGTTTGCGAGGGTCGCAGTTGCTGGCATGGAGCGCCTTCGGCGCTCCATGCCAGCAACTGCGGCCCTCGCTTTGCGAGGTCCTCAGGTGCTGGCATGGAGCGCCTATGGCGCTCCATGCCAGCAACTGAGACCCTCGGCCACTGCCCTCGCTTCGCGAGGGCCGCGACTCGCGTAGCGAGCCCGCAGCGTTAGCAACAACTCGTACGCTCACAACTATATATGTGATGCTGCTCTGTGTCTCTCTAATCTCTGCCCAATTATTTTTTTCCGTCAAATTTTTTGATGAATAAAAAAACAAAACTTTAATACATTTTTTGATAACATACCAATGTTAGAAACCTGTAGGGTCACTGTCATACGGACACTTATGCCTGTTATCTGTTATATCTTTCATTAATTTTACAATTGTATGTTTTAAAATATTGTTCTTCAGTACAAGTAACGTAACATACACCACTGTAGGATAATAAACTAGAAAATTGAAATGAAAATACCAAGGTTTTCAGAAAATGTGTATACATGTGCTAGACTAATTTCCCCCTTTAAAATAACAGTTGGTGTTTTATTTCTAGAAAATGACACTTCAATGTATTATAATAAAGTTATTTTTATATATATGTATTGGTCCACAATCTATTAAGAACTATGTGCTTTGCAAAAAAAAAGAAGAAAAATGGGTTTCCATGGAAATGGTAACCACATGATTGATAAATCATTGTCTTTGTTCAGTTTTCAAAGACTTGTCAATAAAAAAAAAAAAAAACAACAACTTTCATTTCAAGACATTACTTCTGTTAGATATTTTTTTCAAAGGGCAGATTTTAACGGTCTAAGGGCAGCCAAACAAAGTATTGACTGGGATAGAGAACTGGCAGGTAAAAATACTAAACATAAATGGACAACATTTAAATCCGTACTAAATATACATACACATCGGCATATACCATGTGTGAAAAAAAGTAAGAGGAGTAAATCCCATCCAATGTGGCTTAACAATGATTTAAAGATCAAGAAACAGAGTAAAAAACAGGAATTTAAATTATACAAACAAGAGGGGACAGAGACTGCTTTGCGGGAGTACAAGGAAATCAACAAGGCTTGCAAAAGCGCGATTAGACTGGCTAAAATAGAAAATGAAAAATTAGTTGCAAAAGAGAGTAAGACTAACCCTAAAATATTTTTAAGTATATAAAATGGGAAGAAGGCCAGGAAGGAATCTATAGGACCATTACAATGTGACACAGGCCATCTGAAAATTAGTGACCAGGAAAAGGCAGATGAGCTAAATAGGTTCTTTTCTTCTGTATATACAAGGGAGGTACCAGTGGTTGGGTCACTGCAACATAATGGGGCTACACTACCTTCTACAAATAACTGGTTAACGCAGGAAGAAATTCAAAAGATGTTGGAAAAAATAAATGTAAATAAAGCCCCGGATCCTGATGGAATACATCCAAGGGTACTGAGGGAACTGGATTCTGTAATAGCCAAACCATTATATTTAATTTTTCAAGATTCACTCAACACTGGGTCACTACCAGATGACACTACCAGATGACTGGAGAAAAGCGGAGGTGATACCTATATTTAAGAAGGGTGCAAGAGCAAACCCGGGGAATTATAGACCTGTAAGCCTTACTTCTGTAGTGGGAAAGCTTGTAGAAGGGTTAATAAGGGATAATATACAAGTGTATGTCTATTCAAACAGCATTATAAGTAGGAGCCAACATGGATTTATGAGGGATAGGTTATGTCAAACAAACCTATTTAGTTTCTATAAGGAAGTTAGTAGAAACCTGGATCAGGGCAACTCAGTGGATGTAGCCTTTTTAGATTTTGCAAAGGCTTTTGCTACAGTGGCACATGGGAGACTATTGTGCAAACTAAGGGATACAGGAATTGCAGTAAATATATGCACATGGATTGAGAGCTGGCTAAAAGACAGGAAGCAAAGGGTTGTTGTAAGTGGAACATTCTCTGATTGGGCTAATGTGGTAAGTGGGGTTCCTCAGGGCTCAGTATTAGATCCTCTCCTTTTTAACATATTTTTTAACGACTTAGAAGTAGGATTGGAAAGTAGTGTCTCCATTTTTGCTGCTGACACAAAGTTGTACAAGGTAATTAAATCAGAAGAGGACGTACTTTCCCTCCAAAGGGATTTGCATAAATTAGAGAAATGGGCAATTAAATGGCAGATTTAGTATGAATAAATTTAAGGTTTTGCATCTTAGAAGGAAAAATAACCATGCAATCTATAAACTTAATAAAAGAAATCTAGGGCTATCTGATATTGAAAGGGATTTAGGAGTGCTTGTGGACAACCACCTACCTAACAGTTCTCAATGCCAAGCAGGGAGATATAATTTTGCCACTATACAAATCCCTAGTACGCCCTCATTTGGAATATGGAGTACAGTTTTGGGCACCAATTCATAAAAAGGACATTTTAGAACTGGAAAAACTACAGAGTAGGGCTACAAAACTTATAATGGTAATGGAGGGGCTAAGTTATGAAGAAAGACTATCCAAATTAAATGTATTTTCTCTAGAAAAAAGGTGTCTGATTACCCTATATAAATACATCCAGGGTCAGTAAAAAATTTTGTCAAGGGAGCTTTTTGTGCCAAGAGGTTTTCAACTGACAAGAGGACATCCTTTTAAGTTAGAACTAAAAAGATTCCACCTTAAAGAAAGAAAAGGTTTCTTCACAGCAAGGTTGGCTAATCTCTACCAAGGGAGGTGGTGACAGCGGATTTGATAGATAACTTTAAAAAGGGATTAGATATATTTTTAATTAATAAGGGCATTCAGGGTTATCCTGGTTAATTATAGCGGGAGTATTGATCCAGGGAGAAATTTGATCGCCAGTATCTGGGGTCAGGAAGGAATTCTTTTTTTTTTTTCCCCTTTTGAGACAACTGGCAAAGTTTCACTGTTTTTTTGTTTGCTTTCCTCTGGCTCAATTAACAACTAATCCGCATATTGCAGATCAGAGGAGATCTTAAAAGGTTGAATTGCTATGTAACTATGTAACTATGTAAGATACCTGTTCTGTGGACATGCTTTTTTCTCTTGAATGTCAGCCATGTCTGAACCTTTTACTGGATGGATGGTGGCAGATGGTTAGTCAGATTAAATGAAATGCGAAGGCTAATAAATACTCTGCCTCATTTTGAAGAAAACCTGTTAATGTTGCTGGGTACAATTATCGCCTTTGCTTTTGGGATATAGTTTCTGCCATATCTGGGTGAGAAATCCTTGTGGCTGCCTGTTCTACAGCAGAAGTGTCTCACTTGGAGGCAGTGTGGCATCAACCTCACCCATAAACAAATAATTACTCTTCTGAATGAGGGACCATAGATGATGATGCTATTTTGGAAGAAGAACAGACTACTGAAGAAACTCGTCCCATCAGTCGCAAAAACCTACTAAAACTTTGAAATAAAAAAATAAATATATATATATAGTCTGACCACAGATTTTCTATTGGATTGAGGTCTGGGCTTTGACTAGGCCATTCCAACACATTTACATGTTTTCCCTTTAAACCACTCAAGTGTTGCTTTAGCAGTGTGTTTGGGGTCATTGTCCTGCTGGAAGGTGAACCTTCGTCCTAGCCTCAAATCACGCACAGAATGGTACAGGTTTTGCTCAAGAATATCCCTGTATTTACCACCAGCCATCTTTCCCTCAACTCTGACCAGTCCCATCTGCTGAAAAACATCCCCACGACATGATGCTGCCACCACCATGTTTCACTGTGAGGATGGTGTTCTTTGGGTGATGTGATGTGTTGGGTTTGCGCCAGACATAGCGTTTTCTTTGATGGCCGAAAAGTTAAATTTCAATCAGACCAGAGAACCTTCCTCCATACATTTTGGGAGTCACCCACATGCCTTTTCGCAAACTCAAAACGTGCCATTTTGTTTTTTGCTGAAAGTAATGGCTTTTTTCTGGCCACCTCTATGGAGCGTACGGCTTATTGTCATCCTATGTAGAGATACTTCAGTCTCTGCTGTGGAACTCTGCAGCTCCTCCAGGGTAACCTTAGGTCTCTGTGCTGCCTCTCTGATTAATGCCCTCCTTGCCCGGTCCGTGAGTTTTGGTGGGCGGCCATCTCTTGGCAGGTTTGCTGTTGTGCCATGTTCTTTCCTTTGGTTATGATAGATTTGATGGTGCTCTTGGGGATCATCAAAGATTTGGATATTTTTTTATAACCTAACCCTGACTTGTACTTCTCAACAACATTGTCCCTTACTTGTTTGGAGAGTTCCTTGGTCTTCATGGCAGTGTTTGGTTAGTGGTGCCTTTTGCTTACGTGTAGCAGCCTCTGGGGCCTTTCAAAAAAGGTTTGTTTATGTAATGACAGATCATGTGACACTTAGATTGCACACAGGTGGACATCATTTCACTAATTATGTGACTTCTGAAGGTAATTGGTTGCACCAGAGCTTTTTATGGGCTTCATAACAAAGTGGGTGAATACATACGCACATGCCAATTTTCTGTTTTTTAATTTCAAAAAAATAGTTTTATGTATATATTTTTCTCATTTCACTTCACCAACTTAGACTATTGTGTTCTGATCCATCACATAAAATTCAGATTAACAAAACATTGAACTTAAGGCTGTAATGTAACAAAATAAGTAAAAAGTTAAGGGGGGGGTGAATACTTTTGCAAGACACTATATATATATTCCAACCTTGGCTTTGCATTAAAGCTGTGTAATACAGCATGCATAAGCTTAAAGGAAGCCATGTTTGATGATGGCTACGGAATGAAGAGCGAGGCATTTGTGGGCACATTTGTGTGTCCCAGCTCAACTTCCCAGAATGCAGTGTAATAACTGTTTTTCTTGGAATTCTGAGCTGGAAGCAGGTTTTTAACTTGCTTTAGACATTCAAATGTGAACACTGATGTACTTTTTATTTACTGTACGCTAGAGGGCTTCTATTGCCCACCACAATCTATATATTTTGGTGCACTGCACTCTAACAGTACATTGTGGTCATATTTGCATGTCTCTGCCGAGTTTCCCACTCTATGCACTACTCGCTATAAAAATCTACGGCACAAAAAAGGGACCAGCCCCACACTGATGAGATCCATGAAGATTGAAACAGTGCAGTATGTGGGTAGGTCTTCTGGTTTTTGCATAATCCATTTTGTGCTATGCTTAAAGCGGTTTAATACAGTGAACATATGCCTAAAAAGTGTCATGTATATAGTGTTTTTTGCATTAATAGAGTAAGAGTGCATTGTGGTCTCATTTGCATGTCCCTGCCCAGTTTCCCAGAGTGCAGTGCAACAGCTGTCATTTCTGAAAAACTTAAGTTAATTTACTTTTTAAACATTGAAATAGAATCACAAAATGTACTATTCATGTTCAGTGTTACTGTACTCTGTATGGTGGTGCAGGGCTTCTATAACAGTTCAGCCTAGTGTGTGTGTGTGCAGACACACACACACTCATAAAAAATAACATTCTTTTTTCCTCTACTATTAAAAACCATAAATTCTCTCTGAAGTATCAAATTTGAGGTCCATTGTTTAGTATACTTAAAGAGTCACTTTAATGATCTATCATTCATATTTTTCAAGCAGTAAGAATCAGTGTAAATAACTTTTGAATAAAAAGTTGATCCTATGTGAGAAAACTAAGTGATATTACCTGGTTTTGCAAAAAAACTTTGTTGTGCATATTTTAAATGTTTTTTTGCTCTCCCTGGGAAATAAATTATATTAACTGAAGCAAATCAATACTAAAACAACAGACGGGCAGATAAAAGCCAGATCAAATACATTGTTTTATTTTACCAGTGAGTAAGAGAAAGTGTAAACAAGACCTCATGGAGTTCTGGTCAACTGTATTCTCATCGGATTTAAAATTAAAACCAAATGGGAATTAAAGCACAATATGTTGTTGTTCAGACATCCACAAGACTCACTACCCCTCGGTTTACTGAAACATATCAGGACAGAGGAGGAGAAAACAACGGTCTATATTTAATGCATTTTTCTACACTATAGATCAATAATTTCTCACAAAAAAAAAAAGAGGATAACAACATTTGAGATCGAAGTAAAAAGATTCCACCTTAAAGAAAGAAAAGGGTTCTTCACAGTTAGCGTGGTTAATCTGTGGAATTCTCTAACAAAGGAGGTGGTGAGAGTGAATTCAATAGATAACTTTAAAAAGGGATTGGATTTATTTTTAAATAAAAAAGGGCATTAAGGGCTATTATGGTTAATTAATTTGAGAGGGAGTATTGATCCATGGTGGAGTCCAATCGCCAGTATCTGTTGTAAGGATTTTTTTTTTCCTTTTGAGACAATTGGCAAAGTT